>OX465289.1:3600000-4200000 GCA_949987695.1 Merzomyia westermanni | reverse complement strand
GAGGACTTTAGCATTTTCCTCCATATAAATTTATGAACGTAATTTTTTTATATGAAAAAAAAAACACAGTTAAGATACTGAAAATGAACGGGCTACAAATCTGCATACTCAAAAAAAATTCTGAAAATTCTGGGAAAAATTTGAAATTTTTAAAATATAATTTATAGTTTTTGTGTTAGATCGTGACAAATTTTCTTATAGAAAACTAAGTAAAATAAATTTGCTGAAACCAAACTTGATGAGAATTACCAAAAAGTGGTGTGTACTTATTTATGTGAGAAACTGTACATATAAGGCTTGTGACACAAACGAGGACATCCCGATCTTACTTGTTTTTATCCTTTTTTTGGTACTTTTAAATTCTTTGTGCGAAGATTTTGTCTAAGAGCACCCTACATTTAAACAAACTATTAAAAAGGGGGAAAAATACAAATTTCGTGAGACAGCTGTATTGGGCTGCAAATGATTATGCCCATTTAAGTTTCATTATTCACGCCAAAACCATATGTTTTTCTCTGAAGTCTGGGTGGTTTAGAAGAGTAGCACCCTACCCTCTAGTGATTTTGCTGAAGTGAATTTACCGAAACCAGAGTCGGAAGCGAAAACAAATTTGCTTTATAAGAATCGCAACCCGCAGTAGGGTAAAAAGGACACATATATATTTAAATGCAAGTAGGACGTAGAATAACATAATACAAATAAATTAATGCGAACGTTTCTTTAATCAGTGGTTAAGGCTGGTATTATGGCTTACGAAATGAACAAATAAGCGAATCGTTTAATCGTTTTCGAATGCACCTTAAGTTAGCTTTACAGAACTCCATTTTCTATTCGATTTCTCAATTGATTTTCCACTCGATTAACGGTAAACCCAAACTTAAAGTACAATTGGTTTCATTTGATTATAGGACTCCATTTTGAAATAATTGATCGTCACTAAATACTTCAAGTCTCAAATTAACTAAAATTGCTAAAAGAATTATTTATAAACGAATAAGGCAAACGTCGTTACATTGTAGAAACAAAGAGAACAAGAATAACATGCGTATATATGAATGTAGATTGAAACGTAATTAGGTACCACTACCATACAACTAGCTGTCACACTTAACCAAATTAGGCAATTCAAGTAACAATCAGCTGGTGAAATTTTCCATCTGTTTGGGCTATAATATAAATAAAGAGCACATCCCACAATGTGTTGTTAGTGTGGGAAAAGAGAGAAGTGAGGTTATTATTAGAAATACAGTAGCATCTTCTCGAACTGTTTGGTGCCGCTGAGTTACAATTGGTAGTGCGCCAGTCCGCTTCTTTTGAATGCATATAACCATTAATTACCGACACTGTGGTTTACAAATTATTTTTAGCAATTGAACCATTAGATGGTTCATACAGAAATTAGAGGAGAAATATGTGCTTTTTCGGTAGCAAGTTAACATACCTCTGCGAATTTTACTTTGAAGCAGAAGACTCAAGAAACGAACCTTTCACAAATAGGGCATATTAGAGATGCTAAGTTTTCGATTTTTTCAATTCCGAGATTTTTAAATTAGCCGTGGGATTTTGGTATTCGTTATTTTTCAACAGCGAAGGAGTTTGAGAAACTATCTGACCTTAAAACATATAATAAATAACGGAATTTTCTTTCAACGAAAGTTAAGTAAGTAAAACAAAATCAAATTAAGACAAACATTTTTTTAAAAAGCTTTAATTTTTTTTAACCAGACCTTAGATGTTTGGTAAGAATTCCATGGATTTTGGCAACTTAAAAATTCACGGGATCCCGGTGTAAGCATCCTTATACGACTCTTCGTAACAAGTTATTTACATAAAAAGAAAAAAATATTTGCGATATACAGCTGTGTTCAATACTGTGACGAATTCGATGATTCCTTAATTATCAATCCTGGGTTCGATCACTATAAAGTCGAATAAACACACGCACAGATAATGTAAGTAATAGCTAGTTTTATTTACTAGTAATAAACGCAAAACAATTTTAAGAGTTTGATAACTTTACAGTAGTTCACGATTGAACGCTTGAAAATAAACTGATCAACCTGCCTTGCTTGGTCACCGCCTTATATAGTCCAACAGGGTACTTGCCTACGCACCGAGAACTTTCTTGGTTATTCGCTTTTCGTGTTCTGGAAGGGTCGGTGTTATTTATTGCAATCTCCTCTTTGCATCGTATTCGCAAACACTCGCGCCATCTCTCTTCCTCTTCCTAGTTACACGCTTGCATGCATAAGCGTAGCCATCGTTATCTCTGTTGTGGTTTAACTAGTGGTGGGAGTGTTATTGAGTTAGGGATGGTACATACTTGAGAATAATCGCCACAATACAATAGTAGTGAAATTAAAATCGGTATCGTTCGACGAAATAAGAAGAAGCTGTGATTTTAATAACTTTATTTAGAATACCGTGAATTGCATAACAGAAACCACAAAAAAACAAATTTCAAAGTTTACACAAAGTTCAGCAAAGTTAATTAAAATTATAAAAATAGCCATCAAAATTTTAAATTTTTTTGGCAGAACTTCTAGAAAATCTTTGAGTACGCAGTTTTTTAGACCAATCAATTTTAGTATAACATTGTGAAAATGCGAACTCGCGTAAAAATTTCTCTGAATTTTCAGAATGTTTTTCGTCAAGGTTGTTAAATGATTCCTTCCATACAACGCATGAAGGAAAATTAATTTTGCATGGGAAAAAATACCCAACATCCTTGACAAAAAATACTTCAAAAAATTTCGAGGAAATTTTGACGAACTTCTAACTTGCACACAACTAAAATTGAATGAGCTATAAAACTAGGTACTCAAAAATATTCTAAAAATTCTTCCCAAAATTATTAAAATTTTGATGAACTTTTTGTAAACTTTGAAATTTGCTTTTATATGGTTTCTGTTATGGAATTCGCTATATTTTAAATGAAAATTATTAAAAACGCAGCTTCTTTTTATTTCGTCGAACGATATCCAACTTAATTTCACTACTATTATATTGAACACAACTGTATACCTTTGAGCAGATTAAGGCCGGGAAAAAAATTCGGTGCAATGACAGCAGACGAAAATTGTTTTCCTCAGTACATTGTTCAAGGACTCACTGTTTTTTAGTTTGGTGTTTTGAAGTCAACCAAACAAAGATGTCGGCTATCGAGAATAAGGAACGACTAAGCTGGGAGATGTATGAATACTGACAGTAGAAGGGACCACAGTTTTGGCCGAAAATGGAATGTAAATATGAAAAGCTTAGTGACAGAACGCTGAAGAAATAGGGAAATCATCTATATATTATTCCATGAATGGGCGCAAGAAAACAAAAAGTGAGCGACTTTGAGGGAGTTTTGAGTTTTTGGGTGTTGTCTTCATTCGTTGCGAACCACCTTTAACACTGAAAATAATTTCAGCCGAGAAATTCAAAGGCGGATCACTCTTGACAACAAGTGCTGCTTCGGTTTGTTTTTTGAGTAGACAAAAACACTCCCCGAAGGTGCTGGTGTGAGTGGGCAATTGAAAATTCAAGTCCTCTTTTGACAAAGAAAAGTCAGGTTCGATAAGTATCTCATCATACCTATCCTGATATATGGTTCGGTGCAATTGGCAGAGTCGAAAGAAGACGATGATCTGTATATGAATGTAAATGAGCATAGTGCAGTGAATTAAAGCTGAATGCCTGAAGATCTAATCGACAGTAAATTTACCAGCTCTGAAGTAAAAATTAATAGGCCCTACAAATGGAAGACAGAGTTTCTTTAAGTCCTTTTTGAAATCACTTGTAGACAATAATTCCCAGGAACGAACCTGTTGTAAGAGGATTGAGTCAAGTCGTAGTAATTTTAGTTAGAGAGCTTTGGGAAGGATTGATTGGTATCATATTGACGCTTTAGTGGAAAATCACCCTATTTCAAACCCCTTATCACTGAACTTGTTTGAAGAATGTCCTACCTGACAATTTTTTTACAAAAAGTCTTCGTTGGACAGGACAATAACCGAAACCGATTTCGCTCCAGGTAAGACTCTTTCCACAAGCTTGGCTGTTCGCACCCTATAACGATACGAAACAAATCTGAACTTAGTAAATGAACAATACTTACAAACAGCTGACTCAGTTGGTAAAATTTATTTTCACTTTCAGCGTCACAACAAATTATAACGCTACAAGAAATTAAAATAAACTAAATTTGGATATCGAAAAGCTATTTTGGCAAAAGGGTCACTTGACGCAGATAATATGAAGCTTTTTGCCACTGACTACTGTCACTTTTAAAATAAAAAAATAAAAATAAAAAAAAACTAACCAAAATTCACAGCGAAAAACTGTGTCAAACGCAATTCGCTTAACAATTCAAGCGACAAACGCACCAAAAATCAGCTTGTGCCCTATGTTACTCGCTGTATGTGATACATAAGCACAAATATAATTACATATGCGTATAAAGTTGTACGTGCCTATATGCGGGCGCTTACAATAATTTAACTCTTCCGTTTTGAACACGCAGTCAACTCACATTTTGTATGCGTGAACGATTCACTTTGGTGTTCACATTCGCTGTGCTAAAGAAAGTGAAATTTTTTTGTGTAAACAAAAAAAAAAGAGAAAAAAACAACAAAAACAAAAAAATAACTGAAAATACACACACTGTGCATAAATATGAGTAAAATATGTGAATGGTAAAGGGAATGTCAGTTAAAAAGAAAATAATAACAAAATTGCGAAAGAGAACAAATTTTGTAATGAAAACGATTGCGTAGTCTTTGGATACCGCACTCCAACCAAAAGCCGTATAAGCAATCGCAAGAAATGAGTAATGCGGGGGCAGCGCGGCTTGCTTCGGTGAAAGATGAGCCTTAAAGTAAGCTGATTAAAATCCATGCAGTAAGTTTCAGGCGCGATAAAGTACGGCTGACAAACTTAAATCCACAGCCCGGAGCTTAAAGGGGTCAAGGAAACCGGGCAGTTAACAAGTTGCTAGTACAGAAGTTGATAGTACGACAAACGAGTGCCTCTATCCGTAACACCCCTCACGCCTTCGGACTGATTCTTTTTTAAATTTTCAAACACACATCAGTTGCGGCGTTAGCGCCGGATATCAGGTAGGCAAATCTGCAGGTTACATTTATTTAACTGGTCACGCGGAGCTGAATAAGAGCACGATTTGGGATGAAGGATTCACAGGAAAAGAATTATGGTCATTTCTAGGTACAATATTAATTGATATAAATATTTAATAGTAAGTATTCATGTATTCATGAAACGAGCAAAAAGCCAAGAATAATAATTTTTCACTTTTTGAATTTTTGTGAAAATTATTATTGTTTTTATTTATCAATAATCATTTTAATTAATTATTCAGAGTTTTTTGATTGAATAGAATAGGAAAAATGTTTAGAGACAACTGCCATAGCTTTTCTTATAGATCCATTTCGGAATTCAGCAATATTTAATAGTAAGTTATAGCAATTTTAATTGTAATTTCGTCTAGTTCAATTGAATTCTCACTTCTACGGCCATAACTCAAAAGTAACGAAAGACTTAAGGAACGAACTCGCTTGCAATACTTTACCTACATACATACAGTACTCGAACTTTAACGTGGGAACTTTGTTGTCCACAACAAAAAAAAAAGATTTTATTCACTTACAATTAACGTTTTCGATATCTTGACGCGTTTATCCATATTTATATATTCCATTGTGCTGCTGCTGCTGATGCTTTGTTGTGATCGTTGGAGCGAGTGCTGCTCTTTTGAGTCGTTGCAGTTGCTGCTGCTATTACTATATTATATTTATATCACCTTCTAAGAAGCTTTGTTTATTTATTATTTTCATTAATAAAATGCACTTAAATGAGGCTTGTGTTGTTCTTATTCTTCAGCTGTATGCAGTGAGATAGTACTCGTGTATTAAGTTTATTCAACTTTGAATTAAAAGATGTGAACATTTTTTTGTTTTTTATTTACCTATCAAAACAAGGAGTTTATTTATTTAGCTTAGTTTTGTAATTGCTTTCTTTCCAATGCGTAAAGTTTTTAAATTTGAGTTACGAAATCTACATTTTTGTTGTCATCCAGTCAAGGTCCATAGATCATTTAAACTTTCATATTTTTATGCAAAACCGAGGTCCAAAACCAGAATAAAAATAAGTTTTGGAGAACGAATCCAAAATCGTAGAACGATTTTGAATACTCTACATTTAACAAACGGAATTGAAAAAGTTATTTCCAAAATGCGTTGCCAATTTGCTCTTTGTTTGCAACTAAGTGGACTTGCTTTAGAAAATACGATTCTTGCATGTCAACTCAATTTAATTATTCAATTCCAAGCTAACATAAGCTTTTTAATAGAAATATTTAGTTTCTTTTAATTCCATCATTTTGATATTTTTTTCACTAGAAATTTCAATAAATTTCACCAGATTTATTATTTTTTCAAAACATAAACATTTCAATTATTTTAATTTTACTTTACTGATATCTACTTCAGTCCACATAAGGAGTGATATTTACAACTCCAGATATCAACACTAATTTTTGTCACCTTAATTTTCTTTTTTTTTATATCAAAGCTCGATTTTCAATTCATAAACACTTCCTGCCAACAGAATTCACAGAATGATGGAAAATCTATTTAGTATGCTGTGATTAGGAAAAAAAGTGAGGAACAAAATCACGTTCACACGCTTGGCAGTCACGTTTACAACTGTGCGCCGTACCAACAGCGAAAACATCATCAACACTCTAAATGTAGCCGACGACGACTAAGCACACACCGAAGCTAGCAGAACGTGAACGTTGAACGGCAAACAACAAACAACAAACGCCAACAAACCAACGCCAACTGTGTAGACCACAAAGACAAGAAATCAAGTGGTAGCAGCAGTCAATGAGCAGGCAACGTGAAAGATTGTCGTCTCATTTAAGTAGTAAACCACTGCTTACGAGCAACTGCGGCAGGAACTTAAGTCTTAAACGCTAATACCGAACAGTTGACAACAAAAGAAGTTGGGTGGGAAAGCAGATGGTTGGTTGTAAGGCGGGCGGTTAGCAGACAGCTTTAGTTTGTAAGCTCAGAAAGCGCCACAAATTCTTTGTTGTGAGGTCGTAAAAAGCGCGGCGGCTCATAACATTCGAGAGAGTGTAAATTGAAATGTGTTTGCGTGTGTGTGTGTTGCATTAGAAGTCATAAGTATTTGCCTTTGCCGCCGCCAACACAACTGGGGCTGCACTATCGTCGCGCTTGCCGCCGGCTCCTCACACGCTTTTTAGCTTTGCTATTCATGCGATGTTGATGAAAAACTTTTTCTTATTTATTATTCGCAGCGGATAGGAGTGTTGGCAATGAAGTCTACAAAAATAAAAAAAAGTGCAGCAAAGAAAAAAGTGTGAGAAGAGTAAACAAAACAAAAAAAAAAACATGAAATTCGTTCGTGTTGTTAGCGCCGCATAGTGGATGGTTTTGTAGTGTTCTTGATTAAAAAAGAAATATATAATTTGATAATGTTGATAAATGTTGGTGACAATGCTATTTAGCATATTTATTTAGTTGCATTAACGACAACTTTAAACACACCCACATTATAAACTAAAAAATTAAGTAAATAAATAACCACAATAAACAATTTACATCAAATAATACAAACAAATATAACACAACACACCCAACAAAGAAAAAAAATTAATAATTTAACAAACACTATCAAGAAAACATAAAAAAAATAGCCAAACATAATTCAAACAATCAAAATAAAATAAACAAATAGACCAAACAATATAAAGAAAAAAAAGTCGAACAAAAAAAAAAAACTAATGAAACAAAACTACAGACAGAACAAAACAAACGCAACAAATCAAATGCAAACAAACGAAAAATATACACAATATAAAGTGAACAAACAAAACAAGCTAAACGAATAAAACGAACAAAGATAAAACTAATAAGAGAAAACGAAAGAAATGAAAAAACTAATATTTACAAAACAAGTAAGAAAACAACAAATAGAGAAAAAAACGTACAAAGTATACCAAGCCAACGAAAGTAAATACAAGCCAAGAAAAAAAATGCCATAAAGGGAAATTTTCGATCCCACTAAGGACCCGTCTTTTAAAATGTCGTTTTGTCGGTTAAGGCGTTGAAACTTTTGTAATTTTCTTACAGCTCCATATGATAGTAGAAAGTCCGACAGCAACTTCAAACATTTTACAAACGTATAAAAACCTTTTATTTTTGACATTTCCTCACTAAAAATCGCACACTGTGCGCGGCTACAACTTTCGAACATAGGCGATGAGTTCAATATATGCATTCAAACTGATAAATGTTTTTGTTTTTGTTGTCGAGACTTACATGCTTATTTCTGCTACTATGTACTACAGCCACTACTACTTTTTATTTTGCTTCATTCCCTTCCTTTTTTACTCAAACCACCTAAAGTGTGTAAAGTGAGCAAAAGTGAGCAAAAGCAAGCATAATTGTGTATGCAAGAAGAAAGCAAAGAAAATAAGCCATGAAGATGCTCGCACACAGCGCTAACAACAACAGCTAACCAGACAATCCGACCGTCAATAAGTCAACTGGTAAGTTGATTAGTTAGGAAGTCGTTTTGTGTTTGTATTTTTTATTTCTCTTTTCATACAAAAGCTACGTTAACAGTGTAGTAAAGCATTGTGGCCATACGCTCAGCTGATTAGCCGCTTGTCTTCGGGCTAACTTTTTAACTTCACTCTTTTCTTTCAAGACACTCTTTTCATTTTTTATTTCTCTACAACTTGGCGTGCAATCTGTGGATGGGCTTAAAGTTGTCTTCCCGCAGTCATTTCTTTTTGTTGTTTGTTTTTTCTTAAGTGCCGTGCGCTTGCCTTACTATTCACACTCAGCTTTTTTGCCTCTTTTTTTTTGATTTTCGTTTGTTTTTTAGTTTGGCTCACACACATTTGTTGATGCCACTGTTATTGTAGCTGTGGTTCTTGTTGTTGCTAAGTTTTGTGCTTTTCGCCGCATTAATGCGCTCCAACGCGTCTGCGCAGCTTAGTAGGTCAGTAGTGGTAGTCATTTGTTGCGTCTTTGCATTTATCTTCGTTTGCTTATTTATTCGTCTGGTAATTTTAATTTAATTCTGGAATCATTGGTTTTAATTTTTTTTCTTATTTTATGGTATATAGTATATGTCTATTTATTTTTGTTATTTCTCAATTACTCAGGAATAATACTTAGACCTGCACAGTGTTTTTCGGAGACACCAGATGTGGTTTACACAACAAAAATCACCCTAAGATTAAATTTAATTAATAAGTGGTAGCAGAATTTGGTTCATTTTGTGCGTATTTAAGTGAACCATGGCAGTCAGACTAGATGACAAAATTTGCCAGATGTAGATGTTAGTCTTGCACCGAGTTCGGCAATCGGATTTTTCATTAAGCTTTGAACATGACAGGAACATTTGTTGCTGCACAGTCCCCACCTCCGCTATCCATTCACTGCTCCCACTGTCGGCAAATCACAGTTGTTCCGCCGGCCCCGATTTAACCTACTGATGCCAAACTATACCAAAGCTCAGCTGCTGCTCACCTATGGTTCACATTCCCTATTTAATCCCGCCACTAAGTTGTTCTGCGGTTACCTTTGTGATCTATTATAGCTCAGAGGTTCGATTCCAGCTCTCTCTGTTGATTTCTCACTCTGTGGGCATGAAAAGATTATGGCCTAATAGCGCCTAACCCGGTGAGTCTGTAAACAAGCAAACCTCTACTTGACCTCGAAACGATGGAGCACCCACCTCATACTCCTTCAACCTTTTGGTCGTGAAATTTAGTCAGCTCTACTGCAGAAATACCTGACCACGGGTATATTCTAAGTCTTCAGAATATTTTCACTGTTAGGCTACAGTGTATAGGCCAGTAATGTGATACAGTAATAGCTCTCTATCGACATAGTCGACGAGCTCTATTCAGCTATCACTTTCTAGTCAAAAGAGATCCCAGATTTAATAGCGCACGTAAAGAGCACACGCTTACAGACTATAGAGGTCTCTTGCCTGTTCTATTCCCACCTTTATTAGTACTGGAAAACATATTTTCGGTACCTGCTTTGATAGCTGAAATAGTTTGAGGAAATTTTCATATTCTTCTCTTCATTGCTGAGACAATTTCATTCAAACACAAAATATACCGAACTCACTAGACGGCATTGCATGCTGTAAGCACGACACTGAACTCAAGTTGACTTTTCCATGCCCTCAAGCTAATGATAAATGGGACGGAATCACAACAACACTTACAAAAATAAACAAAACGAAAATGAATTGCAAAAAAAAAAAATTTTCTTTTGCTAATTAAAAAATGAGGTATTCAGTGGTGTAGAGGGGAGTGGGTTTGCAAACGAACAGGAATTGAACACAAGGTGCAGCTTGCTCACGTCATTTGTGTGTTTTCTCAAAGTGGAGGCGTTTGGTACGAAAATTGGAAAATTCAATTTACGCTTTACTCTGTGGCGCCTAATAACTAATTTTAAGGTGAGCCGACACTTAAATGAAAGACTTAAGCAACAAACTTTGGTGTTGCTTGAATTAAGACAAAGTGTGTGTGTGTAAGTGTAGGAGTGAAAACTGAAAGTGAGTATTCCAGCTGCAATGTTGGTTTGGCATCTCTAAATTACAGTTTGAAGATGTTAACCAACTGACGGCTTACTTACTTACATAGGCTTAACGGTTTGGTGTCTAATGAAATATCTTGCTTGTGGTGAACTGGTAGTGAGTGTGGAGAACCATGTTAAGTGCATTATCCTGCTGAGAAAGGATACCTGATATCATGAAATACAACAAAAAGCGATAAGCTCACATCTGATTTTTAAGGAAAATTTTACATTTTGAAAAAAAAAAACATTTTGTTATTTTATTTATAAGTCGCTAACTGCTTACGAAAAAAAAATCGGCTCTTATTACAGTTCTTAGATTTCACCTTCAATGTAAGGAATTAATTTCTCTTCCGAGTAGGGGTTTTGGGCTACTACAAGTTGTCAAGAAATTTTTAAGTACTGTTTTTAATTCATATGCTACGAAATACGTATGAATAAAAGAGGCTAATAACTTATAACTTTAAGCTAGATATTCTTGTATTTTTGAATACCCGTTTTTTATAGGGAATTTTATATTTGAAGGGAATTTTGTGCATGGATAAAGGTGCTTTCACTGATTATGATTTTACAAGGTTGCCATCAAATTGAAGTTATTTAAAAATGTATTTAAATATGCCAACATCTATGGAATTTATGGAGGCTTTAAATCAAAAACATATATGAGTTGGGTTGACCTCATACCTTAAGTATATAAATTTATATATTTTTTTATTTCATACTCGTACTACCTGAGAAAAATCAAGCCAACAGTTGGGAATACATTTTACTTATAGATAAAATGCAATATTCTCAGGTACTTTAGGTAAGTGCTGCCGCTGAATCTCTTTTCTTAAAGGCTTCCAACTATTTTAAATTATTTGAAAATTTTATTATAAATGTCAACACGGATATTAAACTCAAAAATATTTTATGTAGATTTTCAGAAGCAGAGTTGCCACCTAGACTGAATGATTTATTTCGAATTTTATACATTTCAATAGAAATATTTTTTAACCAAAGCCGCCACCTACACTTATTTACTTATTTCGAAATTTATATGCTTCAATAGAAAGATTTTTGAGCAGAGTTTACACCTAGACTGAATAAATTATTTCGAAATTTATATATTTCAATAGAAAGATTTTTGAGCAAAGTTGCCACCTACACTAATTTACTTATTTTGAAATTTATATGTTTCAATAGAAAGATTTTTGAGCAGAGTTCACACCTAGACTGAATAAATTATTTCGAAATTTATATATTTCAATAGAAAGATTTTTGAGCAAAGTTGCCATTTACACTTATTTACTTATTTTGAAATTTTTATGTTTCAATAGAAAGATTTTTGAGCATAATTGCCACCTACACTTATTTACTTATTTTGAAATTTATATGTTTCAATAGAAAGAATTATGAGCAGAGTTGCCACCTAAACTGAATAACTTAATTAGAATTTTTTATATTTCAATAGAAAGATTTTTGAGCAGAGTTGTCACTTAAACTGAATTACTTACTTAGAATTTTATATATTTCAATAGAAACGTTTTTGATCAAACTTGCCACCTGAACTGAATTAATTATTTATTAAATTAAATGAAAGAAATATGGAGTAGATAGTCTGAAAAAGTATATGTAAGCAGCTTTGCAGACTTACCTTAATTTTCTAAATATATTTATTTTTATGTACGGCACTATGAGTGAAAAGGATCCTCCATTTTCAATAAAATTTTATGGGTAAATGAGTCCTATATTCTTAGAACTAAAACAGTAGTGCCACTGGCGATGTTTTTACATTTGAAATTATTACAAAATTAAGTAACAAAATGTTGATATGGCTATGAAACTAAAACCTTAATAAAAAATCCTACAATTTTAAAGAAGGTTTATTTGTTAATTTATTTATGTATATATCCCGTATCAACTTGAAATACGTTTGTATGAATCGAACAACATTTTATGCTAAGAAAAAGTTTAGTTTATTATTTCCACCGATCTGCAATGAGTTAAACCCAACAAGAAAATTGTACTGCAAGCCAAACTCGTTACTCAGGCACTACATAACCTCTGGAGCATTGTGCATTTGTGGAGCATTTCCAATTACGATATGACAACATCTCCGCACAAGACTGAGTAAAGATTAACAACCATAACAATGATGAAAAGCTTAAAATACAAAACGTTTGCGTTTGCATCTCAAGCGACTGATGACGCCAACGACGAAAGCAGCACAAAATCGTGTTGACTTCAACGTCAACTTCATTGATCTTTCGTAACACCATGTGGCCAGCAGACAAAAAAAACAAAAAAATTAATAGCCAAGATTGCGCTTATTGCTAATATAAACAACAACAACAAGAACTTTTACAATGTAAAATAAAAGATGCATAATGGGAAGTTGGTATAGCATATCTTAGTCTTACAAAAACAAAACCAAAAAGGAAATAAACATAAGAAAGGCAAAAAAATTTATACTAAAACCTGTATGAATGAAAACAAAAACAACGACACCTCCTATACAATGACAACGTGCACAAAGAGTCATGACTTTTCGCCTTTGCTTGTAAGCAAGGTGAGATGCTTTCGGCGCTCCTATACATGTTTATACAGGGTGTTTTTTTTACAGGTTTGTTTTTCGAATAGAGATAAAACTGGCATTTTGTGGTCAAATCTGGCAACTCTAATGTCATTTATGTTCAGTTTGGTTTGCCATTTCATCATGAACAGGTTGACAAAAGAACAACGCTTGCAAATCGTGCAAATTTATTTCGAAAATAATGGTTCAGTTCGCGAAGTTTACCGTGAGCTCCGTCCATTTTATGGTCGACATAATCGTCCATCAGAGCAATTAATTCGGTTAACCATGGATCGTTTTCGCACTACGTTTACTCTATGTGATAATACGCATCCGCAGAGACGTCGAACAGTGCGCACCGAAGAAACAATTGCCGCTGTAGAGCAAAGTGTTGAAGAGGACCCGAATGAATCGATTCGCCACCGTGCACAGCAATTGGAGCTTTGTCCATCAACTTTATGGAAGATTTTGCGCAAAGATCTTGGCTTGCGACCTTACAAGATCCAGCTTGTGCAAGAATTAAAGCCGCGAGACCATGCAATGCGTCGTGATTTTGGTGTATGGGCCGAAAATGAGATTGATTTCGATGCTGATTTTCATCGCAAAATTTTGTTCAGTGATGAGGCTCATTTTTGGTTGAATGGCTACGTCAACAAGCAAAATTGCCGCATTTGGAGTGAAGAGAATCCACATGAGACCCTTGAAACGCCATTACATCCACAAAAACTGACTGTTTGGTGTGCTCTATGGGCTGGTGGAGTCATTGGGCCATACTTCTTCCGTAATAATGCTGGAGAGGCAGCTACCGTTAATGGAGACCGATAACCGACTATTTTGTTCCCGAATTGGATGGCATGAATGTGGATGAGTTGTGGTTCCAACAAGACGGCGCTACATGCCACAAAGCGCACGTCACAATCGATTTATTGAAGGAAACATTCGATGAGCGCATAATTTCGCGGAATGGACCTGTCAATTGGCCACCAAGGTCGTGTGATTTGACACCATTGGATTATTTTCTTTGGGGATATGTGAAGTCGCTCGTCTACAGCAACAAACCAGAAACGTTAGGGGAATTGGAAGCCAACATTCGTGGCGTTATTGCCGACATACGGCCCCATATGCTCGAAAAAGTGGTTGAAAATTGGACCTGTAGAATTGGCTTTATTCGAGCCAGCCGCGGCGGCCACATGCCCGAAATCATATTTAAACATTAATGGCATAAAATTATCCTTCCAATAAAGCCAAATTGATGGACCTTAAAACGATTTTCTTGTGTTTTATTTCAATTCAAAGTTCTATACCCCTAAAAAAAACACCCTTTATAAGAGAGGGGAGATCAAAAAGTTGAGAGCCAAGTACTCAGATTGATGTTATGTAAGAGGTTATGTTTTGTAGGATTTTCCCCTGACAAAAATTTGTATTGAATTGAAACAGAATTGGTGCAGTGACAAGCCCATTTTTTTGTTTAATTAAGGGAAAAGTATATTTCTGGAACTTTATTTTATTCCAACACAAATAATAGGTCCACCCGGTCTTTTATTTTTTCGTGAAAACAATAAATATTCTCTTTGGCTAGCTATTTTTTAAGGACAGAATAAAAGTCACTTTCAATAACTAACAAACCGCTAATCTAACTTCTTAATTGATTAGTGGGCTCACCAAAGATAACTTTTATTGCTGGTGCAAGAAAAAAAAATTCCTTGTTTTTAAATTTTTATCGGTTTGTTTTCAAAAATGTCAAAAAAATTAATTGTGTACAGTAGTTAAAAATTTTCTTCAGGGACACTATATAAACCCAGGCGTTTATAAAGTTTTTTTTATTTCCGGTCTCTTGTTTAAATTAAAATATATGATTGAAACCTTTACTTTAATCATCACAGTGTCTGTTGTTTAGTAATATATCGCTCGGTGTGAATCCTTTTCCACAAAGTAGGTAGCCGCCGTAGCGCTGGTACCAAAGGTTCCTGGTTAAAACCACGCGATAGTGGTCGCTACTACCAGTCTATTTCTGTTTCATGTTGTGTGAAGGTAGTGTTGCCGGCCTACCACACCGAAGGTCCATGGTTCGAGCCCTGGTACAGGTAACATCAAAAGTGATTTGAAAAAAGTTTTTCAAAACGGGGTCGCCCCTCGGCAGTGGTTTGGCAAACTCTCCGAGTGTATTTCTGCCATGACAGGCTTCTCAGCAAAAATTCGTCTCCTTTGTAGATGCCGTTCGGAGTCGGCAAAAAACTGTAGGTCCCACCAATTTGTAGGGAAAATTCAAATCGGCACACCACAAATTGGAAGAGAAGCTTGGCGCAAAAATCTCTTAGGAGGTTTATGATGATATACCTGTTGTATATCGCGCCATAGAGAGAGAGAGAGAGAAAAAAAAAAAATCACTCACTACTAGTAGGATGCTCAGCCTAGGTGCGTCTATCTATTGATTTTGAACGATTTCATAATAACAGAAAGTTGAGTGAAAGCTTTCAATAAAAACCGTAATTTAAACCAAAATCTTCCACACGTTTAAATTATAGGTTCTTCTAGGCCTGTTGATTAAGCTTTCAGAATCCAGTTTTGGTTCTTTTATAAATTTTTTTTTGTTTTTAGGAATATTTTTTTTTATTTTCTTAGACCTAATATCTGTTCTTTCGTTCAAAACGTTCCAGAGGACTCGGTTCTGGCTTGTAAGCCCAATTTAAGATTATTATTGGATCCGGACTCGTCAGTAAAGTATCTTGATACACATGCTTCTCGTGGTTCAATTGCTAATCAAATTGCATCAACATTAGGATGCTCTTCTGGGTTAGTCTAAATACTGAAAAAAGTAACTTGATCAGTGAAACTCACCAAACTTAAGTAATCGGCTTATATCGTCTGAGCATATGACAATACTGTTACTAACTAAATTTTCCGTGAGTGGAAGTGGAGGAGACCAACCATAAGACGACGTCCCGACGGGAGGCAATACACGAAAACACGAAGCGTTTTCCCCAGTGCGAAGTGTTTACTACAAACATTGCATCGTTCTATGTACTCAGATCGAAATTCGTAAGCCACATAATAGTTTTTGAATTCACCTCACTCATTTTCAGTACACTCTCTTCTGCATAATAAATACATCCCAGCTCATCAACATCCAACTTGGGCTTGTGTGAGATTAGCCGAATTGCCCCTTAAACGATTACTTCAACTGTCGGCGAGTTGTTTGGAGCAAAATTTATTGTATTGGATGTTGACTGGATGACTTGTTGACTATCTGAAGCTATGGGATGCACGTTTCTTCTCTTTTGACTGTCTGTTGTATGATTTAGTATACAAAGTGATGTACTGTTGGGAATATGACTTGAAATTGGTTGGTTTTAATGGCAGGCAGTGGTGGGAATTTTGTGTTGTATGAATGAAGGCATTTGTTGTTGTTTTTCCTTTATTGCGCTTTTATTTTTTTCCCTGAGGAGAAAAGTGGGTGGTCGAGCGTGCAAAAAAAAAAAAACAAAACAAAAACTTTTTTGTACACTTACACTTTACAATATATAGCCGTATTCTATTGTCATCAAGTTGCGAAGCCCTCACGTTGAACCAACTCAATTTACAAAGTTTCTATTCAAGCTTCACTTTAAAAGTACTCCTACGCCACCGCTCACTTCCTAGGTATGTGTCGCTGTTCGGCTTCCTCTCCTTCCCATTTATCCCATTTTCTCTTTAACTTTCCCTCCTCTTACACTTCCATTTTCCTTCTCTTCTACTTATTTCTATTCCTATGTCCTTGTGTGACATGAAATTGTCAGTGTAAAACTGGAAATAGAGAAGTCGGTCGAGTATATTGGAGGTTTTGCTCTTTCGAAAATTTTGGTTTTAATTTTATATAGATATCATATATAGTATAGTATAAATATGTTTATTTTGCCTTTTACATTTCATTTGTTTTACTTAAAGATTTAAAATCAAACCAATTTTATAACAATTTGTTCGACTAACTACTTCGAGCTCCACCAAGGACATCGCTTCCATAGCATCCTCTCCAGTTTTTACAACATCATCTTTTGGCTTTTGATCACTAGTAAGTAGCCAAAGGTATCCTGGAATATTGTAAAAAGGAAAGAATATTGCAACATTTTAGGTTCTGAAGTTGAACGAGAATGAAATATGCGCCGTATGTGATGTTTGGAGTTAAGATGGAAGTAAAGTAAGGGATTATTTATTGGAAATGAAAAATCTTCGCAATGCGCGGGCAACTGAAGAAGACCCCTATCTCCGACTAAATCTACGGCGACTCTCTTTACAACGTGGAGTTCAGAGTTCAGGTAGATGGCGTAACGCTTTCTGCTGTCAACCACTCTAAAATCTAAAAATCAGAGCCACAACAAGAACTTAAAGTGAGCTGTTGGCAGCACTTGGGGAAAGATAAAGAAACGTTGCTTGCTACAAGTCTTTTGGCCGACCAGTTATTTATTCAATTCAATTCAATTCAATTCAATTCAAGTCTCACCTTTACAATGGCTGGTTTGTTGGCATGTAGAAAAAACACGCAATCAACCTTTGGAGGGGAAACAAATTAGAATCACAGACTTCTACATGCCAACAAACCAGATAATCACTTAACGAGCGTATTCGTACACACACACGCACTACCAGCTATCTGCCGCACATACACAACAAACGGCACAGCACAGCGAAAGACTACAAAAGCAGACAAATAAGCACGAACGCAACAGAACGAAGAAGGACACTGATGATGACACAACGCCGAAACCGGTTTGTCTCCAAACCAAAATTGACAAGGGATGACGGAAAATCGTTCCGACTAGTGTCAAAGCTTTCTAAATAGTAGGCATTACCAGCCAGTCTACCGGCCCCTCTATTGATGCCCCTCTGATTGCTGTCAGAGAAAATCAAATTTATTTGACTTACATCTAACTGTGAAACAATCACTGACAAAGCGACACTGAAAAAATAAACAAGGATATGTGAAAAAATCATTTTACTGTAGTGAAGAGTATTCAATCGACAGTCAACACCTAATCCAGTAGGCTAATAAATGTACTGTGGTAAAAATTAATTTTTGTTTAACTCAAGTGTTTACTATTTCTTCGGGCAAAATAATTTTAAATTTTCTTACCATCACATTTCAGTATCCTATCCTTTTCGCGCAATTCTGTGTATGGCATTTTTCTATAAATAGTCGAAAATATCTGTGTCCTAAACTGTTTAAAGAATTTTTAATAATTATTATAATAATAACTATAAATAAAAATGAAAACGCAAATTAAAAAGTTGAGTGCAATTATTTTGTCGACAAAAAACAATAATGTGTCACAATCAACTGATTTCTTGTACCGAATTCTTGCTGTCCAAAATTCTGGGTTCTCTTAGTTTCCGCTATCTTGCAACACGAATGCGATTTAGACAAAAATCATTATGATTGGTAACAAATTGTAACATTTATTTGTAGTTAGCATACAATACTCGTTTTAAATAATTCCTAAATTTATAGCGTAAATCAAAATTCTGATGCTGGTTTAATTTTTATGATAGCAATCACATTTTTATTTGAGGTTATGTTTCGAGCGACATTATTGTGATGTTGTGGTTTTATTATTTTTTTTATTCAAAATAGCTAGTTCCTACGCATGCATTTATTTAAAACGCTTATCGATTGAGTAATATTAATTTCAACTTATATTTACATAAGAGCCATTGAATTTTCGACTAAGAAAAACTACTCACAGACTTTAATTTCAGTTGCAAAAATATTTGGTAATTGTGGGTGCTTTGTGTTGGGAAACGTTGTGCATGAATGAATGATATCTCTTTGCCTATACTTTTTTACGCACAAGAGGTGTGTTCAGGGAGAAAACTTGAAAGAATTGTAAATAGGGAAAGAATTGTGTGAAATTCTATCGAAACCGTAAAAAAGAAAATGTTTTCGCCGTACAGGAATTTGAAAAAACTTGCAACAAAACAGCTGTTGTGTTTTGTAGTGGTTAATAAATCAAAATTTGAAGTTTTTGTTGTTGCTTTCGTATGTCAGGAACAGCTGTTTTCCACTTGCCAGTCTTAGTGAGGGAAATAGCCCCGCAGAAACTTGCAAATTTCCTCTCCCAAGGAAATGTCGGAACGAGCTCTCTCCCTGCAAGTTTTTTGTGTCGCCGAATACTATTCAGTAAAGATTTTATAAATTAAAAAAAAAAATTGTATGCTCGCCTAGCAGTGCTAATATTTATTCACAAATGCACATAACTCAATTATTAAAAGAAATATCGAAAACTATCGACAGTTCTGCAACTAGAAAGAATAACTGTTGTTTGGTCACTTACACGGTAAACAATTGCTTTTGCATTTTGTAAGTTTTTCTTGAAAGGAATTCTTTAGTAGTGAACGTTATAATACACTCCTTTCGGTTCAACACCAAAACTGATATAAACTGCGATCTTTAATATTGATGGCCGGTACCAGCTTTTCGCCAACAATTGCCCAAAATGGCAAAAAAACTTTGTTTGGGTGTGAGAACCAATACATCTTTTTTTATGAGTAGTCAGCTACGTCTTCTAATATATAAAGAGATCTAATCTGCCATATTACTACATATATAGCGCAAAACAATAAAAGAACGTTATCGGGAAGAGATCAGCTCTATCAAGGTTTTATTAAATTTATTTTCGATGCATTGGTGAAACGGGTAGCAGCGGAATTCTGCAAATCGCTAAAGCCTTATCTCGATCGCCAAACAACTCTAAATGCATTTTAGCAACATTTGGGGACTTTTGCGCTTCCAGTGAATGACAATCTCCTAAAATCTTCATATTTTGGTGCATTTTTTTGCCACGTTTTAGCGATGGACACAAATGAATAAGATAAATTCCTAAAATCTCTATCTCTCCTAAAGGTATCTTATTTTGGCAACGAAAAAAATCTGTTGCTAGAAGGCAAAATATATGATAAAAGGTTAGGTTAAGGTTGTTGTTTTAGGTCATAAGAACACTCAAATACATAAAATATATATAATTTGTGCAAAAAATGTAAATTTTACATATTTACCTAACAAGTATTTGTCTATAATGTTGGAAACTTCTAGAGAACATCCATTCACGCTACTTTGGGACTTACTTACTTTGTCAGAAGAAAGATATTAATGGGGTACTAGTGCGGTATACGGATGACTCCAAGACCCCAGAAAGGATTGGAGCGATAATATTTGGCTTCCGCACCAATATGTCCATACCGTTTTCATATTTCTGGGGACGGTAGTCCTTATAAGCCTATGTGCAGAGATAAATCCGTCACGCAGTTACTTTAACAAGAATATCACCATACTGAGGGATATATGTTCTTGTGATACAAAATGCTAAATCTAATAAGCCAACCGGAGTAGCTGCAGCTAAAGACTCCAACGACCAAACTGAGACTTAGGCAGTGATGGGTGCTTATAACACTAAAATGTGCAATAATCGGTATATCAGGTAGGTGTTCTCAAAATCCATTATTAAATGCCACTTTTGTGACAATTAGGAAGAAAATGCGAAGGATATACACAAGGCCCTCGAACTTGCTACACTATATTGCAAGCGCATTCGTTAATTAAAACGTTGAGTGTGTCAGAAAATAAGAAAAAAAAAATTCTCTAAGCTTGTCAGTAATTATTCTCACAACATAAATATTTAAATTTTCATAGTTTCGAAATATTAACAGATATTTTGGTCAAATCTCATACTTCTCTGACTAGAACTAGTAAAATTCTTAAATATTATCATTTACTGAGACAGATAAGGGGGCTTCCATAAAATACGTCCGGGATACACAAAGGCTCCCCTTTGAATCAAATTTATTAAAAAAAGTAGTTGTTTCGGCTTACCACTACGGAACCGGTTCAGCTACCAATGTAAAGTGTAGCCATCTAAATTCGTGCATACATATATGTAAATTAAAGAAGTTTTATTTTTGCTATTTGCGTTTTATTTCAAATATATATCAACTGTTTTACATTCCCACAGTAAATGCATACATACACAAATCCGTGAGTAGGTAGCATTTGGGTTTTGCGAAACTCGTATCAGTTTTCATATCAAAAGAATTCATTACAATCTGTGTTATTAACTTTTCCCAGTTCCTTCAAGGACAAACCTTGATCTATTATAGCCTTCCGTCCAGCTTGAATAGCTTTGTCACTTGGCACCAGATGACGAGTGAGGATCCAAAGGAATTCTGCAAAATTTAGAAAGAAAAAATTATATACAAGTTTAAATTTTAGCACAATTTCTGAAGTTAGCTTAAGGATGTCGATAGTTTCTTGGATAAAAGCTTTGAGAATGCTTAAAAATCGGAAAAAGAACTCGTATCACGAGGAATAGCTTTTGTGTTGCTATTCAAACAAACAAACAAGAGGGAAGAAAGACGTCTATGCGAGAGGAAGAGCGGTTTAGGGAAGTATTACCGGTGTAGACAGTATTTTGCTTTAGATGCATCCGGTGAGCTCTGGTGTAAGCCTCTTCTGGTATTAGTCCGATTGGCGCAGGACCATTTGTTTGGTCGAAGATTTTAGATTCGAATGACAATTCTCAAAAATAATAAGGGATGGCTTATAATCTTCGCTCCATTGATGGGGCTAGTGTGTCTGCTGATGACAGCTGGAAAGTGCTCCGCCCAACATTAGAAATCTTATACCGCAAGTAAAGCTGCTATAATAATACAAGGAGGTACCATCAGGCATATTGTGCGAAAGATTAAAACACACTTTCAACAAACTTGTTGAACAGAAACCGAGGCAAAGCAATTGCTTTAGTGGGATTTCTTCTACCTGAAGTAAATATGTGAACTCGAAGATCCAAAGGAGAACTCCTTTGGTTATAACATGCTGCTCTGGGCCATGACATGTTCTTCGGTATGGTAGAAAAAGTCCACTACAGCCATAAAACGGAAGTTTGCTACCGACGCTCGCCGACGGCAGTGGAAAAAGTAAACCTAAACTCCGTGAGTAAGGCTGCGTGTGTTGTGTTACTAACTAAGGCGAAAATGAATGCAAAATACCAAAATTTCTACAGTTTGAATATAAAAAAAAATAGCTTACCATCGTGTCCAGTTTCTGCCTCATCGCATCTGAATAGGACATTATAAGTCTTGTAATCTGTAGCTAAAATCCAGTAATTAAGTTCAACACCAGGAGCTGTAAAGCAAAAATTAAAGTATATGAATGAAATTGTAGCATTCTTATCATAATTATTATATAGAAACTCTGTAGATAGTCCAAATTGATGGCAACTCTGGCTGTAAACGAACAATACGGAAACAAACTAACGAGTGCGCTTCTCGAACAAACATAACACATACTTACGCACACAGTCAACAGATATGCGAAGCTTTTTCGCACATTAATAATGTGTTATCAATATCAATCAGAATAGTTTTTGCAGTAGCATTAAATTTTATTTAAATTTAACAAAATGAAGGTCAAAACCTAATAAACTGCGACACATTTACTACAGCTCAAACCTTTGTGAAACATATTGACGAGAAAATTGACATCCTTACTGACCTTTTGACACGAGCTGCAAAACCGACGATTAAGATTTTAGATTAGATAATCTTCCAGGTACAAAATTACCGGCTACGCTCTCTGGTGAATAAATGGTTCTTAAGTTTATTAACTTATAAGTAGAAGAATAAGTTTATGTATCTACTTGTCGGTTATTGAGGCATTTCTCATTTTGGTACACTTCCTCTGTTGCCAAACTCTTCTCACCATAGAGGAAACGCTTTTAATAACTAAGTTATAAGTGTTTAACTTAGATTTAGTTTACTTACCAATACTCTCGAAAGTTTGCAAAAAGTGGGCGTTACCAACCACTCTACCGGTTCCGTTTCTGAAGCGTCTTTGGTTACTGTGAAGAAAATAAAATGTATTTAAAGTTTCCATAAAAGTTTTGTAATATTATGTTCTAGTTGAATGAAATAATAAAAACTGCTTAATGCAGATGCCGATTAAGACCCTCTCGCAAAATAGGACGCTAATTGGAAGCTCGGAAGAAGGCCCGGTCGGTTTTCACAAAGCTTTTCTTTTCATTTTGCTACCAACGATTAAAACCTTATGCGACAGACCGCTTTAACTGTGGCGTGAGCCACCTCACTGCTGCCTTAAGCGATGTTACGAAATATTGTCTCCGCTTAACCAAAGGCTAAAGAAACTTTACACATTATTTCATTTTTATTATTCCGACACCCTAAGATTTCACTCAATATTTCTGTTGTGATCCGATTGTACCAAGCTTCGTTATGAAACATTCGGTGTAGTACTTACTTTTCATCTAATTGTGTAATAACCGTCGTATATGTATTCTTGCAAATTTTGACTTGTTCTGCTCTAAGGCAATGACCACCCTTAATGGTATAAGCAGGATATTTTTGTTGAATCCACCATTTACCGTAGTACTGAAAATAATCAAATACTTTTTTAGCCACGGATTAATGAAAAACAAGTAAAGAGATAGTATATTGGAACTACGGCGGGATGATACAAAATTTGCATCGATAACTGAAATTTGAGACACACAACGGCTATCGGCTTGCTTGTTTCCACTCGTTCATATGTGCATATGCCGTTCTTACCAAAATATATTTTTGTTCAAGTCGTTTATTTCATGGGGTATTCATGATTTATTAAAACTAAAGGAACAAGTAAGCACCTTTCATGAATACGCATAACGGTTTTAAGTGTCCGATCCTTACTTACATTAAGTAAAAACCCAGCAAAATTTTATGGCGTTACCCTGTTAATATTAAGATAGCTCAAACCCCGTTTATCAGAAAAATGTGTTGTATGGGGGCTCTACGATATATCGGTGTAATTTTTATGATTTTCACTACACACATTACGTATCTCATAAGTACTGTAACTGTCAAATTTTAAGTTCCAAGCTTTAAAATTGCAAGAGTTATAGGTCAAACCCCGTTTATCGGAAAAATCGATTGTATGGGAGCTATGCGTTGTATTGGTCCGATCTTGTTGGTTCTGACAAATGATTAACAGACGGACAGACTAGCTTCTCGACTCATCTCACCACCCTGATCATTTCGGTATACTTTAGGTCGGTCTATCTCTTCTTCTTCTCATACTTACAAACATCGGACCAAAGTTATTATATTATTTCATGTTCATGAAAGGTATAATAATGAAAACAATAATTACTTTCATGAGAATTACTATTCTTAGCCTTGAGCTCATTAATAGTCATGAATACTTTAAAAATGTAGAGACCGTAATTCAATTCAATTGTTGATATAAAAAGAAAAAAACGGGATGTTATTACCAAAAACCTACTTTTGCTTATTTTAAATCTTACTCACAAATCTACATGGGATCTAAAGCTTTCCAATTACTGGCTTGGTTAAATTTATATCGAAATATCTATTTTGTAGACCGTTTTTCAAGAAAGTTAGACATTCTGCATATGTATGTGTGTAAAATAAATACTCACGTCGTTTATATCGTAATTTGGCTTTGGTGTTACAGTGGGACAACTGCCGGGTCTGCGAATTTGGCCCGCTACCAAATTTGAAGATGTCAAGAAAATGATAGCTGACAAGGCGACACTGAAACAAAAAGAAACAAAGAAAATGTGAAGAAACGAAAAGTGGTACTAGAGCATAGGCTTATCGGTGGATCGATTAATCGCGTTTTTCGATTATGACAGTGGTGTTTATACCTCCAAGTGAGTAAAAAAGTATCTCAGTCTGTGATGTAGTTATTATTGAACCAACTTTTCTGATCAGTATCTGAACCAATGATCCGATAGTATGCATACTTCAAACAATGATATTCTGAATCTGGTTTACAGTTGTATACGTAGACAAATAACCAAATTTTACTAGTTTTCTCTTACACAGACCGGCGAGTGATCAACAACATTTTAGAAAAGCCGACATAGAGTTCCCTTAAATTAAACATTTGGGTTCATGGAGTTTCATTGATTTTGATCATATACATTTTTTTTTTAAATTTCTCACAGACATTTCAAAGAGAAATTGGTTGCTGAAACTCAATTCGTTTTAATACTCGACTAGGCGGAACAAAGAGAGTTTTCCATTAATCGAATGCCCTTAACCGACTATTAAACATGCAAACCGAGTAATCAGTTAACCAATTAGTTATATAATGAGTTAATATTAAAATCCCTAGTATGTATTGCATAGTATAAACAGCGACAGATATTTGTTCTTATCAACCCACCCCTGATTATATCCTTTACTATTATTTTTTTTGGACAAATGTCTCTGTTCAATTCAATACTAAAACATCCTAGCCTATTATTCATAAAATATAGTTTTTATAAGGATTATCGAAAACTATTTACAATTTTCCAACACTAAAAATAATAACTGGATTTTAGTTACTTACCCAGCAAATAGTTGGTTTTTCATTTTGTTAACTTTTTCGTTGAAGGGATTCGCAACAGAGAACTCTTTGAAAGAAACCTATCGTTTCAACACTGAAACAGATAATATAAACTAAACCGTTCTTCCGCCTTTTATATGTTTGCCGGAACTAGTTTTTTAGCTAACAAATTGCGCACACGCGGAAAAAAATAATTTTAAACGAGCAACAAAGCTTGAAAAAGAACAAGTAAGGACGGCGCTGTCTTCGGCTGTGCCGAAGGCTTTATACCTTTCATGAATACGTGCAAACTTAAATACGCATTGTTTAAAGTTCTCTAAAACTTTGTCAGCAATACATTTAATTTTCTTTTACCATCTATAAGCAAATATCTCACCAAGTTTCAAGTTTTCATCTTTAAAAATGAGGGAGAAATGGCCATAATACTCTTATTTGAACGATCGGTTGTATGGGAGATATATGCTATAGTGACCCGATTATACCGGATCCGACAAATGTCTAATATAATACAAAAATACATCCGTGTGCCAAATTTCATCGAGATATCTCAAAAATTGAGGAACTAATTTGCGTTCAAACAGACGGACGGACGGACAGACGGACGGACGGACGGACAGACGGACATGGCTGTATGAACTCAGTTCATCGTCCTGATCAATTTGGTATACTTAATGGTGGGTCTATCTCTTATATTTCTAAACGTTACAAATATCGGACCAAAGTTAATATACCATTTCATGTTCATGAAAGGTATAAAAATGGGATAGTTAAGTTAAGAAGCCTTGTAAATATTTATCAGTTCAAAGCAAAACCGAAATTCGCTCGACTCTATTTTGCAACCATTGATTTATTTCCCCCGTCCCCGCGGGCGATGACGGCAGTACATTTTACTACATTTTTTTTTTGGTGTTTTTACTCATATACATACGAGGTGTGTTCAAAAAGTATCGCGAATTTTGTGTTTTTTCAAAAGTTATTTATTTATTCATGAATATCTATTTTGTCCCCTTCAAAGTAATCCCCATGAGATATTATACACTTGCGGCAACGGTTTTTCCAATCTTTGAAGCACTTCAAAAAATCATTTGAGTGAGAGACATGAGTACCAACATAACGCCACAAAAAATTCGAAATTCGAATATACGTAACCAGCGAAAATTCAAAATTCGCGATACTTTTTGAACACACCTCGTATTTTTGCAATCCCTGTTTTAAAATAATGTTGTCCAACATCGCTCCTTAGTTCTATATGTATAGTCGTTTCGCTTTATATATATAGATCTCAATATAAATTTGTACAGATCTATCATTGCTGGTCTAGATTTTGTAGGGATATATGTATTGACTGCCAAATTATTGAAACTGCATACAGTTTTGTAAGAAATTGAAAAAATATAAAAAATTCTGATTATTTTTGATTATGTTAAATGCCCTTCAATTGCATTGGAAATAATCAAATAATTAAATTTAATTATTTAGTGTTTAATTATTTTAATTGTTTGAGTACTTTTAATTACTTGCTAATTTGTAATCAAACGATTGTTTTTAATTAAAAATAATGGGAAATTTTTTGCAAGTATTTTTAATTAATTAATTGAAAATTTCTGATTATGACCCACAAAATTAATTAATATAAGGTCCATTTTGCTCTGGCACAATATAGCAGCTATCAAACTCACTTAAATGGTACATAGATATGAGGGATTATATAAAGCCATTTCAATTTATAATATGAAAGTAAACAAATTTGTGAATAAAGGTAAACAGCAAAGAGTGTAGACTCAGATGTTAAAAATTTTACCGTGTCTGGGCTAGCCTGGATAGGTAAAAATTCAACCTTTTACAGTCTCCCGACAAAAGTGGGGCTACCAGAGTTTAGTAGGAAAGAAAGTTCCATTTTGGGAATGTTGTGGTAGAAACGCAATGTGTGATTGACTATTGTGCATGTCTCTGGTACAAAATAGTGTTAAAAAGCGTAAACCATCAGAATTAACCCTTCCTGAAAGCTGAGGTACCACTTTATTTTATTTCTTCTTAATAAAATTAATAGCATTTGTTTGTCATTTTGTTCGCATTATAAAAAGTTGAATTTTTTTTAATATTAAGTTAACTTATATAAATTTCCATTTCGGCGTCATCAGTCTTTATTACAGATCGCTTTCACATATCTTCGGATTTCAATGTAAAAGCTTAAAGAATTCAAATTCAACTTCACTTTGAATATTTTTTTTTTGTATCAAAAAGAAAATTCAAACTAAAAGTTAAGAGAAATAAACGAAATACTACAATACTAGAAAATAAAAAAATACTAAAATATACTAATACTAAAATACTAGACGACTGAAAGCTGAAACCGGTTTGCCACGAACCAAACTTGACAAGGAATGACGGGAAATTTGTGATAAAATTTTGTCAATTACTCGAAAAGTAATCAAGTTTTAGTATCATGGAAATTAAAAATTTTTTAAAATCTTTGCACTCAATATTTTGTTATTCTGATATTAGGAAAATCAACCACTCTTCATTATCAGGCTTCTCTATAGGATTTGTTATTCGGTCCTTCAGTTTATGTTCTTTTCATTCTATCATATAAAAACTGTGAATTTCAATGCAACTTCGGTCGCCTTTCGTGTCTAACATCGACTTTAAAGAAGAGTTTCTACTGAGGCCTAACTGTAATGCAAAAAAACTTAAATATTCTGCAATAATTGACTTCTATAAAATTCCAGGTATTTGTAAGAAAGTCTCGGGCTAAGCCTATGAAACATTCGAATGTCGGTCGTTATCTACCAGGAACGAAGTAACTAGTTTTACTATCAACAATAGACAAATGACAGCAGCTTTTTTTGTAATTAAAAAAATAAATATCTAAAAGCTGAAAATTTAAAAAAAAATTAAATGAAATTTTTTTTAAGTTTTTAATCTGACAAATTTGGGTTCAAATAGCTTAAATTATTATTCTTTTTGACATGGTTCGTTTGTTCCGATTGAGAAAAATGTCAAATTCAATCACACATTTTGGTAGAGACATACTGAAAGCAATTCATACAAAAAATGTTACAACTCTAGATAAAAAAACAGGTCAAAGTCTGGACATTGCAGACTTTCAAGAAAAATTGATAGGAGGGATCATTATTTAGACAATGGAATACAAAGCAACAGCTTGTCTGTCTGTCTAGATCTCAAAATTAAAATGTAAGATATCCCTTATTTAGATAATACGTCCGGTTTCGGAGTTATCCGTCAATATGTGGACCAGGGTGACCCAAAATTTGTTAGCACAATATGGGTATCCAACGAAAGGTGCTATTGAGTGCTGCAATAAGCGATGTGAATAAGTTCCATTTCTCAACGGGTTTCAGAGACGCGATGATTAATATCGGATTCAGTCTATTATAAGTTCTGAGACGCATCGAATCGTGGCCGGGTTCACTAGTTGTAAAATAAATATGAAAGTATTTTCCCTTAATAGCTGTTTATAAAATACTTAAACCCTTCTTGTGTTTGGGTACTAGTACACAGGGTATTATAGTTTTGGTCATACGGTGGTTTGTAACAGTACAAAATAATAGAGATAGATATGGAGTTCCATACATCAAAGTTCTTAGAATGAACAGAGGAATTCATTAAGACATGTCCGTCCGTCCGTCACGATAACTTGAGTTAAAAATGAGATATTTGAATGAAATTTGGCACACAGCCTGCTTTCTGGGCCAAGGTAGGTTGTTATTTGAAATGGGCGAAATCGAACCATAACCACGCCCCTTTTTTCGACATCGAAAATTTCAAAAAACGTATAAACTGGGTTAAGTCAAAAATTGAAGCAGCAACAATGATGAAATTTGCTAGATTGATTAACTTGATTGTCCCATTGACGATTTTAAAAAATTTTTGGAAAAGGGGCGTGGCACCGCCCACATATGAGTGAAGTCAAACTTTTACTCTTAATAACTTCAGAACCGTTTACGCTAGTATAAAGAAATTTCGTAGGAGGAGTACTATTATTGTGACAAATGCACCCATAAAAACCAAGCGACATCGCTTTTCGACCATGCCTACTTTTTCATCAAAGTTATATGGAAAGGAAGTAGAAATATTGAACTGCCCATATCTAATTAACTCTCTCTCTCTCTATGGCGCGATATACAACAAGTATATCATCATAAACCTCCTAAGAGATTTTTGCGCCAAGCTTCTCTTCCAATTTGTGGTGTGCCGATTTGAATTTTTCCCTACAAATTGGTGGGACCTACAGTTTTTTGCCGACTCCGAACGGCATCTACAAAGGAGACGAATTTTTGCTGAGAAGCCTGTCATGGCAGAAATACACTCGGAAAGTTTGCCAAACCACTGCCGGGGGGCAACCCCGTTTTGAAAAACTTTTTTCAAATCACTTTTGATGTTACCTGTACCAGGGCTCGAACCATGGACCTTCGGTGTGGTAGGCCGGCAACACTACCTTCACACCACGGCGGCCGTGGTGATAACTGATACAGGTATAATAATATAATTTGGTACTTACATCAATTTTCATATTCTTTATATGATTTTTGCAAAATTTTGGAAAGTGGGCGGTGCCACGCCCAATCAAATTTCAAATTCGACTGTTAATAAATTCAAAGCGATGTAAGATAGAATTACGAAACTTGATACGAAGTATACTAAAGACATGTAGAGCACGCCCATAGAAAATAAACGAAATTGGTTAACGACCACGCCCACTTTTGGAAAAAATTTTTCTAAAAGAGGGGTAGGAAACCGGAACATGCCATATCTGCTTCACTGATGCAGATAGAATGCTAGAATTTCGTAGTTACAATGGCCTGATGATCTTATTGAAGATTTTTTTAAAATTTTGGAAAAACGGTACACTCCGCCCACATATAAATGAACAAAATGTCTAATTTCAGCTATTTTTAACTTCAGAACCGTGTTAAATAAAATTGCGAAACATGAAACGAGGTATACTATCTGCGCTTTTCGAAATTATATATAGCCTATGCTGGAACCAGTGAACCCAAGAATATCCTACGAAACTTTCATAAAAATCGGTTGAGTACCTTGGACGCCTATAAATGACACACAGACACACATTCATATTTATTTATAAGACTAGAAAACCCGGCAAAGCTTCGTCTCAGAACTTTGACAACTTAGCTCGATTTTAACTCAAATAATCGCAACGTGACCATATGGTCACGAAAGTAGTAGGCATTGTATTTAAAAAATGTAATTACAAATGCGGGAAGATAACTACGTTAAACATTTTTCGTAAAGTGTATTGGTTTCGCTGTGAGTAGTTGTAAAAAGTGCAAAGAAAAAAGATGGCAAGAAACCTTAGTTTCGATAGCAACAAAAGGGAAGTAAGATAATATTTTTTAGAAGAAGTTAAGACATAAAATAAAAATTAATAAGTGAAAATTCGCGAGAAATAATTTTTTTTAATTACAAACTCTTGATGCCATTTAACGGTATTTTTTCTGGTGTGCCCATATGGTCACGTTGGGTATGTGTAGAGCAAATTTTGTTGAAATAAGCTCAAAAGTTAGTAGTTCTTACTATATGCTTCGTGTATTTGACGTTTGAACACGCAAGAGGTAATTGGCGTTTTAAATGATTTTTGCGATAGTGATCTGGGAAAATGTGGTTTTTAAAAGCTGCCCGATTGACCATAAAAAAGTAGTTAAAAACAAGTAAGGAAGTCTAAGTTCGGGTGGAACCGAAAAGAAAAATATATCTAGTAGCGATCTATCAAGGCCATCCCAATTTACGCAGGTCTATTTTAATACTTTTCAGTTCGGATTTGCGTTTAAATAGACAGACGGACAGACAGACAGACCGGCGGAGAGACGGACATGGCTAAATCGACGCAGCTCATCGTCCTGATCATTTCAGTATGCTTATCTTTTTCTTCTCAGACTTACATACATTTAAGGTTTATGAAAGGTATGAAAATCAAAAAAGATATATAACCGCCCTATTGCAGTGGGATGTTAACTACTTGCCCGGATATTTTGTTTGTATGTTATCCGATTTGCCTATTTGGCAGGTGTATACTACATACTATTGAGTAGCAACTGACCAATTTTCATTGAAATATCTAGTCGAAATTACAAGCAATCGCCTTTGAAAGTAGCAGAACTTTTATAGTGAAGAGTGGTGGGCTTCGCCTACTTCCCCAAAATCCACAAAACTTTTTTGTCGTCGATTTTTGCTTAAAAAACATATTATGTGTGCAAGATCTTATTGATATAGGTTATATAGTTATAGAAATATTGCCTTTTAAATTTTACAAACAAATTTTTCAGAACTATGTTAAAAACTGGGCGTGGCCCTCAACCGATTTCGCCCATGTTTTCCCGGAACATTCCTTGCATTCATGGAAATCTGTGTGCTGAATTTCGTTTCGGTATCTTTAGGGGTTTTTGCTTTATGATTAATAAATAAATAATTGGCGCTAAATATACCTCCTAGGGAGATTAAGGCTGAGCTTCTCTACCAATATGTGATGTGCTGCTTCTAATTTTTCGTACAAATTGGCGGGACCTACAGTTTTTTTTGCCGATTCTGAACGGCATCTGCAAAGCAGATGAATTTTTGCTGACAACCCTTCCATGGCAGAAAGACACTCAGAGAGTTTGCCAAATCCCTGCCGAGGAGCGACCCTGTTTTGAAACAACTTTCAAACCACTTTTGATGTTACCTGTACCAGGACTCGAACCTTGGACCTTAGGTGTGGTAGGCCATCAACACTATCGTCACACCACGGCGGCCGCCCGATTAATAATATTTATAAATTTGACTTTATCAAAAGTTGGAGGTGCTAATCCCATTTTCAAAAATTTCTTGAAAAATTTATTTCCTGCTTTATTGTTAATGTACACACCAAATTTTATCCTTATAAGTGTATTATGTACTGAATAATCACTTTGGTTGTATTTTTGAAAATATTTTATATTTAAAAAGTGGACGTGGCTAATACCCGATTTCGCCCTGCATACCAAATTCCATTAAGATATCTCAAAATTTACTCAAGTTATCGTGTTCACAGACTGACAGACGGACATGGCTTAATCAAATTACTTTTTCCTCCTGAACATATTGATATGTATAAGTCAATATCTATATCGATTCGTTTATGCCGTTACATACTACCGTTAGGCGAATGAAGTTAACATACCCTGTGTGCGTAGCACTACTAGGTATAAAAAGGAACGCGCAAACAATGCTTCTTCGACAGCAGCAAAAAAGTTTATTAATCTTTCACGTCCGTGAGTAATGCGGAAATATCACAAATATATTAGCGGTGTAGACCACGTGGATCAAAATGTGAGCTTGTATCGCATCCGTATAAGGGGAAAGAAATGGTGGCAGTATCTTTACGCGGCTGGTTGACGTTTCAGTTCAAAATAGCTGACATCTGCACTGTTCAGCACACCCATGGGACCCAGAGGCCCATAAATCCTTCGAAGAACCTTTCTCTCGAAGACTCCAAGGGCCAAGTTACATTTATTGGCAAGGGTAATTTTTCGCTGGAATTCTAAGCTGACATTATTGTTGACTAGCTGATGCCCGCGACTTCGTATGCGTAAAAATTATAATGAAGCAACAGCATAATTATTTTTTTGAGAGCGTCGAAATAAAACACTACTGGTACTGACTTCATTTTATTTATTTATTTTAATAGGCCTATAGCGCCTGTAGCTAGGGCCTCGAAATGTAATGCAATTATTTGCAGTTGTTTTTCGTTAAATAGTATGTAAAGATGTTAATGCTGGTTCCCAGGTAAACGAAGTCCTTTACTATTTCAAATTTTTGGCTGCCAACAGTGGCGTGGGTGCCTAGGCGCGAATGAGCTAACTCTTTGCATGATGACAGAAGGTACTTCGTTGTATTATTTTCTCCAGCATCAAATTAAAGATATCGCGCGATAGGGAGTCACTCTGTCTAAAACCTCGTTTAGTTTCGAACGCCTCGGAGAGGTCCTTCAACGTAATTGTGCACAGCCTTATAAGTTTTGCTGGGAAACCAAATTTAGACCTAGCGGCATAGAAGCAGTTCCTTTTCGTGCTATCAAAGATGTGATGCCAGGTCTGAAGCCTCACTGATAAGGTCCAATCCGTTTGTCAACGGTGGGCTTCAGTCTTTCGCACAATACGCTTGATAGGACTTTATATGCGATATTAAGCAGGCTGATCCCGCGGTAATTGGCGCAGATTGTAGGATCTCCTTTCTTGCGGATTGGGCAGAAGAAACTTAGATTCCGATCCCCCTCCCTCCCTTCCGCCCCCTCCGCCCCCTCAAAAAGGTGTTCTGCAAAAAATACCTTGGATCAAGCCCCCTATTTGGGATCGGACCTGGGTTATTTTTAGGGTTTTTGCGAATAACTTTCACCGTCCGTCCGTCCGCGGACACGATAACTTGAGTAAAAATTTAGATATTTGAATGAAATTTGGCTTTCTGGCCAAGGTAGGTTGCTATTTGAAATGGGCGAAATCAAACCATAGGCACGTCTCTTTTTTCGATATCGAAAACTTCGAAAAACGTATTAATTGGGTTAATTCATTAATAGAAGCAGCTACAATGATGAAATTGCTAGATTTATTAACTTGGTTGTCCCATTGACGATTTTATAAACGCTTTTAGACCACGCCTACTTTTTCATAAAAGTTATATAGAAAGGAGGTAGGAATATCGAACTGTCCATATCTAAATTACTGATACAGGTATAATAATATAATTTGGTACTTCCATCAATTTTCTTATTCTTTATATGAGTTTTGCAAAATTTGGAAAGTGGGTGTGGCACCGCCCACTTATGAGTCAAGCAAATTTCAAATTTGACTGTTAATAACTTCAGAACGGTGTAAGATAGAATAACGAAACTTAATACGAGGTATACTATAGACATGTAGAGTACGCCCACGGATAATAAGCAAACTCGGTGTACGACCACGCCCACTTTTGAAAACTATACATAGCCTTTGCTGTAACCAGTGAATCCAAGAATTTACTGTGAATATTTCATAAAGATCGGATAGGTACTTTGGACGCCAGACACACAGTCAGACATTCATTTTTATTTATAAGATTGCCCACATGGTAGTAGAAAAAGTTTAAAACCTTTATAGGTCATAACTGCACAACAATTTAGCAATTTACCACGATTACTTTTACACAGCTGGGTATTTAATGTTCGATTCCACCCGAACTTAGACTTCCTTACTTGTTTTCGTTAATATGGATCGCTTAAAAATTGCAATGAACCCTAAAACAATTAAAAAAGGTTTGGAGTTATATTATTTTATTAGCCATTAAAATGATAAAAAAATTATATTACCCCTCTCTTTTTTATGGGAAGTCAGCTACGTCCTCTAATGTAGACATATATATAATCTGCCAGAAAAGAACGGTTTTATTAAATTTTTGTTCGATGTACTTTTGAAACGGGCAGAAGGGCCCTAAGAACTTGCCTGTCGTACTCAATGTGCTCAGCACTTAGTACAAGTTGAAGAATGCTCCTAAATTTATATTTCGGCCCTTTTTAGTATATATGTATTATGTATGGGCTCGTAAGCGTGATTGTTAAATTTGCTTTATAAATGCTGTTCAAGGTTACTGCGGTCAATAATGAGGTCGACATACACAAGGGCTCGCCATTGAATCAAATTTATTTAAGAAAGGAATGGGTTCGGCTTACCACTCCGGAACCGGTTCAGCTACCAATGTGAAGTGTGGCCATCTTAATTCGTGCATACATATATGTAAATTAAAGAAGTTTTATTTTTGCTATTTACGTTTTATTTCAAATATATACGAGTATCAACTGCAAAATTTATAAAGAAAAAAGTAAACTTAAACTGCGTGCGCAAGGTGTTGTGTTGCTAACTAAGGCGACAACGAACACAAAATACCAAAATTTCCATATTCTTAATTTATAAAAAAATTACTTACCATCGTGTACATTTTCTGCCTCATCGCATCTGAATATGACATTGTAGGTCTTGTAATCTGTAGCTTAAATCCAATAATTATATTCAACACCAGGAGCTGTAAACAAAAAAATTTAATTTTAACACTCCTCTTGTCATAATTATTATATGGCAACTCTGTAGATAGTCCGAATTGATGGCAACTCTGGCTGTAAACGAACAATAAGGAAAAAAACTAACAAATGCGCTCATCGAACAAATAAAACACATACTTACGCATACAGTGAACATTTTTTGGATGTTAAGGGCTCAACCCTGCCATCAACGTACAGCTAGGAGTCTGTACTTCCTTTAGTACATTCGTTGTTCACGTCCTAGGACGCCTTGCTACAATAGTAGCACAGTCTTCAGGACTAGCAGCGTTGCTCCATCTCACACGGCCGTTCAACACTCCTATTCCCTTCAGTACAGAACACATACGAGCAATGCCGGGCGTCAGCCCTTCCCACCCTGTCGGGTTAGTACCGCGAGGTGCTGGTACCGGAGCATACCGGTCCATATCCGGCAAAGAACTTTCAACATGGACAACACTCCCCCAAACCCCCGGTTTTTCCAATATATCGCTGACCACTTTCGTTATTCCAGAGATGTGGGTACAAGCGAGAGTTGTCCCCCTCCTAAAGCCTGGGAGGCTAGAAATGAATTTAGTGCACACCACAAATTAAATTTGCACTTGACCAACCATCGACATGGCTTCCGCAGATTACATCGCCCCACCACCGCTCTGAACGCCATAAACACGAAAATTACTAATGGTTCAAATCAAAACACCCCAACCACTGGACGGTGCTCGTGGTACTCGTTTTATAAAAAGATTTTGATATAGTCAACAATACCACGCTCCTCCAACGAATAGAGACACCACCGCTCCCAGCCGGCTTTAAAAGGTGGACCGCTAACTACCTTAATGCTGCCGGCCATTTTGGTCGGTAGTTTTTAGGATTATAGCATTGAAAACGAGAAGAATTACACAGGAGTTAAGAATATGACAGAGGTAGGTATGCATGTCATAAGAGGCGACTAAAACCCACATCGATCCAGGTTAAGGGGTCAACGAAATCGTTTCCATGGCTGGTCCGTCTCATTTCCATAACGACGAAGACGAAGTACTGCTACACTAACTAACTAACAAGACAGAAAGAGCACTTCCGCATAATAAAACGGCGTAGCATCAAAAAGCAGCAATACAGGAGACAAACTCGGCACCCGATCAGATCTTCATTACCCTTTAATCTGTGCAGTATCGTCTTTTTGAGCCCGACGTCGACCCCAGGGATAACACCTTAGAAGGTCAGGATATGGTTGTGCGATCAGGCGATGCGGATCTTGAGATCATTAATATATACATTCCTTCTGTCATTTGTTGTATCACAAAGCAAAGTCGAGCAAATAGTCGATTCGACGTTCAGCGCGGTGCAAGGGAAAAGAGCGTTTCGCATAATCATAGAGAAAGTCTCAACTCAACTCATTCCGTCAGGGAAAATGAAGGGAATTCGTCTGAATTCTCGGCAGAGGTGAGAGGAGCCCCTAAGGTCCTGCAACCCCTCTGCTGGTGTTGGTAAATTGTTGTCGCAGTCAAATCTTTTTCCAATTCGACTAAGCCAACGACAAATTATCATCGCCTTCGGAGACAATGTTCAGTCGAAGCTGAAGAAATGCCCGAGTGTTTTTTGCCGGCAATATGTATTGCATCTTTTGGCGGTACAAAGTGCATGAACGGAGATGCAAACTCAAACGTTTAAGGTGCGTTATAACAAAGCTACGTCAACGGCGAGGCGACGCCTAAGCAAAATGGGAGTACTACGTGCACGCACCTTTCGTCGAGCATTTGGCACACAAATGACAAAGAGATATTTGCGCTTGAATTTTTTTAAGGAACACTTTCAAATGGTGGGGAACTTCATTCAGATACGCTGTAAATAAGAAGTCATTATTGAGTTCAGATATTTACTGAAATTCAGCAAATTAGCACGTGGTATTTTAGTGTAAACGAAAAAGAACAAGATAATTGCCATGGCAACATCAACCACATTAGTTGCTTTTATGAGTAGCCCAGGAAAGTTACATAAAGTTTTAGAAAATATCATAAAATGGTCATAAACCAGGAAAGCTTTTGTACAAACAGTTTTAGCTAAAATTATCTGCAATAATAAATAATTTTCGAGAGAAATCGTGGCTGTTTTCGAAATAGTACTATAACTATAGCCTGTATATGTTTGTTGCTTTCAATTTTTCCTCTAATCAAAAATAATAATAATTAGCTAAGAATTATTATAAACTGGTCTTGAGCTCATTATACTTACAAAAATTTTCAGAAACTAATTTCTCTTATTTATTTAGTTATTATACACTTTTCAACAGGAACTTCTTCTTTTTAATGAGTAAGACCCTGTGTTAATTCGCTCTGAACCAAAGAGCATGGTCTATGATCAAGCTAGGAGCTCCCAATCGGGTGAGAACAGCTGTGAATCGATCAGCTGATGCATAGCTTACTTGTAGCTTATGTGTAGCCATCTACATGAGTTAATGCGTACATACCCTACAAGCACACTGACAGTCATTTGTTACAACATCTGAGAGTCAGTGCTGTTAATCTAACCATCAGAGATTTGCATCATATTCTTAAAGCGAATAGCAAAAAAATTATTTGATTGGTATCGCCTACGTAGCTTCGGCCTGTCCAATTCGTGCTCTTTCCCGTAGTACTTTGTGGGTGTTGGCAACAACGGACACCCGTGTGCTAAGAGACAAACATACTGATATGAAGGTATCAGCAATGACAAATAAATTATCATTGCTGTCAATAAAGAGTGTGAGTGTGTTCGTAAAAAAATCAGCGTATCTTGTGGGGTATATGTAAATTAAAGAAGTTTTCTTTTTGCTTCTTATATTTTATTTCAAATATTTATCAACCCTTCAATGTTCATATCAAACGAATTTATTAACAGTTTGAATTATCAACTGATTGGAGACCCTGCGCGGACAAACCGTGAGCTGCTATAGCATTCCGTGCCGCGTTAATAGCAGTGCCTTGGTTCACTTGACCACGAGTAAAAATCCAAAGGTACTCTGCAAAATTTAGAAAAGACAAAATATGTTACAAGTTTAAATTCAGGCACAATTTTCTGAAGTTATATAAAAGGTTTTGATAATTTGTTGGATAAACCCTTTGAGACAGTAATTTCGTTTACATGCATCTGTTGAGCTCTGGTATAGAACCTTCTGGTATTCGCCCGACTGCCGTGGGAGCCATTTATTTGGTTGTTGTTGTTGTGGTAACGACAAAACCACTCCCCGAAGGTTTTGGGGAGTGTTGTCGAATTAACAGTCCTCGGCCGGATTTGAACCCGGTACGCTCCGGTACTCCCTTGCGGTACTGCCCGACTGTCGTGGTAGCGCTTTATGACCAGTGAAACCTTCTAGGGCATGTCACCCCTCCTTCCGTAAGGAAGGATAAGATGGGTAATGAGAGGTGAGAGGCATCATATCCGTAGATCATCCATCGAGTTGCACGTCATTACCTTTGTGCATATTAGTCGCCTCTTACGACCGGTATGCCTACCTCGGGCATCTTCTAAACCCCTAACCCGCAGGGGGTCCATTTATTTGGTCGTGGATTTTAGTGACCTTTCAATACGCCATTATATTCTTAGCACCCAACCTGCTGGGGTTGTGAAAGGTGTGAGTATTAATTGATGGCAGAAGGATTTCTCTTTGTTGCTAAATAGCAAATTAGATGACCGGCATTATAACCATTGATGTGTTGAGTGTGTCTGCTGATGGCAACTGGAAAGTGCTCCGCTCAACATTGGAGATACACGAACGTTCTATGAGGCATATTGTGCGGAAGATAAAAGCACGCTTTCGACAATTTTGTTGTCCAGAATCCGAAATCAACCAAATGCTTGAGTGGGATATCTTCCACCTGGAGTAAATATGTAAACCCGGATATACAAAGGAGAACTTCTATGATTATAACATACATCTGATAGGCAACTGGGAAGTAAATTCTCTTTCTGGGCCATTACCACATCAAATGACCTTTGAAGCACTCGTGATAAAATTGCGTGTTTCTCTTCCAAATTATCATCGTAACTGTCCCAGGATTCGGTATGGCGGCAAAAGTGCACTACAGCCATAATATGCGAATTAATGAAATCGGAATTCTTTCTACTAAACTTAAACTGCGTGGGGAAGTTCAGACTGCCTTTGTTTTTTAACCAAGGCGACAATTGCATGAAAAATACCAAAATTTCTAAAGTTTCAATATAAAAATTCTTACCATCGTGTTCATTTCCTGCCTCATCGCATCTGAATAGGACATTATAGGTATTGTAATCTGTAGCTAAAATCCAGTAATTAAATTCAACACCAGCAGCTGTAAAGAAAAAATTAAAGTACATAAATAGAATTGTAACATTCTCATATCATAAAGGAACAATAAGAAAGAAAACTACCCTGCTGAAAATGCGACTGGACTGTTCATGTTTGTTTGTGCATGTCCTATGGAGAGACCAATTGTACCCATTTTTACGCGAAAGGGTACGAAAGGACTAGTTCACTTTCTACCTAATCTGGTAATTTTAACTCCTCCGAGTATGCTACAAAAGCTAGATTTGACTTACATCTCTATGAGAATGGTACACAAATAAAAATTTACTTATGTATACTGAATTATAGGCAATTGTTGGCTAAAGGAACTAATTACAGATCACTTTCTTTAGAGTTAGTCGCACAATTTTTTGCAGGGTAACGAGTGCGATGACACCGTCAACATTTCTTAGAAACATTTTTCGCACGTTAATAATTTGTAATCAGAATTGTTTTTGCAGTAACATAAATATTTATTTAAATTTAACAAAATGAAGGTCAAGTTTGTAGGCTAATAACCCGCGACACATTTACTACAGCTCAAATCTTTGTGAAACATCTTAGCGCGAAAATTGCCATCCTTACTGACATTTTGACACTTACCCCACACTGGTTCGCTTTTGATCGCGGTTACAAGAGCTGCATAACCGACAATAAATTTTTAGGTTAGATAATCTTCCACGTATAAAATTACCGGTTACGCTCTCTGGTCAACAAATGGTTTTTGCTTGGAATGTAAAAAAAAAGGCTGAACAGCCTTACGACATTTCTTCACACGTGGAACATTAGGGAAATATGGAACGGACTTTTGAGCAAAACTTGTTTAAGAAACTGGGCATGGTCGTTAACCGTTGTAGAACATGCTCACTCATTTTGTGTCGAATAGCTATGGTAACCCTGCTACTAAAGTTCTATAGAAAAGTGTTTTACACTCACAAATTAGATTTAGTTTACTTACGAGTACTCGCGAAACGTTCCAAAAAGTGGGCATTACCAACCACTCTACCGGTTCCAACATTGTCGCGTCTCTGGTTACTGTAGAGAAAATCAAATTTATTTAAAGTTTACATAAAGGCTTTGTAATACTAGGTTCTAGTTGAAAAAACTAATAAAAACTCCATACTGCAGATGCCGATTAGGGCCATCTTGCAAAATAGGATGCCAAATGGAAACTTGGCGTGAGCCACTTGACTGGTGCCTTTAGCGATGTTAAGGAGTTTTGACTTCGATTCCGTAACTTCGCAACTTCCAATTGATTTAGAGTTCTGATACGGATCTATCTTGGACTCTTTGGAATATGTTAAGTTGTTGTTCCGTTAGAAGAGACTAATGACAATACTTGGTAAGGAACGTACCGAATAGGCAGGGCGAAATATAGTTATATAGTTGTTTGTCAGAGGTGCTTCAAGTTCGTAACAACAATTTCAAGAAGAATACGAAACAAACTAATTGCTTAGTGAAGTTAGATTTGATACGCTTGGTAACAGCGCTAAAATTTTGCTAAGGGTTAAGGGAATTTAAAGAAGTTGAAAAGTAAGTTTCAAAGAAAGAGGCAAGGAGATTGGCAATCAGGTTAGTGCCTTTATTAAAAATTCTATTATGAATTTTCATTACTGAGGCAACGTCTTTTAATTTCTTCTCTTCGAGTTAAACTGTAAAGCGAACCTGGATTTGAATTTGATTATTTTTGTAAATTCGTTGCAACACATTCTGTTAAAATAATTACATTTCTAAATTTAGTTAGCGGTATAATACTTACTTTCCATCTAATTGTGAAATAAGCACCGAAAACCGGTTCTGGTCAGTTTCGTAATGTTCTGCTGTAGCGCAATGACCACCATCAACGAAAAATGCAGGATATTTTTCTTGAATCCACCATTTACCGAGGTACTGAAAATAATCAAATAATTTAAACCCTTGTCAAATTTGGTTTCCTTACATTGCATTCATGCATTCGAATGGCGATTTTCACAGATATCTCTAATATGAGGGACTAGTTTGCATTCAAACAGACAAGTCAAGGACAAGCGGTCATGGCTTAATCGACTCAGATTTTCGACCTGATCAGTTCGGTATACTTATTGGTGGGTCCATCTAGTCTGCTTCTTATGCATAGAAATTCGGAACAAAGTTACTATATCATTTCAATGTAATGGAAAGTATAAAAAATCTCCACAAACTTCCTAACGTATTTTAATGCTACCAATCAAAAAATACTTTGGACTGATATTTCTTAATAGTTTTAATTATTTCTAGGCGAACCTCTTTGACTTTTAAAAACCCTAAAAAAAATCTATCTTTAGCAATGACAGATGGCCGAAAGATGGTAGAATGATTATCTGACAAAAAACCATCGCTCTGATACCCTAATGAAGTGTGACAAAATTCTTCTAATGCAGAAGTCTAAAAGCTTCCGAAATGAATCTAAAAAAAAAAAAACTATGGCGGTTGTTTCTAAATTTTCCATTTCTATTCAAATAAAAACTAAAACAGTAATAACTTTTCAAAAAAATTATTCTTGAGAGTCATGAGTACTTTAAAAATGTAAAGAATGTAATTCAATTAAATTGTTGGCATACAAGAAAACCCAAAATGTTATAACCAAAAAGGTAATTTTTGCCCATTTTTAAATCTATTTGCAAACCTACATCGGATCTAAAGCTTCCCAAATACTGGCTTGGTTGAATTTATTCCGAAATATCTATTTTCGTTCTGTTTATTTTAAAAGATCTCAGAAAATATTACAGTACCATTAAAAGTAAAGTAAAGGCAATTAATGATGTAAGTAATATTTAGCTTTAAAATTTTCTGTATTTGTAAACTGAAAAACCTTCTCCTGTAAAATTTTATTTTTGTTGGTTACACTTAATATGTATGTCTGTAAAATTAATACTTACGTCATTTAAAACGAAATTTGGCTGTGGTGTTACAGTGGGACAACTGCCGGGTCTGCGAATTTGGCCCGCTACCAAATTTGAAGATGTCAAGAAAACGATAGCTGACAAGGCGACACTGAAACAAAAAGAAACAAAGAAAATGTGAAGAAACGAAAAGTGGTACTAGAGCATAGGCTTATCGGTGGATCGATTAATCGCGTTTTTCGATTATGACAGTAGTAAACTACAGTTATTCCATTAGCAATATTCGACTAGAAATTAGGGTTTTTACATCAACAAAGTAAGAACTTATCTCAGTCTGTAGTGTAGTTATTATTAAACGAATTATACTGATCTGACGGTAGTAAATTAAGAAATCCGATAGTATGCCTACTTAAAACAACAATATACTTAAGCTGGTTTTCAGTTGTATATGTACGTAGTAGTAGTGGGAATATTTTCGAATAATATTCAAATAAATACTATTCGAATAAAAGAATAATAATATTCGCTTCAAGATATTCTAATAGTATCTATTCGAATAATTTATCCATTTATTCGAATACTATTATTCGAATAGTATTATTCGAATAGTTGTATTGAAATGCTAGATGTCGGAAGCGAAATTCACTCTCTTCATCGCTTGTACCTATGAGCATGCATTCACGTTTTGTATGTATGTGAGCATACGCAGTACTGATATTTGTTTAACCAAAAGTATAAATTATTCGAATAAATATTAAATAAGTATTATTCGAATTATTAACAGGTTTCGAATAAATATATTTTTTATTCGAATACTCCCATGCCTAATGCGTAGTCAAATAACCAAATTTTAACATCAAGAACTTTGTATAGAAGTCGGACTTGACCCGGGAATGTCGACACAGAGTTCCTTTATATTAAACATTGGAACCATGGAGTTTGACAGTTTTGTGCATATTAATTTTGAACATATTGTTTTGTTAAATTTCTTACAAACATTTTTAAGAAAATCCGTTACTATTAAACATGCTAACGGTTACAAACCGAGTAATCAGTTAACCGATTAGTAATATAATAGGATAATATTAGGATCCCTAGTATGCACTACAAAAGCCCTTAACTTCAATTCAATATTAAAACATCCTGGCCTATTATTCATAAAATATAATTTTTATAAGGATTATCGAAAACTATTTACAATTTTCCAACACTAAAAGTTACTTACACAGCAAATAGTTGGTTTTTCATTTTGTTAACTTTTTCGTTGAAGTGATTCGTACCAGAGAACTCTTTAAAAGAAACCTATCGTTTCAACACTGAAACTGATAATATGAACTAAACGTGTGGTACGCCTTTTATATGTTTTCCCCGGAATAGCTTTTGGACCGGCATTTGCGCACACGCAAAAAAAATCATTAAAATTAGGAAAAAAGCTTTGTTTGTTTATTAAAAAAAAATTGGGATATTTATGTTAGGAAACCTTGTAAACATTTATCTGCCTAGCGTAGAGGTGGGGTTTGGGGGGAGTAATGTCAGAACACATACCTGAATTTTTAAATTCAATTCAAGTGTTTTATGACAGCTCAAGTTTCTTAATAGGCCTATTAATGCCAAAGGCCTTTGCAGCCATTTTTGCTCTTTACTTTTAAAAATGGTTTTATATGAATCTGTAGATTCATAAAAAATAGAAAAGCTTCTTAAATCTTCAAACATTACCGAAAGGCCGCTAAATAACCGCACCAAAGTTAGGCTTGTCAAAATGGAAACCCTGTAATTCATGAAATTGGATTTAATCAAACCAAATCAAAAATTTACCCGACGGAACTTTGCGACATGTCTCCCGTCACCACCCGCGGGGTGACACTGAAAATATATTGAATTTTCATTGAGATAGGGCGTTCTTGAGCCAAATATTGAGAAACTCTGAAATAGAGCGTTATCGAAAAATATTTTGAAGTTGGTTGATGTTCCACTCAGCCATCGATATATGGCCCCTTAAAACACATTTCAATTTATAATTTAAAAGTAAATAAATTTGTGAATAAAAGTGCACACGTTTTCGTATGTAAACAGCAAAGAATATTAACTCAGGTTATTATTTTTTGAAAGTAAACAAAAATTGATATCAAATAGGAATATCATACTTTTTAATTAGGTTACTCACAGTGTCGCAATTCAGTTTTAATCTCATTTAAAATTTTACGACATTATCACGGCTCATTTTCTTTGGTGTTGCTTCCCAAGAAAATCGAGAATATTGCACTCAGTTCAATTTGAGTGACAGCAAAAACACGCCCCGAAGTTTAAGGGAGAGTTACCGGTATGGTACGCTCCGGTACTACCAAGACTTTCGCCCGAACGCGGGTATATTATATGCCCCTAAACCGCTTAATCAGTCCTAAAATACGCGTGCCATCATCCTTCCATCTCATAAATACCTATTTCCCCCATTAAATACCCCTCTCCACCATTAAAAGTGGAATTTTCAATAATTTATCTTTAGAATCCAGATCTTAGAGTAAGAAGTTTGCTAGATGAAATTTTTAAGCCGAAATTCAGGCTATATTATATTTTAAGTTTTATTACGAACAATTTAATAATACTCCAGAATGAGTTAAAAGTAAAAATAATCAGTATTTACGGTCCCAAGAAAAATGTGAAACTCAATCACACATTTTGGTAGAGACGTACTGAATGCAGGTTTTTATACCGAGTAACTAGTGCTACGCCGTGGTGTGAAGGTAGTGTTGCCGGCCTACCACACCGAAGGTCCATGGTTCGAGCCCTGGTACAGGTAACATCAAAAGTGATTTGAAAAAAAGTTTTTCAAAAACGGGGTCGCCCCTCGGCAGTGGTTTGGCAAACTCTCCGAGTGTATTTCTGCCATGACAGGCTTCTCAGCAAAAATTCGTCTCCTTTGTAGATGCCGTTCGGAGTCGGCAAAAAACTGTAGGTCCCACCAATTTGTAGGGAAAATTCAAATCGGCACACCACAAATTGGAAGAGAAGCTTGGCGCAAAAATCTCTTAGGAGGTTTATGATGATATACCTGTTGTATATCGCGCCATAGAGATAGAGAGAACTAGTGCTACGCCTAATGACAGTATGTAGCGGCATAAACGCATCGACATAGATATTGACTTATATACATAAAATGTTCAGGACGAAAAGAGAAAGGCCATATCCGTCCTTCCGTCCGTCTGTGAACACGAAAACTTGAGTAAATTTTGAGATATCTTAATGAAATTTGTTATGCAGGGCGAAATCGGAAACACAAAAAAAGTGATTACTCAGTACATAATAAAATAAAATTTGGTGTGTACATTAAGATTGAGGCACAAAATAAATTTTTCAACAAATTTTTGAAAATGGGTGCGGCACCGCCCACTTTTGATTAAGTCAAATTTAGAAATGTTATTAACCATAAATCAAACACCGTTCAAGATATCGAAACGAAATTGAGCACTCAGGTTTCCAGGTGTGCAAGAAATGTTCGAGAAAAAAATGGGCGAAATCGGTTAAGGTCCACGCCCACTTTTATATGAAAGATTTTGAAGAGGATCGTAGATATATTAAATAGGCAATAACTTCGCGTAAAATAGCTTTACATCATTTATATTTCACTTTTAAAGTTTCCGTAACAAAAGAAAGCCAAAGACTTAAAACTTTAGAAAAGGGGCGTGGCCCGCCCTTTTATAGTGGACTATTCCACAAAACTCCACATAACTCCGCTACAAATTGATTTGTCGAAACCAAATTTGGTGATAATGTTCTATATATAAAGGTAACTGTTTGTTTCAAAATGGGCGAAATGGGTTCATGTCGACGTCAAGTTTTTTAACATAGTTGTGAAAATTGTTTTTGTAAAATTTAAAAAGCGATATTTCTACAACTCAGTAAGTTATATCAATCACATTTTGCACACATAATAAGCTTTTTAAGAAAAACTCGACCCCAAAAAATTTTGTCAAATTTGAAGAAGTAGGCGTGGCGCCGCCCACTTTTGAGCATATAATTTCTGTTATTTTCAACGGCAATGGCTTTTAATTCAATCTTGATATTTCAATGAAAATTGTTCAGCTGCTACTCAGTAGTATGTATAATACTCCTGCCAAAAATTAGCCAAATCGAGAAACAAACAAGCAAAATATTCGGGCACGTAGTTAACAGCCCACTGCAATAGCGAAGTTGTATATCTTTTTTGATTTTCATACCTTTCATAAACCTTAAATGTATGTAAGTCTGAGAAGAAGCAGAGAAAAGTTCACTAAAATGATCAGCACGATGAGCAGAGTCGACTTAGCCATGCCCGTCTTTCCGTCCGTCAGTCTGTCTGTCTGCCTGTCCGTCTGTCTATTTGAACGCAAACTAGTCTCTCAGTTTTACAAAAGAATGCTGAAATTCGTTGTTTGCTTTCGCCATTTTATAATACACTAGCAAACCCGGTAGACGTTGTTTTGACGTTTTGATACATAGAACACATCTATATATAAAATGTCATTAACTTGAACCAAATAAACTCCTAGCTATGCCCAACTGCAGCTTTACTTAACCTGGGGGCTTTTCCAAAAGCTATATACAGACTGTGCCGTGCCCAGCGAACTGCTGCACCTATCGTGAAAGTTCAAGGGCAAAACAAAACACAAAATATGTCGGCGTGGCACCGCCCACTTTCCAAAATTATGTAGATATTGACTAAGTGACACATATATCCAAATATCATTAATTTAGACCAAAAAAGTTCGGAGTTATGACGAATTGAAACTTTATATAGCCTGGGGGCGTGGCTCCGCCTACTTTTACAAAACTATATATGGTCCATGCTGTACCCAGTGAACCCAAGTATATATTGTGAAAGTTTCATAAAGATCGGTTGAGATCTTTGGCGCCTATAAAAGGCACAACTCTTTTATATCTATTTTTGTTACTCATATTTTTGTTATTCGGCATAAACGAATCGAGATATATATTTATTAATGTATATCAAAACGTTCAGAATGAAAAGTAAAATATCCGGGCAAGTAGTTAATACCCCACTGCAAAAGCGAAGTTGTATATCTTTTTTGATTTTCATACCTTTCATGATTGGATGCCATAATAAATCACTACTAGGTAAATAATGTTCGGTTCCACCCGAACTTAAACTTCCTTACTTGTTAAATTTCATTTCGTTCAAAAAATGTTACATCTTGCGATGAAATTGAATCAGGTCCATGTCTGTACATTGCAGACATTCAAAAATTGATAGGAGGGATCATTATTAAGACTTTGGAATCTAAAGCAACAGTTTTAAGAATTTTTGTCTGTCTGTCTGTATGTTTGGGGGCACTTCACTCAAAAACTGCTATATGGAATTGAATGAACCTTTCATCGTAACCTTAATAGATGTCTAGATGTAGTGCCTTATGGCGGATCCTTCATCTTCCGCAGTTTATAATCACTAGAATCTCCCCAATCTTTACAGGTGCAATGCTGAGCTAATGACAACGGTAAGTTGAAAGAAGTTTGTGGAAGCTGTAGGTCAGCCAAAATAACCCCCTTAGAGCTACTGCATGTTTCCTTATAACTCTAGAACTGCCGCAATGGTGCATATCGTTAGCGTCACCGCCGTCACCAGTAGCGAATTCATCGTCACTGGACCAATCGCCATCGCCATCGCTTCGTTCATCCCCGATATCTACATAGGGCTGCTTAAGATTCGTGTAGAGTTTTTACTTTTTATATATATTTATGGTTTAGTGGGCATTTTGAAAACAAGTAAAATATTGCAAAAAAAAATCATTGTTGATTACTTAATGGTTAATTACATTAACATTTTGTTGTTTTTCTTGTCGGTGTTGCAGAAATGCTTCGCCTTGCTTACTCGTCACTTTTCTTGCCTAGCACTGTCATCAAAATCTTTAAACGGAAGTGCCACGCCGCGACTGGCTTGAGTAGCGGAGTGAGATAGATGTTAGAAGAGTCTGCTCTATTGAGCAGAGAAATATATGGTTGGTGTCATGGACAGACACACCACATGCCGGTCAAAACTTTGGAATGTCCGGGTTCAATCTGGGTAGATAAAAGTTTAGTCTACTACGGTATCCAGAACGAAGTTGGGCCAGCAAGAGTCTTGTGTCGCTAAGCAATTCGCGTTTTGCTTCGGCTACAGGTGGAGCTTGTGCCTGAATGACGCCATTCACTGGGCGAGTTTACCGACTCTGTGTGGATGTTTGGATCAAACGAATCAATCGAGTTAGGAACAATTGAGCAAGAATTACCTGCCTAAGATTTCGTTGCGCCCTTCAACACCCAGCATTTCTGCCTCCCTGTGTAGATGATGTTCAGGTGACATAAGAAGTCATCCCGTGGCAGTTCTGAGTGCGGTGTTGACAGACCTGCAGCTTCCTCCAGTGGGTGTCTGATAGCCAGAACCGGCTGGCCAATTGCCTTTACGTTTCTTCATCTTATCCCCAAGTGCTGCCAGGTAGTGACTTGAGAGTTTTGTTGCGGCTTTGTACTTCGCACTTGTAAGATCGCACTTTTTAGTATTATTTTCATACGCATTTGAAAAGAAGCAACACTTACATTGAGTTGGCACATTATCTATTAGGGAGCATGAAGCCAAAAGCTGTCAAAAACATCAAAGACTGCCAAAACTTTTATAATTCAACAATGGTAAACAATATACATATATTTTTTTTAACTTTCATGACCACTAACTGGTATTATAATTTTGGACCTATATTTGTAAGTATACCGATGTGATCAGGACGATGATCGGCTTAGCCATGTCCGTCTGTCAGTCCATCTGTCTTTTTAAGGCCAACTAGGGCCTCAGTTGTAGAGATATCTTGCTAAAATTTGGTATGTTTCCACCATTTTATCATGTATTAATACAATCGATTGTTCCAATATATATGTTCTTGGCTTTACGTCTTGCAATTGTCTGCCATTATTTTTCCATTTATTTCATTTGCATTGCATGCTATTGTAATTCGCAGACCACCTTATAAAAATATAGTTTATGTTTGTAATCCCAAATCAGGGGTTTCACAGCGAAAATGAGGAGGTCAGTGCCACCTCAAAGCCACGAGTGCTCGCCCAAATTAATACATACAAGGTGTAACTTAAATAAGCTACTCGCCTTCCATAACGTCAACGATTAGAAACCAGCTTTTGTAATTATTACAAACATATGTAACATGGCTAATGAAAAGAGGTAAGATTGGACCAATATACGATATAGCCCCGTTATAACATTTTTTCTGATAAACAGAGTTTACAGTATCTCTACATATAATAAAATTCTAACAGGTCGATGTCTGTACATTGCGGATATTCAAGAAAAATTTATAGGAGGAATCATTACTAAGCCAATAGGCTCCAAAAAATGTTTTGTTAGTCTGTCTTTATGGCAGTGGGATCATATCTCAGGAGCACTCCGTACCGCAGCCGAAGAAGTAATTAGATTCCAGCGAACGCGAAGAAACAACTGGTATGATGATGAAGAGTGCCGCGCTGCAACGAAAAGAAAGGACGAAGCCTACAAGGCAACGCTGAGATCGAATGCAACGAGGAGTGTGTGTGAACACTACCGCAAGCTGAAGAGGGAAGCGAGGCGGCTTTTCCGGGCGAAAAAAAGAGAGGCAGAAAAGCGTGAAATAAATTAGCTTGAGATGCTGGCCAACGGGAATAATGCCCGAAAATTCTATCAAAAAATTCGGCGAATGACAGAAGGTTTTAAACCCGGGGCAAACTCCTGTAAGAATGAGAACGGCGACCTGGTGGCCGATGTTCAGAGAGCACTCAGAATATGGAGAGATAACTTCTCTGCCCTTTTAAATGGAGAAACCAGAGAAGATGCCGAACCCGAGCCCACAATCGAAGATGATGGAATTGACGTTCCACAACCCGACTATAATGAGGTGCGAATAGCAATATCCCGATTGAAAAACAATAAAGCAGCTGGCGCTGATGGTTTACCTGCTGAGATATTCAAACACGGAGGCGAGGAGCTGGTAAGGCGCATGCATCAGCTTCTATACAGAATATGGTTGGATGAATGCATGCCTGAAGATAGGAATCTAAGTGTTCTCTGCCCAATCCACAAGAAGGGCGATCCTGCAAACTGCGCCAACTATCGCGTAATCAGCCTTTTGAATATCGCATATAAGGTCCTATCAAGCGTATTGTGCGAAAGACTGAAGCCTGATGTGAACAGACTGATTGGACCTTATCAGTGTGGATTCAGACCTGGTAAATCTACCATCGACCAGATTTTTACAATACGCCAAATCTTGAGAAAAGCCCGTGAGAAAAGAATCGACACACATCATCTCTTTGTTCGAAACTAAAGGAGGTTTCAGACAGGGTGACCCCCTATCGTGCGATTTCTTTAATTTAATTCTGGAGAAAATAATACAAGCTGCAGAACTTAACCGCGCGGAAACAATATTTTATAAAAGCGTGCAACTGTTGGCATATGCTGACGATATTGATATTTCGAAATAGTAAAGGACTTCGTTTACCTGGGAACCAGCATTAACACCAACAATAATGTTAGCCTAGAAATCCGACGAAGAATTACTCTTGCAAACAAATGCTACTTCGGACTGAGTAGGCAATTGAAAAGTAAAGTCCTCTCTCGACGAACGAAAATAACACTCTACAAGTCACTCATCGCACCCGTCCTGCTATATCGTGCAGAAGCGTGGACACTAACAACATCTATTCGAGAGAAAGGTTCTTCGAAAGATTTGTGGACCTCTACACGTTGGCGACGGCGAGTACCGAAGAAGATTTAATGATGAGCTGTATGAACTTTACGCAGACGCCGACATAGTTCAGCGAATTAAAATACAGCGGCTTCGCTGGCTAGGCCACGTAGTGCGAATGAGCGAAGATGCTCCAGTCCAGAAGGTATTCTTATCGGCACCCGCCGGTGGAAACAGAGGAATAGGGAGACCACCACTCCGATGGAAGGACCAAGTGGAGACCGATTTGCGATCTCGCGGTGTTTCCAATTGGCGCAACGAAGAAACGACTGGCGAGCTATGTTGGACGGTCAAAATCGCCCGGGCGGTTAGATGACCATTTAAAGAAGAAGAAAGTCTGTCTTTATGTTTAGGCGAACATCACACCAAAACTGCTAAATAGAATTGAGTGATACTGCCACTATTACATTATTAGACGTCTAACTTAAAACTGATGTTATCCCTTATTTCGATAACTCTACCGTTATCCACCAAAATGTGAATCAGTATGGTACCAAATGAAAGGTGATTGTAAGTGCTGCGATAAGCTCCATATCTCAACTGGTTTCGAAGATACATATAGTTATGAAAATCGGAGTCGGTCTATTTTAAGTACTGAGACGCAGTGAAGCATGGCCGGATTTTCTAGCTTTAAAAAAGAATAGAACAGTTAAAATCGTGATGCCTATTCATGAAAGGTATAAAGAATTCGCTACAGCCAACGACATCGCTCTCCCTACTTGATTTTTGCTAATACATATAAGCCACAATGTAAACTCAGATTATTTATTGAAAGTAAAAAAGAAAAAACAAGTGAGGAAGTCTTAGTTCGGGTGGAACCGAACATTATATACCTAGTAGTGATCTATTATGTCATCCCAATTTACGCAGGTCTATTTTAATACTTTCAGTTCGTATTTGCGTTCAAATAGACAGACGGACAAACAGAAAGACGTGTTGAGAGAAGGACATGGCTACATCGACTCAGCTCATCCTCCTGATCATTTCAGTATACTTTTTGATGGGACTATCTCTTTGAACATTTGATGTTCATGAAAGGTATGAAAATTAAAAAAGATATACAACTTGGCTTTTGCAGTGGGGTTTTAACGACTTGCCCAGATATTTTACTTTTTATCCTGAACGTTCTGATATACATTAATAAATATATATATTGATTCGTTTATGCCGAATAAAGTAATATACCTTGTGTGCGTAACAAAAATAGATATAAAAAAGGGTGTCTTTCATAGGCGCCAAAGAACTCAACTCGATCTTTATGAAATTTTCACAATATATACTTGGGTTCACTGGGTACAGCATAGACAATATATAGTTTTGGAAAAGTAGGCGGAGCCACGCTATATAAAGTTTCATTTCGTCATAACTCCGAACTTTTTTGGTCTAAATTTATGAAATTTGGATATATGTGTCACTTAGTCAATATCTACATAATTTTGGAAAGTGGGCGGTGCTACGCCCACGTATTTTGTTTTGCTCTCGAAACTTCACGATATGTTCAGGAGTTCGCTGGGCACGACACAGTCTGCATAAACTTTTGGAAAAGCCCCCAGGTTATATAAAGCTGCAGTTTGGTATAGTTAGGAGTTTATTTGGTTCAAGCTAATGACATTTTATATATAGATGTGTTCTATGTATCAAAACGTCAAAACAACGTATACCAGGTTTGCTAGTATAATATAAAATGGAGAAAGCAAACAACGAATTTCAGCATTCTTTTGTAAAACTGAGAGACTAGTTTGCGTTCAAATAGACAGACGGACAGACAGACAGACTTACGGACGGAAAGACGGGCATGGCTAAGTCGACTCTGCTCATCGTGCTGATCATTTTAGTGAACTTTTCTCTTCTTGTTCTCATACTTACATACATTTAATATTTATGAAAGGTATAAAGATCAAAGAAGATATATAACTTCGCTATTGCAGTAGGCTATTAACTACGTGCCCGAATATTTTGCTTGTGTGTTTCCCAATTTGGCTAATTTTTGGCAGGAGTATAATACATACTACTAGGAAGCGGCTGACCAATTTTCATTGAAATATCAAGATGGAATTATAAGCGATTGCCTTTGAAAATAGCAGAAATTTTATGCTGAAAAGTGGGCGGCGCCACGCCTACTTCTTAAAAAATGACACAATTTTTTTGCGGCCGAGTTTTTCTTGAAAAGTTTATTAGGTGTGCAAAATCTGATTGATAAAACTTGCTTAGTTGTAGAAATATCGCTTTTTAAATTTAAAAAAAAAATTTTCAGAACTATGTTCAAAAACTGGGCGTGGACTTTAATCGATTTCACCCATTTTTACAGCGAACAGTTACCTTTATATATAGAACATTATCACCAAATTTCGTTTCGACAAATCAATTTGTGGCGGAGTTATGGCATAAACAGTTTTGTGGAATAGTCCACTATAAAAGGAGCGGAGCCACGCCAATTTTCGAAAATTTAAAGTTTTTGGATTTCTTTGTTTACGGAAACTTTAAAAGTGAAATATAAATGATGTAAAGCTATTTTACGCAAAGTTATTGCCTATTTAATATATCTACGATCGTCTTCAAAATCTTTCATATAAAAGTGGGCGTGGACCTTAACCGATCCCGCCCATTTTTTCCTGGAACATTCCTTGCATACCTGAAAACCTGCGTGCTGAATTTCGTTTCGATATCTCGAACGGTTTTTGATTTATGGTTAATATTATTTCAGAATTTGACCTAATCAAAAGTAAGCGGTGCCACGCCCATTTTCAAAAATTTCTTGAAAAATTTATTTAATGCCTCAATCCAAATGTAGTCACCAAATTTTGTCCTTATAGGTGTATTATGTACTGAGTAATCACTTTTTTTCTGTTTTCGAAAATATTCTATATATAAAAAGTTGGCGCAACCAACAAAGTTTTGAAATCCGTATTTTTTTGTTTATTTTCAATCATCTTACAACATATCACAACTGTAATGCGTACCATAACAAAAATAAAGCAAAGGCAATTATGATGTAAGCAGGGCCGCAGAGAGCCGATCCGGGCCCCGAAGACAGTTCGCGTTTCTTTCTCTTTAAATCCTGATAAGAGTACTGTCAATACTGCTTTGCCTTGCCGGGCCTCCAAAAACCTTCCGGGCCCCAGGGAAATTGCCCTGACTGCCCCCCCCCTCTCCGCGGCCCTGGATGTAAGTAACATTTTGCTTTTAAATTTTTTATATATGTGACTGAAAAACCTCCTGTTTAATTTGATTTTGGTTGTTTACACTAAAATGGCTGTTAGGGCTCGATATGTGTCACCTTGTTGCTCAAAAGAAATCGCCCTGCAGTCAACTGCAAAACTGGTTAGTAAACATTCTAGTCCATTAACTAAAATTTCGTGGTCTTATTCATACCAGTTTGAGCGACTGCAACGTTTCCGCCGTCATAAGCAGCAACAACCCTCTGAAATTGTCAATACATGCATACACGAGTAGGGACACGATATCGAATGCAGAGCATTGATACTGTACTCATTTGAAGTATCGCTCTACAAGTATCGGGTATCGGATAGTATCGAAACTAAAAGACTCGATACTCAAAGTATCGATTATAAATTTACAGATAAACAATTAATTCAATAACGCAATGCAAAAGTTGTACCTTAAGATAGGTATGTTATGTTCTAAATAGAAGTGTTGCCTCACTCACGAATTTTAGATATCCTAACTAGGAAAATAATAATATATGTGTACATACATATTTCTTTATAACATCTCTACATAAGGCAGGCCTATTCCGACTAAATTAATTATATTGAAACATTTTTCTAAAAATTTGATGTGATACCGGTATCTAAATATTCGATGCCAAAAAGGATCGCTTTAAAAGTATCGAGTACAAAATATCGGTATCGAAGGGCAAAAGTATCGATATGGTATCGTATCGTATTGAAATTCGTGCCCCTATACACGAGCGAAAAAGAAAACAATTCAGTATTCGGGCCGCAAGCGTTCAGTTACCAACGCCATCCTACATTTTAATTTTCTATTCAACTAATATTCTGGGTTTTTAAATATTCATCTAATTGAAATATAAAAGTTTCTTGTAAATAATATTTGTGATAGTTATTTTAAAATCCTTTTGAGATTTTCGTTGTTTGAGTAGTACGTTTGAGTTGCAGATCATGTACGTACGTGCATTTCTACAAAATCACCCTTATTTTTGCCACGTCGCTACTGCAATAACGGCGCAGCAGCGAAGTAACAACCAATGGGAAATGTTCAAATGAAACCACGAAGAAAAGTGAAAACGAAACGATCATTTGCCAAATCAATTGTGTAAGTAAATAACTTTTCTTTTTGGAATAATTTAAGTAACCTTTCTCTAATAAAAAAGTTTTCGAAAAATTCACTGAAAACATATTGAATTGTTATTTTCAGGGTTGATTTACTATGATTGTGAAATGCAGTTTTCATAAATAAAATAACATTGAATTTCCAACGGAATCGTTTAAAAGCTGCAACCATGATTCAATTATATATGGTTGTTGCAACCGGCCACCAACACGTAATTACCGTTTGGCAACGTATTGCGCTTATGTCAAAATGAACATGTGAGAGGGAACGCGCAATAACGATCCGCCTATTTTCTAAGCTTTCCACCTATAACACACACATAAATCACAAAATTTCTTAAAATGTTATCACAAAGCACTCGTTAAATATGAATTCACACCGAATTTTTATTAAAAATAAATAAAACACGAAGCGAACTCAATAGCTTTTCCAAGAACTGTAAACAAAGAAGGTGTGGATGAGGAAGAAGAAGACGCTATGTCATCTACGACAGCCATATAAATTATTCAATCATGGCTGCAACAACGAAATTGGCGAGTAGAGGCATATACAATAACAAGGTAGTTAAAATAGCACTTTTTAAAAAATTTAGTTCCTAAGAACTTGCACATTATGTACTAAAATTTCCTAAGCGAGTTATCTGCATGATTATTTGCAAAGAACTCCGAAACTTAAAATTAGGATTAGATTCTATCGAGATTAATATTTAAATTTTAAAATTTTCCACAAAATGTTTCAAGAAAATTTAAATATTTATGCCTGTGAAATCAATTATAAAATTCAACCAAAAAAGGACTATTACTAAAAAAGAAGAAAATTACTTTTTAGAAAGGTTTTCCAAGGCTAAAATTGCTATGAAAAGCAACTATATTTTTATTGAAATTGGTTTCCTTTGTTTAATATAGTGATAGTTGTATTTTTATATCTGATGACTGAATTTTCACTAAACTGGTTTGTAAAGTAATTTTTCTATTATCGGGTATTTTTAAACCAAAAATGAACGAACCTACCATGAATTGGTACAGTAACTGGTATGATACTGATGCATAGACTGAGTAGGATAACAAGTGGTATGATTCTGGTGTATGTACTGACTAGTATATCAACTGGTATATTGCTGATGGAGAGACTGACTAGTATGCCAATTGGTATGGTGCTGATGCAGATGCGGATAATTGCCATCTCGTAGGACATCGCCGTGTTAAAAATACCAGTTGCTAATATGGAAAATTCGAACTAGTTAAGCCGGTTTGGAAAACTAGTATTTGACTATTATAAAACTAGTAAAATTGCCTGCAGGACGGTGTAATACCATGTACACACTATCGATCACTAATCCAAAATTAAGTGAAATAAAGCAGAAACACTAAAGTATAACATTTTAAACAATGATTGACATTTTCGATATCCTTTAACTGTGTTAAACAGTCCCTCAAAAATATAAAAACAAAAGTAATCACAACCATTAAAAGTAATGAGTATTTTCGACTTATTATTGCCCGTTTCTTGTTTCGGCGATTTGATCAAAAAAGTCTGCTGGGTCACGTTCCATGCGCCCTTAATTGCCTGCACTCTTTGATCCGCCCCTGAAAATCTACCTTGAATTCGCTCCTGTACTGATCCGGCAAGCCGGTACTATTATCATATGATAACAACATAAGCTGATACCCCCTTACAAGAACCGGCTTCTTCTTATAAGTTTACCTACTCTGGAAAACCGAAGAATTTTACTAGGGGTAATGTTTCTCCATAAGCGGATTACTGGTGAGATTGACTCCTCTGAACTAGTAATCAAACTGAATTTTGTTAGGGCGTTCCGATACTACGTGCCGTTTCATTTACCTCTATGTCGTCGGAACTTCGCCAAAAATAGTCCCCGCCCCTTTTGGTGTTCGCACTGTAATGCCTGTATTGCTGCATAAGCTTTGAACGTACATTTGCCACTTTACGAAATGACATACTTGCACTTCTAGCTTGAATTTACTTTTTGCCGACATTGCTGTATTAAGAAGGGATTGGAAACACGTCCTTTCCAACCTCTCGCGCAGCCGATTGAAATACCGTGCTTCCTGACAACATTGGCATCATTATCTTAAATGTTATTTTAGTTATACTATTGTTATGTTTTCATTTCATATGGAATTTTAATAACAATTGTAATTTGTGTTAATGACCTGTATATACTCGTATACCATTTTATGTTAATAGTCCACCGTTTTGTGTTTGTATCGACTTTAGATAAATAAATAAAATAAAAAATAAAAATAATGCTTGCCCTTGAATTGAACGAAAAGGTACATATGTATGTATGTACTATGCACATAATAATAAATAATAATAATAATAATAATAAGTTGCAAGCACCTAAGTTGAGCTTATGCGACAAGCAGATACAGTACTTCAATCGGTTGAAAATTGTAAATTTTGACAGAGCGAAAGAAAATTCGGACATTTATGGCGGTGAGTATGAACGTCAGAATTTACCCTAGCCCATGGGGCTAGGTGAAATTTTAACAACTTCGAATGTGTACACTATATGCATTCGGTATTGCCAATCATATTATTTCAAATGAATTTATATGCCAACACCTGATGAAATTATAAAATATAATTTAACGCAAAAAATACGAAATATAATGGCAGAAAAAATACGTACATTTAAAACTTGGTAATTCTATACGACCGTACGTAACTGCTAATATACGTCCAAAAACAACAACCACATGAAAATGACAGAAAATTTGCAACTTTAATTGCAAATTTCTCTGGATAGACATAAAATATCGAATCTCCGCTTTCAGATTATTGGACGTATATTAGCAGTTACGTACGGTCGATTAGAATTACCTAAAATTTATTCACAGACTATTTGCTTTCACACGTGATTTTTTCAAATGTCAAAATTTACAACTGTCAAAATTTACCATTTCATTTGGCACAGCAAAATAGAAAATATTTTTACACCATAGAAAATTTGTTCACCTCATTTTTCCTCTGAGTAAAATGTTTCCGATTAGCACACGGCCTTAGCTGTCAGGTTTTCAACGTATTGCCGTATTGTATCTGATCGGTGATAAATATGTCCATACATTCGTTGGTAATGTTGTAATATGCACTTTAAATTTAGAGTATACACTATATAAAAAAAGGGGAAGATGTCTTGAAATAAAGTTGTCATTGCGATATTGAATTCTAAACTAAACTCATCGCGGCCTTTTTATTTTAGTCTTTGCCATCGGACAAAAAAAATAGTTTGCCCCTACAAAGTCAAAAACAATCATGAACTTTTTTGTTTTGGATTAGTTTGAATTTTTTTTCTAATTTTTAGTTATATATCTAGATAAAATAAATATGGTTCGAAAGTGTGTATTTAGTAAGTGGTTTAGAATTTTTGTCTGGTACCGTACCAACGAAATAGGACCAATAAGCGAGGTAAAGAAAATTTCCACAGTTGATTTCATGTAAAAGAGGTTGAGGACGAACTAGTAGTGGTTCCAAATATACTAGAATCAATCCAGTTCAGAACTAGATATTTTCCCTACAGGGCAGGTTCGCAGTGCCATAAGTATACGTTTTTTTATCATATATAGTAAAACTCGATATTAGGCTTTTTAATCAGGGATAGGTGTTTCAAAAAGTTTAGATAATCTATATCTGGAAGTATTAATGGTACAAAAGAGACCGAAATAGAAATACGGATAAGGATGAGGATAGGGATAGGGAATGAGGTACGGAAAGAGATAGAGATAGTGAGAGGGATAGGCAATATTTCTAGGCCCATGCATTTAAATTTCTGGGCAGGACGAAGTAAAAATACATTTTTATTCATTATTCAAAAGTGTTTGAGAGAAGAGTAAAATGTTGTTTTTCCAAAAAAAAATTCAATAGAGTATAAACTTTCAATTATCACTGAAACATTTAAGTACAAAATATGGTAACTTCCCGAGCTTCCACAAAATTATACAGATTTTTTGGCATAAATTCAGATTCCTTGAGGTTGTTTGACTCAAGTTTTATACGGATAGTTAGGGCTCATTGCTGGACAAAGTAGGGATTTTGCCGGTACTACTTGGTTTTAGTCAGAAATATTTGGACCATTTTGAGACACATACGATGAAGAACCTAATTCAAATCGAAACAACTTAGACTTCCTGCTTTAAACAATACCATAAATGTTTTTGGAATTACCAGAAAATATTCCAAATATTTACTTTCCATAAAATAATATTGGTATTTTGAAACATCTGAGTTCACAATTACCTAATAACAGTGGCGTAGATAGCTCTGAGTCATGCGGGGGGGAGGGGGGCGGATGTAAACTGTTCGATCAGGATGAAAATTTTACAATTTAAAACTACCTTAAAGCAAGAATTTTATTTCGTAACCGTCCTTACAAATTCGTTTTTTTTATTATAACTTACAACTCAAATCGAGTCTTCGCGGTTTTTTAGATATCTCGTCGATTACTTCAGTAGCTATGATTCCAATATAACGATGCATTTCCAGAGCAGCTAATCCATTCAACCGGTTCTTGAATGTAAGTACTTTTCTAAACACCCTGCTTAAATTGCCCAACGTCCACTCATCCAAAGTTCATTCCCACGTAGCCCAACGTGGGCCCCACATGTGCTGAGCTCAATCAGCACCCACACAGCGTCCAAAGTGAATTTTCGTGCGCGATATAACCGTTTCTTCGGACATACTTTCAGTTCAAATTTCTAAAAATAACATAACTTTCGAATTTCGCACGAAATTCGTACGGAAATGCGGATATAAATAGGCATACGCTAGCACGCCCATCTAGGATAAAAAGTCCCGACACAAGGTTAACGTAGAAGCTCTGAATAGTAGAACGTAGGAGCAAAAAAATCATAAGCTAGTCTGATATTTTCATACTGCATTACCTTCTAACATTTCACAGCCTTGAGAACGAAGAAATTTCATGTTTCCATGATTTACCCAATATGTAAGTTAGACATCATCTGCTTTCATGGGGGCGGATCTATCCCCTTAATTAACCCCTACCTACGCTACTGCGTAATAAACAAGAATATCTCCGTTAGTTATTAGAGAGAGAGTTTTCGTCAGAAATGTGATCGTTTAACAGAATAAAAACTGACGAGCAATTCGTACCTGGGATACAAATAGCGAAATTCAAAAATTTACAACAGAATTGTTATACCTTTCATGAACATGAAATGGTATATTAACTTTGGTCCTATGTTTGTAACGTTTAGAAATATAAGAGATAGACCCACCATTAAGTATACCAAATTGATCAGGACGATGAGCTGAGTTGATACAGCCATGTCCGTTTGTCCGTCTGTCCGTCCGTCCGTCTGTTTGAACGCAAACTAGTCCCTCAATTTTTGAGATATCTCGATGAAATTTGGCACACGGATGTATTTTTGTATTATATAAGACATTTGTCGGATCCGGTATAATCGGGTCACTACAGCATATATCTCCCATACAACCGATCGTTCAAATAAAAGGATTATGGCCATGTATCCCTCATTTTGGAAGATTAAAACTAATAAAAAAAACCATTTTATTTATTGCTGACAAAGTTTTAGAGAACTTTAAACAAGGCGTATTTAAGTTTGCACGTATTCATGAAAGGTATAAAGCCTTCGGCACAGCCGAAGACAGCGCCGTCCTTACTTGTTTTTTATTAATATTTTGCTAAGTGCTTATGAATAATAAGGATCTTTAGTCATAAACCTATTAAGAAGTTGGAGCTTTTATTAAATATTTTTAAGGCAAGTCCACTCAAACTCACATATATACTTGTGTCTGACATCCAGCCGTCGCCCTCCTGGCTACGCCCATGGCTCTGTGGGTGAATATTTGCAGACTTTAACACGAAAACAAAAATTGTTTTGTCCGATCGGAAGACGTGGCATACATATAAAAGGCGCCAACAAATGTTAGTTCATATCAGTTTCAGCCTACAAAATGGAAAGTAAACTATTTGCTGTGTAAGTAACTAAAAACTAGGATTTCTTTCCAGGGTTGTAAAATTGTTGATCGTTTTTAAGATTTTAATGGGTGTAAATCAGCGTCTTCGGTGTTTCAGGCGTTGTGGAGTTCGAGCAATTTAAGCTGTACATCTAAAGATAGAAGTAAAATTCCAGAACTCTGATTTTGGTTTCCGTTTACTACATACTCTTCACGTGGAAGTACAGGCCACCCACTTTCGAACTGAATAGATTGAATGGCCAGCAATTGATTCTATCTCCCAGAACTAAGTATCTGAAGCTACCAATTGATTGCAAACTTCTATTGGAGAGCCTGAATTGATGTCTACGCTCGTAAATCGAAGTTGGTTAAGAAATGGGTTCCAAATATGGCGCTTTGGGTTTCCTAGGACTCCATAGTATTGACTGAAACTCTTCGGTAGAACTACAATCTCACCAGCCTACAGAAGATTTATCGAATTATCACAAGCAGAAGTTTTAGACAAAGTTTACTACCGTCCCTCCGAGAAGAAGACGGACTGGCACTTAGTTGATAACGGCATTGAAATCTACATCGACGGTTTACAATTTCTTCCGGGTGCCTACATCAACGCTCAGGTGCTACTAATAATTGGTACCATAGAAGTTTAAGCAGCTCCTATGTGCATGTGTATGGCACAGTGCAATAACGCCCACCGAACTTTTTTACCACAAAAAAAAAAAAAAAATTATAGTAATAGGATATACATATACGAGTATGTAGTGAATTTATTGTTTGCCTAGAACGGCGCTTGACCCCTCCGACTTTGCCAAGTTTCATTAAGATTAATAAATGCGTTTATCTCAGCCAAATAGATTCGGATTCGGCAATATGAAGATCTAATCGAGCTTAAACCAACTTGTATACAATTTTGATTTATTCACATTTCTCTTCTTTTCCTTTTTCAGAGCCTTCTTGACAGTTGCAATTTTCTTGACATCCAGCAATTTGGTGGCTGGTCAACTTCACAAACAAGGCCAATGTCCCACAGTAACACCTCAGGCAGACTTAGATTTGGATAAAGTGAGTATCAACGTATTTTGATCAGTTTTCGGCAGTTAGATGCATAAAGAAAGAAGCTACGTGAGATCCTTTAGGGATTTTCAAAACTCAATGACATTCCGATAACAATTCTAGGAAGTTATAAAGAAAGGCAGTGGGTGTGTAATATTATGGCTCCTCATAAAAGTCGCAGAAAGCCCGTTTTAGACATCAATTTTCTAAATATTGGGATCGTGACGCCGGCGAGAGATCTTTTTCTACAAATTTCTTTCTTTTTCTGTGACTAAAAAATATTTTGTGGTACCTCTGTAACACCCAAACAATTAAGCCTAAAAAGAAAATAATAAAAATCTGATTCTTTCCAGTACTTTGGCAACTGGTCGGTATATTCAAAATATCCACATTATTACTATAAGAATGAGCGTTGTGCGACTGCATCATATAAACTGCTTGGAAACGGTAAGGTTTCGCTCAGCTTTTCACAAATAACTGCACAGTAAGTATTTTATCTTCAATTCAATTTAGAAACATCTTGAAACTCATTTTCTTTAACAGGGACAAGCCACGCTCTAGTGAAGTAGAGGCAACAATTAGTGATAACGGACAATTTGTGGAATATTTTAAACCAAATAGATTTGGTGAGTGTTTTTTATGTACAAACTTACAAGCGTTTTGAAACTATCACATTCTTGGAATTTAAATATTTTTACAATTTGCACGAAGTTTCGAATACAGATTTATATGACTTAAAAAAGAAAAATATTGAAACTTTAATGATGTCAATTTCTAATGTGCTTGAGCTGTTGGACTCACTTTATATGTACTTATGACCAAGGCGGAATTAAGCTAGACACAACCTAGATAGAAGTAGGCTGAATATCAGTTTATATGCGACGTGCAACATCCCCTTTCTCAAGAGGACGGAAGTGTCTATATGAGAATGGGAGTTCCAGTATCAATATACTGAAATGAAAAGTATACGCTCTTTGATGGCGGTACTAAATTTTATTAAAATTGATTTAACAGTTGCAGAGTCCATTGGTCACAAAGTTTTTCACACGATAAATATATATAATAGATATATCATAGACAACAGCGGTTAATGATCAAGAGAAGTTTTTTACAAAAAGCCTGCTTGCCTGCGTGGTATATAACGTTATACAGCTTTCACTTTTAATGTCATAACTCGAAACTAACTTTGAGTTCCTTACTTGTTTATTTATTTTTTTTTTTTTAGAATGCCCGTCAGTTTACAGGTTTCTTCCGGGCAAAGTTAGGGTGGTGTTGCAAATGGGCAAAAATGAATGATAACCACGCTTTTTTTTTCGATAAAAGATAATTTAAATTTTTAATATAAATCACGAGGTATGTCACATAGTTAAATCGAGCGATAGTGCCTGGCGAGCACGGCTATGTTTAACCCGGTCCTGCAACTTATATGATTGGTATTAAATATTCAGTTCCATCCGAACCTAGACTTCCTAACTTGTATTATTTTTCCAAATTCATTTAATTTCTAATAAATAAAAGTACAATTTCCTCTGTTTTACTTTAAAGCTGGTGGCGTCTACTATACTTACAAGATTTTAGCTACAGACTACTCAACTTATGCTGTCATGTTTAGATGTGATCAGGGAAGCACTATTCACGATGGTAAGTGGATTTCTAAATATTAAAACTATTTACGGGCAGGAAAGTTTTTTGAAATTGTGGTAAAACGTAAACACTCCAATTTCTTTTTGCAGAATACCTTTGGATTCTTACCCGTGATCAAGTGCCATCAGAGGAAGCTGTAAAAGCAGCAGAGGATGCTGTGTTAGTGCAAGGCCTGTCCGTGGAGGAACTCGACGTATATGATCAAACAAACTGTTAATAACGTCGTTTGATTATGTGAAATGTATATAATTAATATATGTATATTTTAATAAAATTTAAATAGCAACAAAAAACTTTTTTAATTTGTATAATTTGTAGGTATTAGGAATGTCAATCCTTTGCTTCGAAAATGGAGTTTTTAGTTTTTCAAAGTTTAGTTGAAACATTCGGAGGCAATCAAGATATAAGAAGTTATTGGACTTTGTTTTAATAAATTATAAACTGGGCTTAAGAGATTTAATCGTAAAAATCCGAGAAATGAAATAGCTCTGGAAGACATCGACAACGGTTTGTAAATAGAAACTGGAAGTGGCTCTCGGGTACTGATATAAACTTTGCAATCATATCTCCCAACACCATCTTGAGAAAAGCCAGGCCAATTTCCCTTATCTCGTTTTTTTGGGGTTGTTGGAGATCGTGTACATTTTTAGAATTTCGGTAGTCGAGCGTGAACACTTCCAGGCATAGAATTTATCCCTGGGTTTTCTGTAGTTGGTGGAGATTGACTGCGTATAATTCTCTGGTGAATTACAGTAGTCTAGCCTGAATAATGCCAGAGACGTATAATATTAAAAACCCGAATTGTATGGGTGGTGCCACGCCTCTATTTCCTAACCACTTTTATGTATCGATGCTGCCTATAAGCAGCTAAGTCTGAACTCGCTTTCGATATAGTAAATTACCTCGTTTACCTGGGAAGATGCTCCGACCCATATCGGGACGCACCGGTGAAAGCAAAGGAAGAAGGAAACCATCACTCCGCTGAAAGAACCAAGAAAATACCGATTTTTGATCCGGTGATGTTTCCAACATGCGCCAGTTGGCAGAGAGATGAAGTTTAAGCGCCATTTAAGCCAAAAGTAACTTAGGATAGCTTTGGAAAACCTCATGCTTTATGATTTTTTCGTCAATAATTACACTAATTAGGGTGAATTGAAGACACACTTAGATGTTTGCTCACTATACATATTCCTAACATTATAAGCTCTATAATTGTCTCGGACGATTATATATTATTTCTGATTGTGGTTTTTGTGTTCGCTTCCTTGATAATCATTTATATATTGTTGGCGAGTTTAATCTTTGTGATATCTCTTGGTCTCATAGTTTTATTGTGCATCACGACTCATGCCAAGAAATCTTTCCAAATCTTTTGAGACCTGCTTTTTAGACAGTATTTTAAATCTGAATTTGTAACCAATCAATAGTTTCACAAACAAACTCGTTAAAATACTAGATTTTATTTCCATAAGTGATAATAATTTTATGAGTTTGAGGCTTCCACTTTAATTGAGAAAGTCGCTTTTGACTTTGCGCGGTGTGACCTTTCTAGGCTTGATATTATTGTAAATAGACTATGGTAATCTACTTTCCCGATGTTGTTAGTTGCTTTGAAGTATGAAGATCAACACTCGTCGAACTGTGCTGCCGAAGAGCTTAATTCGTGCATAGGTTTGTTGCGGGTCGTTTACGGTTTCCCTTCTATCAACGTTCAGTGAGTATTGTATTTTAGCTTTATCACCTGGTTGACTCCATATATACAGACCTTTCCCAAGCCTCCGATAAAGTATTGCATGGGATTCGTATTCTTAGATTATTCTGTCTTGGCTTTCAATAAATATTTCTGAAATGGCTGGAGTTGTATTAATGGTGAGTCTTCTGATCCCAACCGAAATACAGTATTTTAGGCCCTTTTCTTTTCGTCTTGTTCATTAATAATATAAGTTTCTGTTTTTCTTATCTAGATTTCTGTTGTATGATGATGATCGAAAAAAATTTCCAGTTCAGAGTTTTCTGGCCCACATGCATTGAAATTGCTTTCCACCTCTTTGTAAGATCTCATCTTAAAAATACGAAATGTTTTCGCGTCACTGTCATCAGTTTTCAGTCGGCGGGATTGAGCGAACAGAAGGTATTCCTTGAGTACACTTTGCCGTCACTAATATTTACTTGCCCTCTTCCTTCATACAATGTTCAGTTACTTCTTTTGATCCTTAAAACCCTAGAAGACAGAAAATCCATTATTTCTTAGACTTTTTTGTATGGCATTATTCAGGGTGACGTAGACTGCGCTGCCCTTCTTGAAAATATAACTTTTAACGTTCCAAGAAAACTTCGAACTATTGCCTTTTTTATGGCATTAATAATGGGTAAAATTATGCCAGAAATGCTCCAATTGCAAACGCTTTGAGCAAATTCAACCAGAACTCATCTTCTATCGAGATAGATTTCTCGTTGTCTAATCAAGATGTGTGCGAAACAATGCGTTTTTAGCTTTAGTGTCGACATAGGTATCTTCATCAGTCACACAGATGGCAATATTGACAGAAACCGTTTTAAATTGTGTAATTCATAAAATCGATTTGTTAAAAATTTATGTTTACCATTAAGTATTATTATTTATCGATTAAAGTAAAATCGACTATTTATCACAACCCTACTTCACAAACGAAATTGTTTTGATAATTTTATTTTGTAAACCAAACGAACGAAAAAGAATCGTTTCGTTTGTTGAGAATCCCTGCTAATTTTTAATTTTAGAAATTTTTAAATTTTTTTTTAATCTTTTTGTTGTTGGTTTCATTTTACATATTTTTGTAAGTATAACGAGCTCAAGACCAGTTGATAATAATTCTTAGTTAATTATTATTATTTTTGATTAGAGGAAAAATTGAAAGCAACAAACATATACAGGCTATAGTTATAGTACTATTTCGAAAACAGCCACGATTTCTCGTCAGACTAATTCGTATAGTTTTGCTATTTCAGAGGATCTTGTGGAGAATCGAATCCACTCAGTCTGATTGCCAGCGCAGCTGCCTAACCCATAGGCTATGCTGCGTGTAGTTTTGCAAGCTGCTTAATTCACGTTTTCCTCTAATTGTTGTTTGTTATCTTGCCAACCGTATACACAATATTTTAGACATTCTGTCTACGAGTACACCTAAGTCTGTTTTTGCACGGTCTTTTTTTACACGGTTTTGATATAACACTGTTTGAAAATTGAATATTTTTAATTTTTTTACACGATTTTATTCCATTTAGCACGATTTGAAATTTTATGTACCTAAATTTTTTTTGTCAAATTTAATTTTTGCGAAGTATGTTCATATCACAAAAAAGTATTTATGAAAGAAAAAAGTCTGAAACCATCGATAGTATCGATAGTGCTATTTTATTTTATTTTATTTTATTTTTTACCTTAAAAATTGAATAACCTATTCTTTTCGTTCACAACATAGTTTCTTAGTTCCTGAACTTGCCATACATTTAATTTATATTACTTTTAAGATTAGAGTGCATATCTTTTTTATCATTAATTACTATGCTTGTGAAAATAAGCATTATATATTTGATTTAATAAAATAAACATGAATTCTTGTTCTTAAAAATTCTTGTTTTTCAATAATTTTAATAGGTTTTAGAGATTAGGAACAAATCACCCATTTTTGTATACGATCAATGTCTTTTTTTACACGGTTTTTTTTTACACGGCTTCTTCTGGAAGCAATCTACCGTGTAAAAACAGACTTAGGTGTATATGTAAATCATGCATGCTGGACTTTGTTTTTGTACATTCTTCTTTTCTATTTTTAGAAGATAGTTATTGTATATGTTTGTTGCTTTCAATTTTTCCTCTAATCAAAAATAATAATAATTAACTAAGAATTATTATCAACTGGTTTTTTTTAATCTTTTATGTTACATTCTGGAATTTTCTTAATGTTTCTATTTGAAAGAAGAATGATTTACAATAAATGTTCTAAACACCTAAATTTCATTGCTTATCTCATGAACGTATATAGCATTAAAATTTAACTAATTGTAATAGTTTTGAATTTTATGAGAAACAACAATAAAGATAATGAACCGTTATGAGGCAGTAAAATTTAAAAATAGAAGACTGGATAACTCGAAACTGCGAGTACCCCAGTTCAGTTAAAAATCGTCAGTCCCACTCATGATTAAATTTTAAACATACATACTCGTACGTCAATAAAAGTTCATAGATATTTCAGTAGTTAAACTCAGTTTAAATCAAGTTTGCTTAAACTCAGACGAAATTTAAACGTCAGTTAAATGGTAGATGGTTAAAAAATGGTGAAAGTTTTGTAGTTGTGCTAGAAGATTTAAAAAACCTTTTTAAATGACTGCGATAAGCATTTTTTTATTGCACGTTTCTTGTTGTTTAAGCGACTTAAGCTATAACTAATTCTTTCGTCTATTTCAATTGCGCTGCACTCTCTTGTAATTCGCACCAGCTTATGAAATATTCCAAAGATATAATTTATATTTTGTCCTACTAAATCTGGGTTCTGCACAAAGAAAATGAGGAAACCAATTCCACGCAATGCCTCAGAGCCAATAGTGCTCGGCCGCAATTAATAAGTACAACGTGTAACAGGTGCCCCGCACCCCCCGTTATATAAGACCAAATAACTCAAATTAAAAACACTATTAATTCAAAATAATACATTACTCAAAGGTTGCCCCCTATGCACCCCCCGTTCTACTCTCTGAACAAATAATAAAATAATATACAAGCATTCACTTAAAAAAAAAAACTACTCGCCCTCCATAAAGCAAATACAATCATTCCCTTTTTTACTTTTAAATTAATTATAACTTGTTTTATATCCGTAAGAAATCATAATTTTTAATTTCAACTAATAAACAAGTAAGGAGGTCTAAGTTCGGGTGGAACCGAACATTATGTACCTAGTAGTGTATGGCATCCTAATTTACGCAGGTCGTATTTGCGCTCAAATAGACAGACAGACAGATACACTCCACGAAATATTGATAAGGACAAAATAATACCATATTATTTTCATATTAAGGTTTATGTTTTAATATATTTTATTGACACGATATATTGCGTGTTAAGTACAGCTACTCACAAGTGCAATTTGAAGTTTAGAGAAAAAGTATTTGAAAAGTAAAACGCATTAAGAGTTTATTATTTAAAATTTTCTAAACGAAATAATGATAAATTCAATATTTCATATTACGAAATTTGACACGTGTATTGCAGCGTTATCTTGCTGGAATATGAAACTATCTCCGAATATATCTTCACCAAGGTCCACTAAGACATCTTCTAGGAGTTCGGTATACTTCTGACTATTCATTTTTGTGGAAATAAAGCAAATAGGAGACTTTGCAGAATAAGTAATAGCGCCCCAAACCATGAGTGTGCCTCCTCCGAAATTGTGGGATAGTCGCAGTTGTCTCTCAGTCCTCTTGTCGTGCCAATATTTTTGACAACCGTCTGAACCGTCTGAATTGAATTTTTTCTCATCAGAAAATACCACCTTCTGCCACTCTTCGTCCCAAAATAGGAATTTTTCTGCGAAGCTTAACCTGTTTGCTCTATGCCTTGCTGTAAGTTTAGGTTTCGGGATACGTTTATCATATTCAAGGGTGCTATCTGCTTTTAAAATTTATTGCACTCGCCTCGTTGATACCTTCAAATTTAAAGTGCTAACTATGGAAGATGAGCTGTTTGTTTTATTCACAGCAAGGCGTCTAATTTCACGAAGGTCCCTTGGTGTCAGCTTCGGTTTCCTGCCTGGACTTCGCTTTACGCCATAATTGTCCCCAAGTTTTATGAAATTTGCTATCACTGTTTTGCTTTTTTGCAAAATAGCTGCAATTTTCCTTGTTGAGTCCTTATTTTTTGTACACTGCAACCTGTCCCTGCTCTTTTTCAGTTAGCGGCTTTCCACGTGGCATTATGGGTAAATTCTATGGAATTCGTCTATAAAATTTGGTTGTTTAAACACAATTAAATAATTTGAAGCTTACCAAAAAGTGTCGTTAATAAACAGGCCGTTTTTTTATATTTAATATTTTTACGTTTATGTCAAAGCTACTTGTGTGCATTTGGCGTTATCAATATTTCGCACTGTAATGAAATATATTTACCAGCATACTGGCAAAAAACAATCAGCACCAAAACTAAAGTAACAGTTGAGGTTCCCCATCGCCAAATGAAGTCGTTTCCAACTACAGTTTTTCACTTTGTCCGGTACAGGGTCAACATTAGCATTTTTTATTTTGTCCTTATCATTATTTCGTGGAGTGTAGACGTATCGAGAGACGAACATGGCTACATCGACTCAGCTCATCCTCCTCATCATTTCAGTATACGTACAAACATTTCATGTTCATGAAAGGTATGAATATCAAAAAAGATATATAACTTCGCTATTGCAGTGGGCTATTAATACGTGCCCGAATATTTTGCTTGTGTGTTTCCCGATTTGGCTAATTTTTGGTAGGTTATAATACAGAAGAAGCTGACCAATTTTCTTAGAAATATCAAGATTGAATTAAAAGCGATTGCCTTTGAAAATAGCAGACATTTTATGCTGAAAAGTGGTCGGCGCCACGTCTACTTCTTCAAAATTGACAAATTTTTTTTTGCGGCCAAGTTTTTCATAAAAAGCTTATTATTTGTGCAAAATCTGATTGATATAACTTGCTTAGTTGTAGAAATATCGCTTTTTAAATTTTACCAAAAAATTTTTCAGAACTATGTAAAAAAAACTGGGCGTGGACATTAACCGATTTCGCCCATTTTTACAGCAAACAGTTACGTTTATATATTGAACATTATCACCAAATTTCGTTTCGACAAATCAATTTTTGGCGGAGTTATGTCATTAAAAGTTTTGTGGAATAATCCACTATAAAAGGGGCGGGGCTACGTCCATTTTCGGAAATTTTAAGTTCTTGGATTTCTTTGTTTACGGAATTTTTAAAAGTGAAATATAAATGATGTAAAGCTATTTTACGCAAAGTTATTGCCTATTTAATATATCTACGATCCTCTTCAAAATATTTCATATAAAAGTAGGGGTGCATCTTAACCGATTTCGCCCATTTTTTCCTCGAACATTCCTTGCGCACCTGGAAACCTGCGTGCTGAATTACGTTTCGATATCTTGAACAGTGTCTAATTTATGATTAATAACATTTCTAAATTTGTTTGTTAATTGATATTAGTGGAAAAATTACAACGTTATGCACAGCGATGGTATGGGATGACATGTTTCGAAGTGCCCAGCTTCTCATCAGACCCCTTCTCGGACACTGAGATACGAACCCAAGTGTCTGCACCAAAGCCGCTGTTAGAGTACTCTAACAACTAAGCTATGATGCCCTGTAGCGTCACGATGCATTTTTCCTCTAATGTGCCATTTGCTTATTCCTTTTATACATTCTTTGGTACATATATTTTATATGTCAACTCAAGGAAAGTGGAATATTTTTAGGCGCGTTCATAGAACAGTTTTAGATACAGAAGGGCTTTTTGCATATCAACACTTCCGTGTTATTTGTTATGCACCCGCACTGTACCTGTAGCTGGGCACTTCGAAACATGTCATCCCATACCATCGCTGTGCATAACGTTGTAATTTTTCCACTAATATCAATTAACAAACAAACATAAAAATTCGAGCTTTGCTCCAACAACAATCACCATTTCTAAATTTGATTTAATCAAAAGTGGGCGGTGCTACACCCATTTTCAAAAATTTCTTGAAAAATTCATTTTATGCCTCAATCTTAATGTATACACCAAAGTTTATAGTTATAGGTGTATTATCTACTGAGTAATCACTTTTTTGTGTTTTCGAAAATATGTATTCTATATATAAAAAATTGCAGGTGTTAGGGATTGACCTCATATAACCCCTTACCAAATTTCACTTTTCTAGCCCAAATACTTCCAGAGATATGGAGTATGAAAAATGCCAGTTGTATGGGAGGTGCCACGCCCCCTTTTTCGTTATCCACAGTTTTTTTTGGAGGTGGTAGGGATTAGTTTCATATAACCCCTTACCAAATTTCAGTAGTATAACGTAAGTACTTACAGAAATACGGACTGTTAAAAATTCCATTTGCATGGGAGGTGCCACGCCCCCTATATATATCAAAATATTTTTTAGCCCATGACCATCCCGGTAAGGTATCCAGTTCGTGTTTCAAATTTGGTTATGATCGGTTTATACGTTTAGGACGCAAGTCGATCTATAGATACATAATAATCATAATAATAATTCCCAACCGGATTACCCACCATATCCCGCTCGACCGGCGCCAGGGGCGCATCTGCATAACGCGCGGATTATTCGTTCGTGCCGAGTCGTTGAAAGGCTTTGGTTTGTTAATCGTCGAGAAACTGCTCAGCTTTAGAGAAAATCTCATCAGCTAAGTAAAGTAGATATAAGATAGATTATACATTAAGAAATAACTAGCTAACAGAATAAAATTATTGTCAGAAGTTAATATAGAAGTCAAAGAATAAGAAACAATTAGTAGCTATGAATTTAGGATAGAAAGAATTGATCTTTTTATGCTGAAAAGCGAGTCTGAAATATCAAATCTACCAGAAAGAGAGTTATAATCTTGACACACACAGCGAAAAGGCTCATTTAACTGAAAATTGGTTCGGCACTGTTCTAAGACTAGAGGTTTAAAATGCCTTGAAAGACGAGACGGTACATTGAAGTTCACTTCACTTAGAAGAAATGGGCTGGAGAGTGAACCATTTAGCAATTTAATCATAAAAACAATTTCAAGCATTTCCCTCCGACTAGAAAGTATGTGAAGATTAATGAGTTTTAAACGATTCATATAGGGTGGCAGATTATACAAGGGATCCCAATGAAAATCTCTTAAGGGAAATAGTAAAAATTGTTTTTGAACTGATTCTAGGCGATCTACATGAACCTGGTAACGCGGGTTCCAAATTATAGAACCGTATTCAAGTATCGGTCTGACTAATGTAGTGAAGAGGGCTTTAGTAACATAAGGGTCGCTAAATTCTTTAGACCATGTTTAACGAATACTAGGACACCTCTAGCCTTATTGACTGTTGTGTGAATATGGCGGTTGAAACTGAGTTTATAGTCCACAGTAACCCCCAGGTCAACAAAATCATACACTTGCTCAAGACTATAATTTATAATTGTATAGGAAGCCGGCTGAGAAATTCCACGCGAAAAACCCATGTGTTTACATTTTTTAAGGTTAAGTGGCATATAATTTAAATCGCACCAAGTAACTAGTGTATCTAGATCTGATTGTAGCTTATTTCTATCTTCAAATGACGCGAATGACATGAAAAGCTTTACGTCTTCAGCATACACTAACATTTTTGAAAATTTTATTATTGTAGAAATATCATTTATAAACAACAAGAACAGAATCGGGCCAAGATGGCTTCCTTGAGGAACCCCCGAAGAGACATAAATGACATCGGATACTAAATTTTTGAACATTACTCTTTGTGTCCTGTCACAACTGATCGAGTTTATGAATAAGTAATGAGTGACACACTTTGTCAAAAGCTTTGCTGAAATCCGTATAAATAACGTTGGTGTGCAGATTTTTTCTAAAGCTATTTGAAACATGACTGGTAAACTCAAGTAAATTCGTAACTGTGGACTTTCCCTTACTGAACCCGTGTTGGCAGTCAGCTATCAAAGTAGAGATCGGACCGGTAAGTTGATTTGTAACAATAGCTTAAAACAATTTTGGGATGGCAGAAAGCTTTGCTATGCCACGACAGTTCTCTATAGAAGACCTACTCCCGCTTTTATGCAGCGGTAGAAGAAACGATTCTTTCCACGCAGTTGGAAAAACACCACACTTTAGTGATAGATTGACCAAATTGGTAAGGGGTTGGTAAATATGGTTCGCACACTTTTTCAAGAAACATGTAGGAATCCTTTCAGGACCGTATTTAAAAGATTCTCTTAAGGTTTTAAGGTAAATTAGAACATCTTTGGCGCATATAATTGGAGAATTAACCGAATTTGTCCCGTGTAGCTTGTAGGGATAGTTTTGAAAGTTTGAATTGGTGACAGCAGAATAGTTAGAAGTGAAAATTGAGCAAAAAAATGTTGCGATACATTGATTATCGCTAGATATAAGGTCTTAATATTTCATGGATGAGGGAAACCCTGATACTTTACGTTTAGAATTTACGAAACCATAAAATGACTTGGGATTGAGAATAATGTCTCTTTTGGTTTTAGAGATATAAGCTTTATAGCACTTTTTATTTAAATCTATGTACTTCTGACGTAGAATGGAATACAGTAAGTAATGTGTATTTAATCCGGATGTCTTATATAAATTAAATGATCGCGTTTTCCTATTTTTCAGAGCCTGAAGTTCTTTAGTAAACCAAGCTTGCGTAGGATAATCATAAGTTAATTTACGTTTAGGAGAAGTTTATAGTGAGACGTTTAGATCGATATCACAACCAAATTCAGGCCAAGTTAATTTAGACAGTTCTTTATTTAATTTCTTGTAGTTGGCTTTGGAAAAGTTAAAATCAAAGCTACTACATGAGTAGCATTGAGTACCTTGGTCATTACTTATGGTTTCGTAGACTATTTCCATAGAAGGGTGGTAAAGGTCTTCTGGTAAAACCAACGGATCACAACGACTTACAGAAAATTGGTTTATATCATCAACATACACTAAATCTAAGACTTTCCCAAACTTGTTAGCGGTAACATTTATTTGATAAAGGCAAAGATCGGAAATTCCATCTAAAAAGTCATTGTACCCCAGTTTGGACGGATTTGGAATAATGTTACCATCAGATATGTCCCACGATATATGAGGTAAGTTAAAATCACCCAAAACAATAATTGAATCTGAAGCTTTAGTCATAAAGTTAACAGTTTTGAGCAGAGAGACATGTTGCATGTGGACTGAAAAATCTGATGCTGGAGGGATGTAGCAAACATATAAGTACATAGAGACGTTCTCTAGTTGAATGCGGATGCATTTGAGCTAAATGAAATAGATGTTAGGAATATTAACCTCTTCTGAAGGGATGGAGGAATGAAAGGCAAGCAGAACACCACCTCCGACTCTGTTCAAGCGATCATTTCTATATACTTGATATTCATTACATAAAAACTCTGAATTGAAAACATGAGGTTTTAGCCAAGTTTCGGTAAAAGCAATTACGTTATATTTACAATGAAAAGATTTCAAAAAGAGATCAGTTAATTTGGTATTTAAACCTCTGACATTTTGATAAAAGATATTCACGAATGTAGTGCTCAGTTTTTTGACTCAACGTTATTACGAGACATTTTCGCTACATTTTGAACATTCCTATTCGGTCTGTATTCAAACTCCCGCACAAGAGCCCCGGGAGGCCAAAAAGAGCTGTCCAAAAGAGTATCGAAAACTTTCCGAGATACATCAATCTTAAACGAAGACATACTTCTTTGATATGTGAAATTAAATTTTTAGAAGAAATATGGTACATCAAATCATCCTCGGTAATGTCTGGATGGAACCTAGACACAAAAATAGATTTTTTTCGAGGGACCACAACTAGCTTACTAACGATTGGTTCAGACTCCATTGCAATAGTTGGAGGTTCCGGGTTTTTCCTAGTGGATATTTTTGAAGGGGCGTTCTTCGACGTTGCTCGGACAACCGTACTAGGAATTGGAGAAGCCAAATCGATAAGTTCAAGGGGTTGAGGCAAGTTCGGCACTGTTGACGTAGTAGGCCGATCATACGTACGTCTGCGCTTGTTTTCGCGATTATCAGGGCATTCCAAAAAAGGCGAACTCTCTAAAGTTTCCAAGGTCTTGAAAATATTTTCATATGTTTTGAATTTTTCAGTCAGCAATGAAAAATCTTTGCTTGTTTCAGAAAAACCGTTTCTGATATGCCTAAAGATTTTACAGAGATCAACTTCCGTCGATCGGCATTTGGAACAAGACCAGCGCAGGCCTTTGCCTTCATTAAGCAGGTCAGCTATTCTACCCGTTAACCCAGTGCACTTGGCGTGGACAAGTCCATCACAACGCCAGCATGCTACAAAGTGTTCAGACTCGCTTTTCACTTGGCAGTTTGCTATCATGCACGATATTTGGTATAAATAAATACTTATATAAATTTAGAAAAAATGATAAGTATAAGAAGTTATCAGATGGAAGAAAAACAACCCTGGCAGTTTAAATGGCACTGTGTTGAGCGAGCAGTTTTAAACATACATACATAATTTGAATTTTATATAGATTATCTATTGTTGGCAACAAAGAAAATACTTGACGACAAATAAGAACAAATTTGTTAACTGTTGGCGACGAATAAAAGAAAACTGTTGACCACAAATAACAGAACAGTAGCGCGATTCACTAACTTTTTTAACACAATTTGTCAACGATAAATTAAATTAACAACAATTTTAACAGTTTTGCGATTCACTAACTTTTTTAACACAATTTGTCAACGATAAATTAACTTTAACAACAATTTTAACAAACTATGCTATTCACTAACTTTTTGTCTACTTTAAATTCGATAATTTATCGTTGTCAATTGGTAAATTGTTATTTTATCACAGATTCTTTTTGTGCTGTTAAAGTTTTGTTTACTAAAATACAATAAATGGTAATTGTTTCCTTTAGGAGACAACTGCTAAAACACGTCCGAAATTATCGGGAAAGGTATCAGAAGACGCGTCTTGACCTCGGTAACAATAATCCGGAAGCGTACCTTGGATCAAGCCCCCTATTTTGGATCGGACCTAGGCCATTTTTGGGTTTTTTACTAATAACTTTTCACTGAAACAAAAAATTTTAAATCCGCTTTCGGATTGTTGATAGCGTAGTCAAAACGCGTTGATTGATACCTCTCCCAATATTTTTGGGCATGTTTTAGCAGTTGTCCTACTTCCCTTTGCTGAAATATCTGCACAAAAAATCGGCGCGAACAATTATTTTTGTTCTATTCCTCTTTGAAGTTTTCGTAAATTTTGACATTTAAGTATCAGTGATGCCCCTTTTTCTCAAATTGAAAACATTGATAACAAGTGTTGTTAAATCTGAGATAGTGAATCGCACAATCGTTAATGAAAGCAATATACTTTTGCGGTAAAAATCTCGATTGCCGAAACGTTAAAAGTTAGTGAATCGCGCTACAGATCGAAAACTGTTGACGACAAATAAAAGAACAAGTTTAAAATTTGATATCAAATGATTTAATCGTCGATTGCTTAATATAAATAAAATTTTGAGTCCAAATTATAAGTTGATATGATGTGATGAGCGGCGAACGATGAACGATGTTTCAAATTTAGTGTACTTGCTAGCACTGACGTCTTCCAAAATAATAACCCGCAATTGCCTGTTTGCTGCTTAAATAACCAGCTAAATCAACCAAATCAGCCGATACGAATCCGCTATCCTTTCAATAGTTGGTGTGCTTATTAGAATTCTAAAGTCAAACAGTAATAAGCAACTCATATGGTTAGGTATATGTAAATGTAGAAATATGTGTAACTGTAGAAGTAAAATGTATACAACCCAGTAGTCAAGTACAGCACTTAGCCCAGCTCAACATTTTACAGGTCGGATTGTGCGGTGTGTGTATTTTGAGATGACATCTATCTCGATACGTTTATGCCGTTAGGCGACTAAACTAAATATACCTTGTGCGCGTAGCACTACTAGGTATAATAATAAAATGTTATATAAAATAGTTATAAATATAGATAAAATAGATATTGTTCAAACGTGTGTATTTATGGAGTGGTTCAGATCTATCGCAATATTTAGAATTTTTGTCTTGTTCGGGACCACCGAAATAGGACCAATAAACCAACTAGGGAAAATTTGCACAGTTGATTTCATGAAAAAGAGGTTGAGGACGAATTAGTAGTGGTTCCAAATATACTAAAATCAATCCAGTTCAGAGCTAGATAGGACAGGTTTGCAGTGCCATAAGGTACATATGTAGAATCGCAGCACTTAAGTATAAGCTTTGTTTTCAGCTCATATAGTGTCAGGTATAGCAAAAGGTAAGATAAAGCTTTTTCATTAGGGATGTACGTTTTAAAACAATTTGAGACGATAACAAATAAAGTTTTACTCAATATTCAAAAAAATTTGAGGGGCGAGTGAAATGTGATTTGACTCAATTTTTATAGAGGTAAGGCTTGTGTCAGGACTACTTATTTTTAGTCGGCCCTTTTTAGGGCCATTACGTGATTACTTCAGGAACATTTTGGGATCGGACCTTTTTCGGGATATTTCGCGATTACTTCGCGGCATTTTCCGCACCATTTCGAAACACACACGATTTACAACGCAAATGAAATCGAACCAACCCATTATACTATCTTAGATTTTTTGCTTTTAATAATACCATTCATGTTTTCGGATTAACTAATATACGAGGTGTGTTCAAAAAGTATCGCGAATTTTGTGTTTTTTCAAAAATTATTTATTTATTCATGAATATCTATTTTGTCCCCTTCAAAGTAATCCCCATGAGATATTATACACTTGTGCCAACGGTTTTTCCAATCTTCGAAGCATTTCAAAAAATCATTTTTTTGTATCTTGTTCAGCTCCTCCTTCGATGCCGTCTTTATCTCGTCAAGAGAAGCGTAACGTCGTCCTTTCATGGGCCTGTTCAGTTAAGGGAACAAGAAAAAGTCGCAGGGGGCCAGATCTGGGGAATACGGTGGCTGCGGCATCATTAGTGTGTTGTTTTTGGCCAAAAAGTCGCGCACAAGCAATGATGCGTGAGCAGGGGCGCTATCGTGGTGCAAAAGCCAATTTTTGTTCTTCCACAAATCCGGGCGTTTCTGGCGGATTGCTTCGCGCAAATTGCGCATAACTTGCAGGTAATATTCCTTATTGACCGTTCTTCCCTGTGGCAAGAACTCATCATGCACCACGCCCCTGCAATCGAAGAAAACTGTCAGCAAAACTTTGACATTCGACCGAACTTGGCGCGCTTTTTTCGGTCTTGGTTCGTGCGGCAGCTTCCATTGAGATGATTGAGCTTTGGTGTCCACGTCATAACCATTAACCCACGATTCGTCACCAGTTATGACCCTCTGGAGCAAATTTGGGTCGTCGCGGACAGAGTTTAACATCTCATTAGCAATGTTTATGCGATGGGTCACAATTGAGCAATTTTGGTACGAATTTCGCGTAAAAATCGAAGACGATCCAAAACACGTGCAAGCAAAGCAGCTGTCAACAATTAACTGATCATTCAAAATGGCCGAGCTTGTCGGCATAAGTGAGAGACATGAGTACCAACACAACGCCACAACGCCACAAAAAATTCGAAATTCGAATATACGTAACCAGCGAAAATTCAAAATTCGCGATACTTTTTGAAGACACCTCGTATATTCCAAATATTTACTTTTCATAAAATAATATTGGTATTTTTCGAACGTCTGAGCTTACATTTACCGCTGTTTATATTCACACAATAAACAAGAACGTCACTACTTTTGTTTTAGATTAGTAAATTCGGGATGCCTCATAGAGGACTACATAAATAGTATTCATCGGCAGGGCCTTCTTTAACCATGCTGGGGCTCTTGGGCACATACGAATTTGTGGCCATTTTTAAATGTAAAGAAAGCGAAATTAAACCATTTTTTTGTACTACGATTTTCTTTATTATGGGTTATCAGATAGAAAGAAAGAATAAAATGTGTTTATTCGCCACACGACACCACTACGTTAATGGTTTCTTTCTGGATTTCTGCTAAGCAAAATCTTTTATTATATCCCAAAGCTAAATTAATTTAAGTTAAATTAAATAAAGAACTAAGAAAGTCGAAAAATATAAATTTTTGAAAATTGGCGTGGCCCCTTTTATAGTGGATTATTCGTAGGCTCGGGCAAAAATTGATTTATCGCAACGATATATGGCAAATTTGTTGAATATATAAAAGTAAATGTTTGTTGTAAAAATGGGAGAAATCGGTCAACGGCTACGCCCAGTTTATTAACATAGTTCTAAAAAATTTGTTTGTAAAATGTAAAACGCGATATTTCTATAACCATGCAAGCTATATAAATAAGATCTTGCACACATAATAAGCTTTTTAATTAAAACTCGACCGCAAAAAATGTTGAGGATTTTGGGGAAGTAGGCGTGTCGCCGCCCGCTTTTCAGCATACAAATTCTGATATTTTCAAAGGCGATTGCTTGCAGTTTCAATTATATATTTCAATCGAAATTGGTCAGCTGCTTCTCAATAGTGATGTAACGAATGCCACTTTTTGAATACTCGCGAAGGCGAATGTTCAGTTTTTGTCCAAATTTGTCGCCAATTGGGTATGGCTATGCAGTCTCATCCGATCGACGTGCGTTTCGTTTGTACGACTCCTGGGTACCCCTCTCGACATTTTTTATAGCGCCGTAGCCGTTCTAGGTCGAAGAAATGTCTCGAATGCGAATTTCCAAAATATGCGAGTATTCGCGGCATCACTGGTATACTCCTGCTAAAAACCAGGCAAATCGGATAACACACAAGTAAAATATCCGGCAAGTTGTTAATACCCCACTGCAATAGGGCGGTTATATGTATATCTTTTTTGAATTTCATACCTTTGATGAACATGACATGTTTGTAAGTATGAGGAGAAGAAGAGATGGGCCCATCAATAAGTAAACTGAAATAATAAGAAAGATGAGCTGAGTCGATTTAGCCATGCCCGTCTCCCCGTCCGTCTGTCCGTCTGTCTGTCTGTCCGTCTGTCTATTTGAACGCAAATTTTCAAACATAAAATGTGCATGTATTGGTATTTTGAAAAAATGTGGTTAGCGGTTGTTGTAGGGAAGCTATTTATATACAAATAAATTAATGGCGACCGCCGTGGTGTGGCGGTAGTGTTGCCGGCCTACCACACCAAAGGTCCAAGGTTCGAGTCCTGGGGCAGGTAACATCAACAGTTGTGTGAAAAAGTTTTTCAAAACGGGGTAGCTCCGCGGCAGTGGTTTGGCAAACTCTCCGAGTGTCCTTCTGCCATGGTAGGCTTCTCAGCAAAAATTCATCTCTTTTGTAGATGTCGTTCAAAGTCAGCAGAAATCTGTAGGTCCCGCCAATTTCAAAACGGCACACCACAAATTGGAAGGGAAGTTCGGCGCAAAAATCTCTTAGGAGGTTTATGATGATATACCTGTTGTATATCGCGCAATACATTTATATTTTTTTAAAATTAATTTACCCCTTAAAACTCATAACAGAAGTGTTTTTATTGAAAACAAACAGCTGGCTTTATAATACGAACTGAAAGGTATTGAAATAAAGCTGCGTAATTTGGTATGCCATAACAGATCACTACTAGGCATATAATGTTCGGTTTTACCCGAACTTAGACTTCCTTACTTGTTTTACACGGTAAGCTAGTGCATTGAAACGTGGCACATTGACCAACAATAAAATACCTTGGAATACCCTGTACACAAATGGCGAGCTGATCTAGACAAATAAAAATCGAAGAAAAAGGGGGGGTGGCAATCTCGCCATCGATTTTAGAGTAACTTCCCGGTGAGCTAAAGACTTCAGACTGGGCATACGCCCACCCATATAAGAGAACATATCCACTAATAACTGTTCTCAGAGTAGCATTGGGCTAACTATGCTGCTGAGTTAAGGCGTCGGCACAATAAAATTTCGCATGAACTTGCGTTTAACGCAATCTTCTGCATGACAGGGTCAGCGCCACAATCATGATGCACGGATGTTGCATTTTCTAGTTCCGCGAAGCAAAGTCAGGATATCCGTTTTCCAGAAATTTTAGAAAATACTAGATACATTTTTATGCATTATTTAAAAATATCTGAGAGGCGAGTGAAATGTTATTGTTTTTCCCAAAAATTTTGAATAACGTATAAACCTTCAACCGATTTTTTGGCATAATTTGCGATACGCTGAGGTGGTCAAGTTTTATACTGCAGTTACGGCTCATTGCTGGACCTAATGGGGCTTTTTGCCGGTACTACTTTGTTTCAGTCGGACCTTTTTGGAGTTATTTCGAGACCAACCCCAAACCCATTATAACTTAGACTTCTTGCTTTAAACAATTCCATTCATGTTTTTGGAATAACCAGTAAATATTTACTTTCCATAAAATAATATTGGTATTTGAGACATCTGTTTATGTTCACACAATAAACAAGAACGTGACAGCTTTTGTTTTTGATTGCTTTTGAACAGCAAATTCAGGATGCCTAATGGAGGATTATTGACCTACAGTTTTTTTGCCGATTCCGAAAGGCATTTGCAAAATAGATGAATGTTTGCTGTAAAGCCTTCCATGTTAGAAATACACTCGGAGTGTTTGCCACACCACTGCCGAGAGGCGACCCCATTTTGAAAAAACTTTTTCAAAGCACAGTTGATGTTAGCTGTTCCAGGGCTCGAATCTTAGACCTTCGGTGTGGTAGTCCAGCAACACCATCAACACGCCGGCCTTAAGCCTATTAAGAAGTTTGAGCTTTTATAAAATATTTTGAAGGAAAGTCCACTCACACTCAAATATATATTTGTGTCTGACATCCAGTCATCGCCCTCCTGGCTACGCCCATGGCTCTGTGGGTAAATATTTGCACGAAAACAAAAATTGTTTTGTCCGATCGGAAGACGAGGCATACATATAAAAGGCGTCAAAAAATGTTAGTTCATATCAGTTTCAGCCTACAAAATGGAAAGTAAACTATTTGCTGTGTAAGTAACTGAAAACCAGTATTTCTTTCCAGGATTGTAAAATTGTTGATCGTTTTTAAGATTTTAAAGGGTGTAAATAAGCGTCGTGGGCGTTTCAGGCGTTGTGGAGTTCGAGCAATTTAAGCTGCACATCTAAAGATCAAAGTAAAATTCCAGAACTCTTGAAAGGACAAGAGGCTGAGGTGGAGTTATAGCCTGTAGCCTCTGATAAACGTCTATAACCGAAGGCATAACCATATACCAGCCAACTAATTGAATTTTGGTTCCCGTTTACTACATACTCTTCACGTGGAAGTACCGGCCACACACTTTCGAACTGACTAGATTGAATGGCCAGCAATTGATCCTATCTCCCAGAACTAAGTATCTGGAGCTACCAATTGATTGCAAACTTCTATTGGAGAGCCTGAATTGCTTTCTACGCTCGTAAATCGAAGTTGGTTAAGAAACGGGTTTCAAATATGGCGCTTTGGGTTTCCTAGGACTCCATAGTATTGACTAAAACTCTTCGGTAGAACTACAATCTCACCAGCCTACAGAAGATTTATCGAATTATAACAAACAGAAGTTTTAGAGAAAGTTTACTACCGTCCCTCCGAGAAGAAGACGGACTGGCACTTAGTTGATAACGGCATTGAAATCCACACCGACGGCTTACAATTTCTTCCGGGTGCCTACATCAACGCTCAGGTGCTACTAATTGGTACCATAGAAGTTTAAGCAGCTCCTATGTGCATGTGTATGGCACAGTGCAATAACGCCCACCGAACTTTTTTTCCCCAAGAAAAAAACAATAATAGTAATAGGATATACATATATGTAGTGAATTTATTGTTTGCCTATAAGGGGGCTTGACACCTCCGACTTTGCCAAATTTCATTATCTCAGCCAAGTAGATTCGGAGTCGGCATTATTAAGATCTAATCGAGCTTAAACCAACTTGCATACAATTTTGATTTATTCACATTTCTCTTCTTTTCCTTTTTCAGAGCCTTCTTGACAGTTGCAATTTTCTTGACATCCACCAATTTGGTAGCTGGTCAACTTCACAAACAAGGCCAATGTCCCACAGTAACACCTCAGGCAGACTTAGATTTGGATAAAGTGAGTATCAACGTATTTTGATCAGTTTTCGGCAGCTAGATGCATAAACAAAGAAGCTACGTGAGATCCTTTAGGGATTTTCAAAACTCAATGACATTCCGATAACAATTCTAGGAAGTTATAAAGAAAGGCAGTGGGTGTGTAATATTATGGCTCCTCATAAAAGTCGCAGAAAGCCCGTTTTAGACATCAATTTTCTAAATATTGGGATCGTGACGCCGGCGAGAGATCTTTTTCTACAAATTTCTTTCTTTTTCTGTGACTAAAAAATATTTTGTGGTACCTCTGTAACACCCAAACAATTAAGCCTAAAAAGAAAATAACAAAAATCTGATTCTTTCCAGTACTTTGGCAACTGGTCGGTATATTCAAAATATCCACATTATTACTATAAGAATGAGCGTTGTGCGACTGCATCATATAAACTGCTTGAAAATGATAAGGTTTCGCTCAGTTTTTCACAGATAACTGCAGAGTAAGTATTTTATCTTCAATTCAATTTAGAAACATCTTAAAACTCATTTTCTTTAACAGGGACAAGCCACGCTCTAGTGAAGTAAAGACAACAATTAGTGATAACGGACAATTTGTGCAATATTTTAAACCAAATATATTTGGTGAGTGTTTTTTATGTACAAACTTACAAGCGTTTTGAAACTATCACATTCTTGGAATTTAAATATTTTTACAATTTGCACGAAGTTTCGAATACAGATTTATATGACTTAAAAAAGAAATATATTGAAACTTTAATGATGTCAATTTCTAATGTGCTTGAGCTGTTGGACTCACTTTATATGTACTTATGACCAAGGCGGAATTAAGCTAGACACAACCTAGATAGAAGTAGGCTGAATATCAGTTTATATGCGACGTGCAACATCCCCTTTCTCAAGAGGACGGAAGTGTCTATATGAGAATGGGAGTTCCAGTATCAATATACTGAAATGAAAAGTATACCCTCTTTGATGGCGGTACTAAATTTTATTAAAATTGATTTAACAGTTGCAGAGTCCATTGGTCACAAAGTTTTTCACACGATAAATATATATAATAGATATATCATAGACAACAGCGGTTAATGATCAAGAGAAGTTTTTTACAAAAAGCCTGCTTGCCTGCGCGGTATATAAAGTTATACAGCTTTCACTTTTAATGTCATAACTCGAACCTAACTTCGAGTTCCTTACTTGTTATTTTTTCTTTGAATGGCCGTCAGTTTACAGGTTTCTTCCGGGCAAAGTTAGGGTGGTGTTGCAAATGGGCAAAAATGAATGATAACCACGCTTTTTTTTTCGATAAAAGGTAATTTAAATTTTTAATATAAATCACGAGGTATGTCACATAGTTAAATCGAGCGATAGCGCCTGGCAAGCACGGCTATGTTTAACCCGGTCCTGCAACTTATATGATTGGTATTAAATATTCAGTTCCACCCGAACTTAGACTTTCTAACTTGAAAATTTTTTTTTATATTCTTTTGATTTCTAATAAATAAAAATTTTTTTTCTGTTTTACTTTAAAGCTGGTGGCGTCTACTATACTTACAAGATTTTAGCTACAGATTACACAACTTATGCTGTCATGTTTAGATGTGATCAGGGACGCACTATTCACGATGGTAAGTGGATTCCTAAATATTAAAACGGACTGGAAAATTTTTAGAAATTGTGGTAAACGTAAACATTCCCATTTCTTTTTGCAGAATACCTTTGGATTCTTACCCGTGATCAAGTGCCATCAGTGGAAGCTGTAAAAGCAGCAGAGGATGCTGTGTTAGCGCAAGGCCTGTCCGTGGAGGAACTCGAAGTATATGATCAAACAAACTGTTAATAACGTCCTTTGATTATGTGAAATGTATATAGTTAATAAATGTATATTTCAAATAAAATTTAAATAGCAACAAAAAACTTTTTTAATTTGTATACTTTGTAGGTAACAGGAATGTCAATCCTTTGTTTCAAAATCGCGGGATTTATTTCTTAAAATAATTTTTCCTAAAAATTGGCGAGACCTACAGGTTTTTATACCGACCCCGAATAGTATCTGCCAACGCAGATAAAATTTTTCAGATAAGCTTTTTCTTGGCAGAAATACTCTCAGAAGGCTGCGGACCACTGCCGTCTTCAAACCATTGCGAATTCAGTTTTTGATGAAACATTCGATTGCAATCTTTACATATGGGCGGTTCCATGAGAAAATGAGCCTTGGTATGAAAACAATTTTATTTATAAAAATAGCAAATATGTCTATAAATAATTTTTAGAAACCTTAAATTAGCCAAACAATAATAAATTTAAGCATTAAGCAAATTTTTAGTAACATTTTTTACTTTTTAAGTTCAGGCACTGGGTTAGCTATTTGAATGAGGTTGAATTGGCTCCTTTTGAAAAAGTTGTCATATAATTTGTGATTCCTGTATGAAGTTATTCATAACAAAAATAACTTTATCTCATGAATTTGATTTATATACCAAATTTTGTAACTTTTTTTGTCTTTATTAAACAAATATATAAGCGTTATTGGCCTTGTCCTACCCGGTACAAAAAGATCAAAAAGTTGCTATTGTCCTTTATAGTTATCGTGGTATTTCATGTTAGTTACGCAATATTAGACGTTTTTTGCAAATATATAGCACGATTGCATTTCCGCTTTTATGAAGCTAAGAAATATTTAACAATGAAGCGTGTCCCACCCGTTACTACCATTTCGGATTATAGCAACAAAAATATTCAAGAAAAATAACCATTTATTTAATCAACATATTCCACATTTATCTATACGTATAATATCAAGGCGACAGGGATTTAAAACGGAACTGGCGCGGACCATAAGTTTTTTTTAGTTTATCTAACTCTCCTACTAGTGGACATGAAAGGGTAAAAAATAATAAAAAAATATGCAGAGAATACTTTTCTTCAGCCATTTAAAATGCATTTTTTTTGTTTTCTTTTTAATTATTTCGGTAATGGTAACATCTGTCAAAAAATGTTCTTTTACAGTTTGCTGGTGAGATGATTCCTCATCGAAAGTGTCTTTACAGTTTTTCTTGTAAATGCTCTAGTTTTCCCGCTATTATCACTTCTTCCCAGTACATTATTACAAAAAATATGCAACCACTATCCCCTCGAAAATGGGCGTGGCAGCCACCCTTCCTACGTTCAAAATTTCATAATTTGTTAAGTTATCCCGTCAAAATGACTTTGCAACATGTGACATCTCTCTTAAAATATACCCAATATTTGTTAACGCATATTACGCTATGAAAATGTAAATTTGTAACCAAATCCGTTGTCATTTTGGCGGGAAAAATTCGAATTGTGTGGGAGGTGCCACGCCTACCCCTTACCCTAACCACTTTTATATATCGAAGCTGCCCATAAGCAGCTAAGTCTGAACTTGGTTTCCACTTATACGGAGTTTGGAAGAATCTCTCCGAAAAGTTTGAGGTTTAATACAGGGTGACCGAGGTTTAATACAGGGTGACCCCTTATAGTGCGATTTCTTTAATTTTTGCAAATAATGCAAGCTGCAGAACTTTACCGCGCTGGAACAATATTTTTACGTTCGGGTCTTTGCAACCACGCCACTGTTAGCCGCCATAATTTCCAAATAGTAGAGGACTTCGTTCTGGAGGTCCATCTCTTTCATTGGGTCGAAGACGTATTGCCAGATTCACTCTTTGGAAATTTTGGGGCGGTCTAAATCTACGATAACAGTCCTCCAACAAGTTACGAGGTTGTAGAACGGCCTGTTTTGGCCACTGCCGAGAGGAGGGATATCAGGCGATATGACTACTCTTGGTTAGCTGGTTTCCCAGACTTACGCAGCGGTATTACACTTGTCTGTTTCCATTTTTGGGTTGAACTAGCAGCCGCCTGATCTCCGTATTGCGATCTCTTTTTTGTGGGTATTTTATTTGGTGATGGCATGTGCGGTCGTGGGGTATCGTGGGATTCATATTGCTGATACAGTATCAAAATTCGGCAGTATTGGATACACGAGGTTTACAGAGTGACAGTTGGAACGAGTATCAAATCCAGATTTTACTTTCGATATCATGTCCCTCTTTGTGAGTAGCATTTTATAAATGCTGCTGAAAATAAATCCCAGGAATTTCCTTATTTATATGGAAATAAAAAAATGTTTTTCGGTGCTATTTACATTTTATTTCAAATATTCATATATTAGCTAGGTTCATTTCATATACATATAAAAGCCAACATACATGGCGGTATGTAACTTTTAAGCTTTTGAATACTCGTAACCAGCTTCAAATCAAGCGAAGTTGTTAACAATGTGATTGATCATATACGACGAGTTCTTCCAAGGACATATTGTGAGCTTTCATAGCATGCCGTCCTGCTTTTATAACATCCACTGTTGGCTTTTGTTTACGAGTAAGGAGCCAAAGGTACTCTGCAAAAAAAAGATATTACAAACGGTATGCTACAAATCGTTTTTATGTTGAAAAGTTCATTTACGATTGGTTCCACCTGCTGGTGCCTCATCGCATCTAAACATGACAGTATAGTTTGTGTAATCTGTTTGTAAGATCCAGGCAGTAAACTCATCGACAGCTTCAAAGTAAAAGGAAGAAATATCAGTTTTATTTAATGTCGTTTTTCTTTCTCGAAAGAACTACATATGCGTTTAGAGCAACATCATCTGACTACAATTCATTTCCACTAACGGGATTTTTCCAAAAATAAATTAAAAGAGTATGGATATGAATGTAGGCAGTATATTGTTTTTGCTCCATTTTGTTTCGAACATTTGAGGAGTTTTGAATACAACTACATCAAATATACATAGATCTTGCCCCAGAGAAGTCTAAGTGTACATTAAATGGGTTGATGTCAATCTCAGCTATAAACGAACCATAAGGAATCCAACTAACGGTTGCGCTTATCGAACGAATAAAAAGTTGAGCCTAAATTTGAACCTTTTTGTATTAGATATATGAACAAAGCCGATTTGTTTTTCAAAACTTATTGCCATTAGGCAAACCAAACTCTATGTTTCTCAAATAAGTTAAAACAAGTTAACCCACACAATCAGAACAAATTAATCTGAGGAGCCCAAAGTTATACATAAAACACTCACACACTATATTTGGTTTACTTACGATTACTGCCAAAGCGTTCGTAAAAGTGGCCATTAGAAATAACTCTACCGGTTCCTCTACTGGTACGTCTCTGCTCGCTGTTAAAGAAAATAAATTTTTTTTTAAGTATCCATACAATGTTTCTAGTATTAGGTTCTATTTGAATGAAGTGTTGAAGTGTTGTCGGCCATCAGTGGCACTGTAGCGGCCGCATCCTGCTTACACACAACTGTTATTCAGCTATGCGAGGAATGGAGTGCCCATCATAATCATTAGATGCCAACCACTACGACCATCGGCTCAATATTCGCTTCCTTGTTATATACCCTTTCCCCCAAGTTGCTTTAACTTTTGAATATAACCAACAATCATAAGTAGCGAAAACGCAACCTTTCGTACTGGAGGCAAACATGCTAGCTACTATAAAAAAGCGGACACCCAAGCATCTCTCTACGACTCACTATGAAACGTAATACCTTTTATTTTGGTAATGTGGGAAATCAAGGCCACGGTCGTACCCACCTGTAGCTTATGCACAATTGCGTAAGGGTTGCGTCCCTGTCGCTGCCGCTGAGGTTTCTTGCCAAGAACGTTTGGGCAGTTGCTGTTGTGGCTTACCGCTGTTCAGTAATTTAGTTAGTAGTTTACACTAAAGTGAATCAACTTTGTGAAACCTAAACTTGTGTTTTCCTTAACGTTAGTGTATTTTTTTTAGTCCAAAGGACCATTAGTCGACTATTTAGTCGAAACAACGGGATACACATCAAGGGGCAATTTAAACTGATTCACACTATCGATCTGGTTAGCTACGACAAGGTTGTGGACCGACTCAAAAACGCAATCACCGATCTCCATATAACTGACCCCGCATCCGATATACTTGACTACCACCTCGGAAAAGTGGTAAGGAAAATTCACGATTTAAAAGGAAAAGATACTAAGAGATAAAGGCGATCTATCAATTAGATTGTATCCGCTTGGAAGTGGATTGCTGGCAATCTACTAAACAAGGAAGAAACAAAACGACTTATCAGCGAGATTGAAATAATTCCTTACAGTAATGTAGTGGAAGCTGTCGAATACAGCAAATCATCCATCCACACCAATGGCTCCCTTTTACTTTACGTCTTATCCTTGTCTACGGTAACGGAAACGAGGACAATCACCTGATTGTTCGCCCCATTATCCAGGGCGGTCGTCGTGCAGACATGAAATATTCAACCATCTTATCTAACATACACCAAACATATGGTACCAAAGATCAATGCTTACAGCTAACGTGGAGGTGAAACCAGCTGTTCATGCTTGACTAGTAATGAATCCATTGTCGAAATAATCAAGGACGACACCATATTTCTTAGCAACTTCAACGGTGTGGAAAGACCAGACAACTCTACTAATTCTCTTTTGGGTTCCTTTATCCTACAGATACAAAATGAGACCATCGAAATAAACAACCAAAATTACTGGAACGAGAGTAGTTCAGGAGTCCAACTTCTATCTCCTATCCTGACAAGCGTGAAGAACAAAACTCTCGAGGTAGACATTAATCTTGCCCACGAGATGGTAATTTGGTAATAAATGCATAATTGCGTAACGGTTGCGTCGCTGCCACCGACGCTGAGTTTTCTTGGGTTAAAAGCCAAGAACGTTTGGGCAGTTGCTGTCTTGGTTTACCGCTGTTCAGTAATTTAGTTAGTAGTTTACACTAAAGTGAATTAACGTTGTGAAACCTAAACTTGTTTTCCTTAAGGCCGAGTTGGCACTAGTGTATTTTTTAGTCCAAAGGACTTCAGTTTTGTTAAGTAAGATGCTGCAGTAGATAGGAATCAATGGTAAGTCTTCCGACGCAAAGTTAGGAAAATGCGTCACAATGAATCTGATAATGCGCCTTCCAGGTTGGCGCAGCAGATATTCCAATATTGGCCTTAACAAATATATATGTACATTAAAAGTAAAAAGTCTAGGTTCGAATGGAGCCTTTTACAGTGCTATATTTCCAAATTAAATTAAGTACTCACTTTTTATCTACCTGTGACCAATTCACCAAAAATTTATCCTTTGTAAGGCGTGCATATGATGTAGTCAAGCAGTGATCACCCTCAAAGAAATAGGCCTGATATTGTTCATATATAAACCAGGTGCCGAAATACTGAAAATAATCAAAATATTTTTTTTACAAATTAATTGTTTCAACCCTTAATTTTTTCGTCAAAAAATAACAAAACGAAAGCTTTCAAATCCTGCAAATCAAAAGCATCGCCCACTCAAGAGCCGAGAAGTGTATGTATGTATGTGTAAAATTAATACTCACTTTATCTAACTTTAAATTCGGTTGAGTTGTTACATTGGGACATTTGCTGTCTCTATAAACTTGGCCAGCTGCCAAATTTGTTGATGTCAAGAAAATTGAAGCTGCCAAGAATGCACTGAAAAGAAAAAGTAAGTAAATATGACAATATCAAAAGTCTATCCAACCTGTTTTATACTTCATGGTTGAGTTAAATTAAAAATTACACTTGGATAAAATTTTTTACAAGGACGAATTCGGATGATAACTCTGTCCCTTTTCGACATCGAAAAATACATAAAAAGAGTAAACCAGTAACTGTTTCAGATAAAACGGTATAATTTGGTATGCACCTCGCCTAGCATTAACTTTCTTCGGTAGTCAGAAAAAAGCACAAAACACTTGAGTGGAGAGAGAGCATTTTGACATTTAATTGCGAGTTGTAAGTTTCTACTGGAAAATTTCACTCAGTATGAATTGCAAGTGAAAAACAGGTGATCGTCCCATAGGAAAACAACAAAAAAAGTTTAAATTTTGATTTATTAAAGGCCATGTCTGATACAACTTTGCGTTGCGTGACATTTCATTTTTGACAGCTGAGATAAAATGTACGTATGTAGTTCAAAGCAACATGCCTCATAAACGTTTTTGAACGAGCGTCAACGCAGACACTTGACTAATGCGTCAAGCAGATACAGTACTTCACCGTCGAAATCTACTTTGCCGTATCCGCCGAATCTGTTGTTACGCACAAAAACACTCGCATTCTACTTAGCTGTCAGTTTTTTCAACGTATTGCCGTATTGTATCTGCTTGATCGCAAAATTTCCTAAGTAAAAAAAAACATGGAGTAATTTTTGGGAGCATTTTGAGAGTACGCTCACGTAGGTACTCCATGGAGTATTCAAAAGCAAAGAAATGGAGTACGCCGAGATTGATTAGGTGCTCCAATCGTAGTGTTGTACTACTCTGATACTCTCTCTCTCTCTATGGCGCGATATACAACAGGTATATCATCATAAACCTCCTAAGAGATTTTTGCGCCAAGCTTCTCTTCCAATTTGTGGTGTGCCGATTTGAATTTTTCCCTACAAATTGGTGGGACCTACAGTTTTTTGCCGACTCCGAACGGCATCTACAAAGGAGACGAATTTTTGCTGAGAAGCCTGTCATGGCAGAAATACACTCGGAGAGTTTGCCAAACCACTGCCGAGGGGCGACCCCGTTTTGAAAAACTTTTTTCAAATCACTTTTGATGTTACCTGTACCAGGGCTCGAACCATGGACCTTCGGTGTGGTAGGCCGGCAACACTACCTTCACACCACGGCGGCCGGTATTCTTTGGATGATGGAACGAAGTATTCCCATTTTTTGCAGGGTAGCGCAACTTACTCCGAACCTACACGCACACATAAACCACACAGGTTGCGTTGTATGCAATAATAAAACAATCAAATTTAAATTCTGCAATATTGAACGTGAAGACTTAAAAAACCCAAATTATTGAGTATAAAGCAGTTATAAGACCTTATCGGTTACTTTAGAATGTAAGTTTCAGTTTATATTGAAATTCTTAGTTGTAGTTTTTACTTTAAAACAACTCTGAACGCGATTTCCTTAATTCCACTCTGTCGGAGTACCTTCGTCACTGCTTTCCACTCCGATTAGCTAAAGGAGATGCCAAAATAGTAGGAGTAAACAATGTTGTTGTTTAAGGAGCCGTAAACCCATTAAGATTGTTATTTTATTTTTAATGGCTTAGTAAAAAGGGCTATTAAAAAATACTACTTACACTCCAACCCAAATATAAAAAAATAATTGGTTTTTAGTCACTTACACAGCAAATAGTTGGTTTTGCATTTTGAAGGGATCCGCAATAGAGAACGCACTAATGGTGTCAGCAACAAAACTGATATTACTAAATAACTTTACGCCACTTTATATTTATCTCCGGTATAAGTTTTTCGCCGTCAATTGTGCACACGCCAAAACAATTGTTTGGTTGTTTGTTTCGGAATAAAAAAAAGTTTAAGTGGAATTCCCTACCAGAAGCTGCTAACGCATACACTATTGTCCTAATTCTAGCGTGTTAAAAATATTCTTTTTACCAAAAAATAAATATTTTGAAAACTTTTACACCCTTTTGGTGTTCTGGCGGCTTTAGTTGCAGTCCAAGTTCGTAACCACTAAAATAGGTGGTAACGATACTCCCATAGCCAATCCAATGTCACAAAAATGAAGCATATGTGTAAAGTATTCAATTGATTCCTTGTGAAATAAAGATACTACCGTTTATATTCTATTCAGTATTTATTGAGTTTCAAACAATTAACTTTTAGTATTTCAGAAAGAATAAAGAGTGCCAAACGTGTCGCTAAAAATCAGTTCTCGGAATAATTATTTGCTTCCTTCTGCTTTGACAGGTCACGGTAGAATTATTTGAATTGCTTTTTCGTTGCTCTGCAACAGGGCTGTTACAAGCCGGAGACGGAGTTGCCACATATGATCCAACAAAGCAACCGTTATATGTTGGTTAACGTGCATATGCTTCATGTTTAAGCGTTATATAATGCATTCTATGACTTGTAGTGTTCTGGCAGGGTTGACAAAACTTGCAAATATTTATCTGTGTAGCCTAGGCCTGGCGGGTTGGGGTAGGGGAATAGTCAGTCATATTACATATATATTATTTTTGACCTTGTAGTAGTATACGATTAAATATAGTTTTAAAGAAAACATTCCTACCCATTTATTGAACAAGCAGTTTGAAAATATATGACGTAACCCGCGCTCTCAAGGCGGTGTCGAAACGTGTCATTATATTATTATATCCTCAGAAAGAAGCGGACTCGCCAAAGAATTTTGGAGGTAGTGCTTGGTATGCCAAAATGTCCCTACATGTAATCAAGACAACATCTCAAATGCTGAACCCTGAACTATTCTTTTTACAACTATCAACTTTTTGTTCGAAATCCCTGACTACTAACTCAGTGACAGAAACCGTCCACATTCGCCACCCAATTTGACACACTCCTTGTCCTGAATACATACATTAGGACTGATCATGGACTTTATACACTCATAACTTTTCGAAATTGAAAATAATATTTTTGGCACATTCGTTTATCTCATATTCCGTTAAATTTTTTACATTTGGGCCCTCTGATATTGGATATTGTGTCTTTTGGCAACATATGTATTACACACATGACACAGCCTCAATCTCCGTTCCGATACTAAGGTGTGATTCATCTCAGGTACGAACGTGTATCAACTTCTCAAAGGTTGGCTAAATATTTCTTCGAAGCATGTAGGGCTGTTGTTGATCACAACACTAAACAAGTGATTCTCATGTGAAAGGAAAATTCTCGCAATCCTAGTATTTTAACACGATTCCTATTAACGTCAACGAAATCTTATAGTACCTTTTACACCCGAGACCGACCCAATAGGTAGCAACGTATTATTGCCAAGGCACGTGCAGTTGCCTGGTAAATATTTTGCGGAATGAAAATGGCAACCATTTACTTAACAATCAAGTACCACTTTTTACACTAACGGCCGCTTTCATAAAAGTCGGTTAGCGTTAACCGGGGTTCAATTTACGTATTTTCAATGTTCGGTCAACCGACAGTTTAATTGACAGGTGTTTTTTGGCTATCTGTTAAATAAATTACCGGTTAGCGTAAAGTGGAAATTGAGAAAACGGCTCTAAATTTCGTATATATTTGAGTATTTTAATTTTATTCTCTGTATCATGTACCGTTCATGGTTTCCAACGAGCGTGTATGTTGGGTGTACGCAACACAGAATACGCGCTTATACAGGCTAAGCATCGTCGGCTTGGGTGGGCTAATGAAGTCTTTTCAGTTGATGCTCGCAAAGCAAAATCGTGTGCTGGGTTAGGTGGGGATATTTAGAGCACTGCACTGAGGATGGCGAAACCGGTTTGTTACAAAACCAAATTTGACAAGGGATGATGGAAAATCGTTCCAATATACATACATCAAAAATTATGTAGGTGACCGTCTTGCCTCTCGATGCGAGTACATTTAACGAGGAGCGTACCATTGTCATAGTATATGTCTACTATTAGGGTGCGTTTCAAGGGGGTTCCCAGCTCTTCACAAAGGGGGGCGCAGTTTTTTTTTCCAATTTCTGATTAGCTTATAGCGTTGTTATAGTATAAAGTAACGAAGTCTAGGTTAGAGCGAAACCTTAAGCTCAAACATTGGTGCGTTATCGGTAACCTTATAAAACAGCTGTTTCATCCAATATTTAGAGAAACAATGCAACCGTTGTCCATCCCGGCACTACTTTCGTATTGCTTTAGGGTGGCGTTCCATAGTTCTCATTCCTTAAGGGCCTTCTATTGTACCTGCGTCCAGGTTCCACGTTTTGGCTCTGAGTGTAGTTTCTACAAAGATGGTGATTTGTTTCCACACTTCCGAGCCACTCAAAATTGTTCTATGACGTTATCGGCAGTAGTTGGCCGATACTTCTTTCGTGCACAGCGTAGTGCCCATAAGTAGCTTCCGTTTGCTTTCTATAGGTCCGCCGATTTCTGCCGCCAGTTGGGGTCCACATAGGTCAAGCCACTTCTTTGTGCGTATCATAACCTGATTGAGCTCGCTGCGTGCGTCTTCTGTATTTCGGCCTGTAATGACTGCGGCAATGTCGTATGCGTATCTGACTAAGAAGGTATCATCGGGCATTTCTAGGTTGAAAATTTCATCGTAGCTGACGTTCACACATTGTGCTGCTCCGCATGTGACGTTGATGCAGGGCCCTTTGAAATTGTGTACATAAGGCTGCGGTCTCTTAAATATTTTCTGATTACTTATTGTACGTAACACGGAATTTGAAATCTAAGGCAGTCTGTTTTTTATGTCTAAGATTGCGAGGAGTACAACTTGCTTATATTTGTTATTACCTTGCTGGGTTGCCTTCATACTAGTAAGGGCGTCCTCGATTGCGCCTTAAATGCTCTTTCCAGGTCAGAAACAGTGTTCACTGCGCGACAGTCCTTCTGCTTGTACGCCGCGAATAATCCGTTCCAGTAGGGCTTTAGTTCGCATTTTTGCTATTTCTTTGTTAGCTTCTGCTGGAATGCCGTCCGGCCCAGCGTCCTTATTGTTCTCCAAGTGGCAAATGCTGGAGGTTCTTCGGGCATGTTGATTCGATCTCCACTGACTTTCCTGATTTTATGAGTAGGGAAAAGTGCGTTCACTATGTGATACATTACGTTTGCATCTAAATTAGGTGTCGGCATTCTGGCCCTAATTTTCTTCAGTACTCTCCTGTAGCCCAATCCCCATGGATTTCTGTTTACGTCTTCCCGGAGCTCCTTCCATTTCTTGTTCTTGCTCTGAATGATGGTTGCTTTCAAAAGCTTCTCCTCTTTTTTATTCAGCATCGGCTTGTATATAATCGCCTTAAGCTTAAGCAGTTGCACCTTTGCTGCACCAACGAACTCTTAACGCCACTTTTAATATTTGCATGCATTTTTTACAGGGCCTGTTTAACGCTGAGCGTGGTAGCTTTGACACACTCTCTAGTGCTCGTAGGTATGTGGCCTCTTAGCAGGTATGTATCGATTTCAGCAATTAGCGCTTCACTGTTTAGTTTCGATGCGTTCCATCTTCGGGTGCTTTTAGTTGTGTGATTACCGATCCACCTATTTCTGGTTGTTTTGAAAATCATCCATGCTTCCGCTGGGTGTAAAGTAACAGCTTATTAAAGAGGCTTCCGCCCCGCTTTCTTCTCTTGTAGTAACGTCTTTGCTTTTAGGCGGGAACCAAAGTGCCGTAGTTTCTGTGGAGTCTTTTAGCTAGCAGCCGGCCTTCTTTCGCTTATATTGCTCGCTCATTAATGCAACATCTATGTTCCTTTCCTTTGTCAGTTGCGTTAGGAGGGCGTCTCCGGTTTTACTTCTGGGCATGTTGCATTGCAGTGCAATCAGCATGGCTTTCCACAGCCGTTGTACACCGCGCATTTCCCCGAACCCGGTATATGGTCTGCTGCCATACACAAGCAGCACTTCGCGGTACATACATTCCAGTGTGAGAGAAGGGGTCTATGAAAAGTTGGGTACTTCCAGACATGATATCCCATACCATCACTGTGCATATCGTTGAAATATTTCTCTCATATAAGTTAACAAACAATTCTAGCTACAATTATCTGCAATAATATATAATTTTTAACAGCCAATTTCTCTTATTTATAAAGTTATTATACAATTTTCAATAGCAACTCCTACTTTTTTTCGTTCCGAATGAGTAAGACCCTGCGTAATACGCCTCTGAATTAGCAGCTTCCAAAATAATGTGAAACATAATTTATTTGTAGACCTGCACAATGGAGCGTACATCAAATACGACTACAAAGAGGACAAAAGCCGGTTAGGGATGAAGGCCTCTGAACTTAAAAACAGTAATTATAGTGGGTTCTCCGGCTTCCTTAGTATTTCGTCAGCAATGCTCCCAGGTTCCAGTGCCTTCGTGGTGCTAACTGCCGCTGTGCAGAACAAATTGTTTCTGTTACGAGCAAGTATAACGCGGCTTCCTTACATTTTCCCTAAGGCAATTATATAGCCTGATGAGGCGCTTCTTATCTTTACTGAGCAAAAATGAGACAATCAGTAACTAGGTGCCAAATCTACAGAATATAATAGGGAATACTAGTAAAGTTTAGCAAATGACATTACAGAGTTACTTACCCGTTACTTACCCCTAGGGAATGGCACCGAATCTACTAGAAACAGTTGGAAATTGAGGTGCAGGTGGAGAAAACTTGCCGAACCAGGTCCCAGCTTTGTAAATACAGGCCGAACTGTGCTATTCAAATTTGTGCAAACGTACGAATATTGCGCGATGTTCGACAATCTGTCGCTACATAAAAACTGTCAAATTGTTGGTTACGTCCAACTGGAATTAGCAAAAACCACCGCACTGTTTGGTACCTGTTCGCCCACTGACAACCACGGTGTTGCCATGTGAGCCAGAATAACGGTTACATTTACTGGTGAAGATTTTCGGTTAAAAAATCCTCTGGTTATAGGAAGAAGAAGCTTTGTGTTTCAGCGACGTAACTTGTGGTAAGTTCTTTGTTGTTGTTGTTGTTGTAGTAACGACAAAAACACTCCCCGAAGGTTTTGGAGAGTGTTGTCGAATAAACAGTCCTTGGCCGGATTTGAACCCGGTACGCTCCGGTACTCCCTTGCGGTACTGCCCGACTGTCGTGGTAGCGGTCGTGGTAAGTTCTTTCGTTTATTTCATTTGTCTTGTCTTGCTATTACATTTGTATTTCAAAAATTGCTATGAAATAAGAAGTACCTTTGGCCTATTTGAGGCAACTAGAACTAGAAATTTTTCCCTACAGGGAAGGTTCACAGTCCCACGAACACGTGTAAGAATATTTGCATAGTTGGGGCTATCAACATTTTGCAGCATTTTAATAAAATTTTTTTTGTGGAGCTCATACCCAATACGAATGTTTATTGGAAATACATTTGAATCTTATTTAAAATCAAATCCGTTTTCCAATTTCCAACATTGATTTTTAACAAAAAAAAAGGGAACATTTTTAATATGAAAATATTCTTGTTTCTCCACTTGAAAAAATATTGAATTCCGACTTAAATTCCATTAATATTTTCCAACTGAAATCAAACTTTACATAACATTTTACTTTTTTCTTCGGCATTTCACTAAATATTAAAACACAATGCGCAATATATCAAATATAATACAAGGTGGCGCAAAAGTAGTCCTCCTATCAGAAAATGCTATAAATTTTGCGATTGGCCCCTAAAGTCAGTTCTGTTTTGACATTTGTGTAGTAAACACATGCGAAATACACGTTAATAAACAATGTTACGCTACACTGCTCCAGAACGCGGAATATTGCTGACTATTTATTTGACCAATAATCGGTCAGGGCCAAACGATTACTGTGAATGGTGAGCGCTACAGAGCAATGATCAACGAGTTCTTTTTGCCGCAACTTGATGAATTGGGATTGGAAAACATGTGGTTCCAACAAGACGGTGCAACAGCACACACTGCACGTGCCACAACCGATATGCTGAACATCGGAAGCTTACTTTTGCGCCACCTTGTATAACTAGCAACCCACACCTTGTTTCACACAGGTTGATAATGTTTAAAACAACTTTATAATTACATACATACATACGTCCGAAGTGAAGTAACGCTACCGAGCTCTTTCGCGAATTCATCAAATGAATGGCTCACCACAGCTGTCGCTTAAAGTACGTTGACTTATACTTAGATTTTTTTGAAAAAGTGCTGCTTTTGTTTAAACAATTTTGGTTAAATTAGAAAGAAATCAATTATTTTTTTTGATGCAGAACGAAAGTAAATATTTCAAAGTTTAACTTCAAGGAAGATTCATTCTAATCGGTTGATTAGGTTATGATGTATGGCTGTGTAAACCAAAAATTAATGTTTTTTACCACATTTTGTCTGATTACCACACCCCCTTATATATTCCTTCACATTATATAAAAAAAAGTCCATCTCCCACAGCTAAGCTTTAAAATGCAAAAAACCGCTTTCAAATCGGAGCATTCTGTGCGAAGCTAATTCCGTACATAGCTTTTTAGCGACTTTATTTTATAAGTAGTATAGATATTATAGATAATACCTTTTCTCATACAAATATATAGTACCTGGGTGACCGAGCCTTGCTCGGTGGCATCCCTAGGTGGCAATCCTACTTAAAAATATTCTGGTTGGTATACGGCCTCAAATACCTTCCGTTTGATACCCATATTGCCATATGTTGCTTAATATTTAAAAAAAAATTTCGAAAGGTGGCAATCCTCTAAGCTTCCTTTAGTGGCAACATCCAAGTAGAAAATCTTAGAAGGAAGCATACTATCCATATACCAAATTTTATCGTAATCGGTTTAGCCGTTCCCGAGATAGTGGTCGATATCTGAAGGAATAAATAAAATGCGGTCAGGTGGCAACCCTGCTCGAAAGTACTTTGGTTGGTATATAGCCTAAAATACCTTTCATTTGATACCCATATTCCCATATATTACTTAATATTTTAAAAAAAATCAATGTAGGTGGCAACCCTGTGAACCACCCCAAGTGGCAACATCAAAGTAGAAAATCTTAAAACAAAGGATACTACCCATATACCAAATTTCATCCAAATCGGTTAAGTCGTTCCTGAGATAGTAGTGGATATACAAATATACAAGAATAGCTCGTTTAAAGTTATAAGATATTTTAATTTCTTTCCTGTTGTAATGTTTAAGACATTTTATGTTCGCTCACATGTTTTGATTAATTTTTAATGTCAAATATGACAGAAAATACGAGTGCTGCCATATGTAAAAATTGCAAGTGCACTTTCAAGATGAACTCCAATAGATTTCAAACTGAAATGAAACTGGGTTACAAATTTTCAACCTCAAGTGGAGAAACATGTTGGAAATCAGTTTGAAAATTTAGACATTTGGCCGTGTGTTAATCGAAAACATTTCACTTAGAGGACAAATGAAGTGAACAAATTTTCTATGCTGAACAAATATTTTTCATTTTGCTGTGCCAAATGAAATGGTAAATTTTGACTCTTGTAAATTGTGACATCTGAAAAAAGCACGTGCCAAAGCAATAAAACACTTTTTATACAAAGTTTCGTTCGCGTTTGCATTTTAATAATTGCTATGGAATAAGAAGTACTTTTGGCCTATTTGAGGTAGCTAAAGTTAGAAACTTCTCCTCACAGGGGAGGTTCACAGTCCCACGAACACGTGTAAGAATATTTGCATAGTTGGGGCTGTGAACATTTTGCAGCATTTTAATTTAATTTTTCTTGTGGAGCTCATACCCAATAAGAATTTTTATTGGAAATACATTTGAATCTTATTTCAAATCAAATCCATTTTCCAATTTCCAGTATTGATTTTTAACTTGAGATCAATTGGAGAAGCAGCCTATTCTCCAGCAAAAGGGAACATTTTTACTATGAAAATAAGGGTAGGGTAAAGTAAAGCGAGATAAGATTTATTAATATACCAACAGGAACTTATGTAAATAAAAGTTATAATGGGTTAGTAAAACGCTAGAAGTAAACGTCACAAAAACAAAGAAGATCTTTTGTTGCGATATAGCTGAACATTAACTACTTAGCTTAAGTTGTAAGTATTTTCAAACAATTTCGCTTTTTTTCGCTAAGTATACTGTTTACAATGGTGATTACCTTATGACAAGTTTTATCAGTTCATGACCGGCCGTCTGTCAGTCTTGTCCATCCTTCTGTCTGGGCGCACGATAACTTTACAAAAATCAATTTTGTTATACGGGTTATTCTCCGGACAAAGAAGTTTGGTTTTGATGACAACCACTGATACATATAGTGACTGATGCAACTATGATCGACTACTAATGATATTAGTGAACAAAATCTAACATGTCAAATGTTACGAATTAAGTACAGTTGCTGTAAAATGAAGAAGCTTGGTAGGTCATATCACCGTTAAAGAAAGTACACCAAGTGAAAATTACCTATCTACTCCAGCAGGGTATTTTAGTCATTTACTTCGACTTTCTTGTTTGTCATATATTAGGAATGCTGCGGATATTTTGCGATCTCGGATGCTGTGAAATCCTTTCGTTGCTTAGATTGGGTATGTTAGATTTTGATCTATTTAAGTATCCAGATCGGAGTTGAGACGGATTATCTCGCATTTCCATGGGAAGATCTGCAAACTACACATGGTACTTTTGTCTTTATACTGACATTCAACTGGATCGAACAAACATACCGATTTGGTGTGGATGTTGTTGAGAGCCAACTGGAGCAGGTGTTGGCCAAATTTACCGGATCTTATTGTGGTGCTTTTGGAGACGATTTCTTATTCGGCGACCATATTGGCGACGCGTAGCTCAGACCCAAATACTGTCAGCGGCAATCGCGATTGCATGTGAGGCAAAGGTGATACTGCTATTTGTTGATTGATTGACAGCCATTAGCGGGGGCCTTCGGCGTGGATGTCTAATATTATGTTCACCTGCTAAGCGCTAAGAAGGGATAGGGATATTCCTTGTGGTGGAGAAGGAAGTTTCGAGACATAGACATTAAACAATAATGGGGATAAGACACCTTCCTATGGCATCTCTTGTTACATGCTCTGAATCTTGGTTTAGCGTTCCAGAAGTCTACAGACCCCTGTCGACCACTCAAATCACGTTTTAGGGAAGGGCGGGAAGGTTGTATTCTCAGTGACCTTTATGATTGTTACATGACAGACTATGTTGAGTCTCTGAAGAAGAGCTCCGTATATTAAAAGCCTATTTTGAGATCTTTCCTGATGGAAAGCTTAATTTATCTAAGTGTTTGTGGCATTTATTGTGATAGTTCTGTATATTTTACGAGTAGCGAAAGAAGGGACGTCGGTGAGCCGGCTCTTCAGGCATTAGTAGCGCGCGGAAGGGTAATTACCGTTTTCAACCGGAAACAGTGTTTGTCAAGCCCATCATGTTATTCTACCTACTGGAAAGCCAACGGCGTTGTGTAATTTATATTAAGGCGAAATAAAGGTTTTCCTTACCAATTCTGAGATTTTAAGGTTAGGTTAGATTCGATTAAAAATAGGGCAGTGATTGCCTTCTTGGTTATGTCCTCAACATGCTAGTTCCTATGGAGTTTACTTTTTAGGATGACGCGTAGGTACTTGACCTCTTGAGAAAATAAGAGCCTCATTCCATTTAGGATTGGTGGTCTAAGTGCTGGTACTTTGTACTTTCTGGGGTATAGAACCATTACCGTTTTTTTGGAATTCACCTTGAGGCCACCTTCCAGGGACCAGACCTCCACGAGGTTCAAGGCGACTTGGAGTAATTCTCCTAGGGTCGTCGGCATAGGCAATGACTTGTCAGCTGGTATTTTCCAGCTTCAGAAGTAGGGTGTTAACTTTTAGGTTCTATATTGAAGGGGATAGAACCCCTCCCTTTGGAATGCCCCTGGATGCGTATCGCACTATTGAGGCCTCTCCTAGGAGAACTCGGCAGTTCTCTTTGTCAGTAGTTGTCTCACGAATTCCACCAGCGGGAGTTCCAATCCCATTCGTAGAAGAGTATAAGGCTATTTAAAATCTATATCGAACTTGGTCGAGGTTAATTCGAGTTTAATAAAAGAATTTACGGATTTTTTGTGGATTTTATTTCGTTTCTGTTTAGAAGCCTCGGATTAAACGGTGTCTAGCATTTTTTTCTCGCAATATAAGTGATATTTAGGAGTTCCTGGGGGAATATTTTGACAAGCCCGCCTCACTAGTGACCGACTAGCCGATTGCCTTGTACGATTATATGACTGTTTCTTTATCTTTTCCCCAGAAGAGCCTGCTGATGATTTGAAGATTATGAAGTATCAGTCGTGGTAGCGTGCTGCATGAAGGTGAGAGTACCAACCACCGCCGCATCTAATATTTTAGGTTGTAGGACAGTATCGACAACGACGTGGTTGTATGTAAGTTATATTACTTGGCCTCTTACGTGCTGACCGGGGCATGCTAATTTGCCTTTTGTAGAACTCATTGGCCAACCACAGGTGTGCTTTGAACTAAGGGGGAAGAATGTTCCCAGAATGATGGACTATAAAGACCTTACTTCTAGGCCGATATCTAAACTGTTGCTAAGGGATGTTTGGCGGCTGCTTGTCTTTAGACGTTTACGTTTCCCCGTGCCCCTGCAAATACTTGATCGATCTTTTATAATACTAACCACTCGACGCATTCAACAAATATTCCAAAAATATGAGAAAAATAAGCAAAAAATATTTAAAATTTTAGGAAAATATTCATAAAATATGAAAAATACAAAAAATTTGTAAATATGTAAAACATACTAGCGATATATTAAATCCTTGCTTTATACTTGGTCCGCGGTTTCTATGATGTCAAATAAAAATATAAACTTGCATACAATTCCGAGCTCTGGTTATCACAAAACGGCGAGATTTCTTAAACTCGACCAAAATCGCTTAGCCAGCTCAGTTTCAAATACAAATATGATCTCGCTTTATAAACGCATGATATGTATGTATAACAAGCTCATATGGATGTAAATTGATACAAACCGGTCGGATGGGGTATCTACGAACGGATATTTATGCCAGTATAAATAGACGGAAGTCGATCCAATTTACCCGTTTAAAAGTATTGCATAGAAAACAAATAATTCAAAAGTGGTTCATTTATTACTTTAATTTGAAATGATTTCGAATATTATTTTCCCGCACCGGAATACGATTCCTGGGTAAGAAATGTGTTTTTCTAGGTCAGAGTAAACAACTACTATTTGATCCAACGTACCCGTAGTGCTTGTATTACTGGCGTCATAGAGTTGATGTGTTAATTGTGTTAATAAAGTTACTTGGGACATGGCCCTACAGTATCACAAATTAGGGAACAGCGCCAGTAAAGCCACAATCGGTATCAGCGCATACCGCACAGCCGCTCAGAGTTACACAGCCTTAACAGCAACGCAACCAATCCACAAATCCATATGTAATACTTCTATATCATCATCATATATATTTACAAGGTGGCGCAAAAGTAAGCTTCCGATTTTCAGCATATCGGTTGTGGCACTGTTGCACCGTCTTGTTGGAACCACTTGTTTTCCAATCCCAATTCATCAAGTTGCGGCAAAAAGAACTCGTTGATCATTACTCTGTAGCGCTCACCATTCACAGTAACCGTTTGGCCCCGACCGATTATTAGTCAAATAAATAGTCAGCAATATTCCGCGTTCTGGAGCAGTGTAGCGTAACATTGTTTATTAACGTGTATTTCGCATGTGTTTACTACACAAATGTCAAAACAGAACTGACTTTAGGGGCCAATCGAAAAATTTATAGCATTTTCTGATAGGAGGATTACTTTTGCGCCACCCTGTATTATTTCTGTAAGGTCTTTTTGTGTTATTTCCTAATTTTCTGCTCTCATTTGGAACCAATATTAATAAATAAGGTATCGTTTTAAAGGTGGGGGTTAGCTCTACATGCGAAACCATGTTTTAATTAGCGGAGTGCTTTTGTTTAAGCGTTTTTTATAAAAATAAATTCTTTAAAATAAACGATTGTGAATGCACAAAAAAATCAATTTGTACTGCAACGCTATTGTGACTGTGACATTCATATGTCTCGCGACATCTACAGTTGAATAGTAAGACTGAACAGTGCTAGAATAATTAAAGGCGAGCGCGCCATCTACACTTGAACATTGCTAAAATAAGTGAATAAGACTGCGTCCACACTGGGTCATAAACTCGAGTTAAAGGGACATTTTTTGAGTTAATTCATATTGATGTTGGCAATCAACTCAAGTTTATGGCTCAATGTGAATGTAATATAAGTGGTGGAATTTCAAATAGCTGTTTGCGCATATTTATATAATTTTTTGGGTAATTTTATACGACAGCACGTAACTGCTAATATAGGTCCAAAAATATCGCGAAAGGTATCAAACGACGCGTTTTAACCTTCGTATTAATAATCCGAAAGCGGAAATTCGATATTTTATGTCTGTTCAGAGATATTTGCAATTAAAGTTGAAATTTTTCTGTCATTTTCATGTGGTTGTTGTAATCACAGATTAGGGTGTACCGAAAAGTGCAGAAATATTGTGGACCGCGTAGCCGGTGTTGTACCGGCTAATGTTATTTTTTTGAAGCCTACGCAGAAAGGTGTTGTGCACATAAATACCTTGGATCAAGTCCCCTATTTGGGATCGGACCTAGGCAATTTTTGGGTTTTTTACTAATAACTTTTCACTGAAACAAATTATTTAATTTCCGCTTTCGGATTATTGATACAGAGATCAAAACGCGTCGTTTGATACCTTTCCCGAGATTTTTGGACCTATATTAGCAGTTACGTGCTGTCGTATAGAATTACCAATTTTTGTGGTCTCACAACAAGTGTAGCTGAAAATCTTTTTTTATAATTTGAGAAAAAGGTTTGAAAAATCCTGGACCTGGACTAACAAAAGGTTTCAAACCATTTTGGTTTTTTTTTTTGCGCAAGGAGCGCACGGGTCCAGCTAGTTACTAGTAATTACGAGCGCAGTTCGCCAAACATTACAGTACATATCTACAGTGGGAAAGGGATATAAAATCTCAGTGGTGGCCGGAAAATTTTTAGGTTGAGAGGAGGAGTAAACATTTTTAATTTAGAGTTAATGAACTTTACATATGTCAAATGCGTTTTTCATGGGGAGACAAACAGATTTAAATATATGCAAAATGGATCGTTTGTTGAGGCAAAAAAAAAAAAAACAACAGACATGCTCTTTTACGTCCGAGATGGATTAGGACACTGCCATGTAAATTGGACCACCATTTTTATATGAATGGGGAAAAGTGTTGGAGTATCCTTCAGGATTATTCTTTGGAGTATGAAACGGGGTATTTCCGTTTTTTACACAGCCACTACGACCAATCTAAATTCGTTCTTATATGTAAGTACATGTATATGAAAACTAAAAAAGTTTGCTTGTGCTGTTTTCATTTTATTTAAAAAATATATATTAGCTATTCTGCATTTCCAGAATTCGCGCGTGCATACATGTATCCATGAGTTAGTTACATAAAGTTTTCCGTACCTCGCACCAAATTTTCAAATCGGACGAATTTATTAACAATTTCTTTGATCATAAACGACGAGTTCACTCAAGGACAAATTCTGCGCCACTATCGCTTGCTCTCCTGCTCTTATAAAATTGCTTTGTGGTGCTCGATCACGAGTAAGGATCCAAAGGTAGCCTATAATGGTAAAAATAATAAAAATGTATGATTGAGTAAATATGACTAAGGCCCGGTTTTTCAGTCCTTGGTTAAGCTCAGTTTAAACTAAGTTTGCTTAAACTCGGCATAAATTTAGACTCCAGTTAAACTGCAGAGCGGTTTTTCAATGCGAGTTTAAGGCCGCTTTTAATATTTGCTTTTTACACGGCAACATTGGTTTTTTCTTTATCTAGATACGGCAACAGATAATATTTGTATACATATTCAACGCCATTGCTTCTCCTCAGTATTGTAATAGTTAGCATTTCGCCAATTTCTGCATCACTATAATCACTTTCGTCAGATGATATATCCAGTATTTAATTAAATATAAAAATATCGTCCTTTCTTAATTGCGTTCAGCTTATTGTTTCACAACCAAAAGCATCAAATATGCAAAACAGCTGACAGGTTAACTAGAGTGTAACCCTGCCGAATTGACCGCTTAAACTACGTTTAAACTTCGTTTAAAGTTGACTGAAAAACTGCGCAACAAGTTTAAGCTTAGTTTAACTGACAAATTGAGTTAAACTTGAACTGAAAAACCGGGCCTAAGTAGATGGCGGAAGCTGAGAAAAAAAAAAAACAAATGAAAATATCAGGCAAGTCCCAGCCATTTGATGTATGGGGACATTAACGTGACGTGAAGATGGAGGAAGGTTGCGTTGAGGAGCTTGCGTTGTGTGAGAAGCTTGTGTTGTTTATTGATAGGAATAATGTCCAACAATTAAAACGGAGTGTGCTGCGGATGACACCAGTTTTCAAAACTGCCGCAAGTACCGCACAGGAAAGGTGGCAACTTTGTGAGCCCTGTTGATAACGTATTTAAGTTGAGGTGGAAGCAACTCTTCTTATTGCTAAATAGCCTTCTTTGGTATTTTCTTGTCTAACTTAATACGCCAATCAATGAAGAAGGAATCAATGTCCCAATAACCGAATATAACGAAGGAAGAATGACAATCTTTTCTACCGGACAGATGTTTGATCAGTGACATGGCAGCTGATACTCATCTCTTAGGCAGTGAGGCATCACAACTGTGATAAGATTTCTGTAGGGCTCTTGCAAAATATTATCAAAACATTTATAAACGTGTGAGCCGTTTGCGTATGTGTGCCGCTCTATCTAATGGTGCTATTCTCAGCTTGCTTGTCATCTACAAACGAGGTGGTGACAGCTGCAATGACTATTGCAAATTATAGGAACAAGTGGAACTGGGCTATAACAATTATCCGTAGTCACGATGACAAGTTGCCCCAGACTAGGGCAGTAAGACCTGAGCACATTGTTTACCCCTACTAGTTTGGCATCTTCTTTTGCGAATCGGAGTGGAAGGTAGTGGATGAAGGTACTCCGAGAGAGTGTAATGGAGGAAATCGCGTTCAGAGTTGTTTTAAAGTAAAAAGTATAACTAAAAATTTCAATTTAAACTGAAATTTACATTCTGTGGGAACTGATAAGGTGTTAGTTCTGCTTTATATTCAATAATTTGTGAGATTTATGTCTTCACGTTCTATATTGCAGTATTTAAATTTTGATTGTTTTATTTCTGCATACAACGTACCCTGTGTAGCTTGTGTGTGTATGCAGATTCGGAATAAGTTGCGCTACTAATAGACATATACTATGGTATAACCATAAGAAGGTCCAACAGCGAATGAAAGTGGACGATGTCAAATCGATGGTAGGTAATTCACCACTGTACCTGCGTGTAAAATGCTTGAATTCATTGTGTTTTAATTGAATATTGACACAAAACATTATAGTTGGAGTTACAAAAAAAGTTTAATAGTGAATATTCAATAAAAATTGGTGTGCAAATAGCCTTAAACTCTTGATTTAAAAGCAAAATTTCTCTAGTGGTGAATTACCTACACGCGAATGGATGGTTTGGTGTTCCCCACTATTCGTCGCATTTAACTACCATTGGTTTTTAGGTTTTTTGGTTTTGATTTTTCTTTTAAACTGTTGGCATTTCTGGGGCTAAGAGCTATGGAGTGATACACTTGGCATATTGGCCAATCACTGCCATAGGACCCTCGGCAGTAGCAAATGAAATATTACACCAGGACTAGGTTAGGAAAGTCAAGGCTTCCTAATTGACGTTACTTGTCTTAAATGAAAATTTTAGAAAATTAACAAAAAAAAATCGATGTCTATATATGAACAGTTTTAACATTTAACAACCACTTACGATCGTGTCCATCGGCTGCCTCATCGCATCTGAACATGACAGCATAATTTGTGTAATCTGTAGCTAAAATCCAGTAAGTGAAGGCAACACCATCAGCTTTAAAGTAAAAAGAAGAAATATTATTTTTATTGACGTCACTTTTTCAGGTATCTCCATCTAAATTCATAAATCAGTAATAGGTCAGATCTAGTCAATAAATAAAAAGCAAATCACGTCAATAAAGCTTTAACAGAATCAGTCAATGTATTGACTAATTTGACGGGTTTCTCGAAATTTTTTATCGATAAAGGGGGTGTGTGGTTATCATGTGATTTCTCCCGTTTTCAAAACTAACCCATTACTTATTTTTTTTTTTGGAAGTGCATATTTAAAGAGGTCTAAAGGCTTGGTTTGCTCAAAAACATTGTGAATTCCTACAAGTGAAAAGCTTAGCCAATTCCATCATTCTCTTATCCCTTTGTCAAAAATTGTGACAGGGGAACTACGAGTATCAGTGAGACGAGCAGAGTTGTATTAAAAAGGCGAAATTTCGCCCCGCGAATGACATAAGAATGGAGGAATTTTCCCTAGCGAACAATTGGAGAATGAAGGAAATTCTGGGTTGCCCATTTAAAAATTATGCGCGGGCTGGTATCTTGTTAAAATATCATCTCATACATTTTTAAATTTTAAATGAGTTAATTTAATTTAAATTTATTTTAATTTTAAATATCAATAAGAAAATGATTTTAAAATGTGTGCCTAATGACAAAAATATGTATATGGATGAAATATAACAGTTTGGAATCTTTAAATCTTGTGCAATTTTTTAGTGGAACTGAGTAAACAGAACTTGCTTCAGCTACGCGTAAACTTATATAATCAAATGCCTTTTGATGCACATAACCTCAAGCATTCCACTAAGTTCAGTTATGAATTTATTTCGGAATAAATAAAATAGTTTTTTATGAAAGTTTTCGATTCTCGTTGCAATAGCTGTTTATTATTAACCTCAAAAAATGAGTTTTGTATTTAAAAGCTGAATTTCTCTGAGTCGACTTTATTTATTATATTTCAACGAAAGGTTGTATCATACAATGCGGAATTCGTATGAATTAATTAATTTAATAATATTAAATCATAAGGAGTAAAGGTGGCTTTATGTGGTATCTGATATGGACTTAAGTGTGCCCCTCCGGCAGTTACTTCAACTTAACCTAGCCTAATTACACACTTTTTTTTATTTTTCTTAGATCATCATGATTTCCTACAACCACCCAACTGTCGAAAATTTATATTTGCCAGTTAATGCAATTCTTGCGAAATTTTTTGCAAATGAATGCGTGTATATCACGAAATCAAAGAAAATTTATTAAAATATTTTACAATATGGAAAAGCAATAGCTTTGCTTAAGCTTAGGTTTTTCTTGCTAATGTATAAGCTGGTAATGTTCCTTAAGGACCGGTATTTTCTAAGTTAACTATACTTACATTTGTACCTGTGAATTAAATACCATTTATTAATTTTGACGTACGAATTAAATAGATTTTCTGTACCACCAAATGCAACTCTGTCCAAAAAGCAACTCTGAAAATCAGGTGATCACAGCTGTTATCTATTGTGAATGCTTCTGTCACACATTCGCCACTTTTATGCATTCACAATGCTCAAAAAGCGGTGCCGCTAAATAACCACCGCTGTGCTTACCGTCATTAGCGGCACCGCTTTGCTATAAACTCTGCCAATTGTATGAGGTCGACTTGGCCTAAGCTATTTGCACGATTTTGACTGAGTTTCAGTTTTTTTATGTTTTTATAAAATTTATTTTGAAAAAAAGAAAAAAAAAACTGAAATGTCTGATGTCTTTTATTGATATTATGTTAGAAAAGTAGTTCAGAATGTAATACACAAAATTTTAAATAAGTTGTTTAGTGTAATCGTGGACGTCTGAAACTCGAAACTCACGGTATGTAGCAACTCCTGTCTTAAAATTTTGTCCCTGCATATTTATTTACTTACAAGGTCAACCGTGACTTCAAAGCTGTTCCTCATGTGAGTTGAAGTCTGTTATTGTCAACAAACCTGGGTGTGCTAATCAGTTCTGGCTTAACTCATGTATAAATAAACAGTTGTATGTCAATTTCTGTTTTAGGTGTGCATGAATAATAAGAGTCAGTCCTATTTTATTGAAACTTATCACTTTACTATCCACTTGGTAGACTATGCCCGTTTGTCTTAATGCCCAGAAAAGTTTCCAACAAATATACATCTTGTCAAATTGTCATTATTATTAAAAAAAACACAGCCCAATAGTCAGAAGTACGAATGTGCAATTATTCAGAGTTTGACTTGATAAGTTAACTGTATTAACCATTGAAGCTTCTAAGTTTGACGAAAATCCCTGGTATCATGCTTACACCGAAACCACAATATTTTGCAGTCCATGTAAACCGAATAAGCCGAAATCCAACTTTTAATCTCGTGTTACCAACATTTTCATTTTAGCACACTCATGATTCTGGCAAGAGAACGAAGATACGTACGTATTTTGACTTTAGATACTTATGCACATATATATTTATTTAAATTTTTGTTGGAGCAGTGCCCGTTTTTTTTAAATTAATTATAGAGACAATTTACAACGATTTATACAGTGATAGTATGGGATGACATGTTTTGATGTTGTACTCGTATTTAGGTGACCTTACCAAATGTACAACTACTAATTTCCTCCTTTTTTGATTTTTCTACTGCCATTTCCTCGACAAATGAAAAAATACTCCTACTGTTTTTTTTTTCGTTCGTTAAAGAAACCCAGAAAATGGAAGTGCCAAAAGTAAATTCAGCTAGAGAGCTAACCTTTTTGTAATGGAATCATGGTTGAAGCTCAAAACATTAGTGCCGTTGGCGTAGTGCTACAGTCGTATCCTTAACGTAAGAGAAAAACAAACATGCAATTGGTCGGTAAGGTTACTTACAGATAGGGAGTTACGATACAGCACCAGTAATCGATTGCATTGTTTCTCATAAGGTTGGTCGAATCAGCTGTTTTGTAAGGTTACCGATAACGCACCAAAAACTTGAGCTTGAAGAACGACATGACGGCAGTAATATTTTATGCTTGCCGCTATATTAGGTGGCGGTGAACTTCACCGTCTTCTAACCAAGCCCACAAACGTAAGTAAAGGACATTAATCCCCTCTGTCACAAGTAAGGAAGTCTATGTTAGGTTCGAGTTAAGGCATTAAGTAAAAGCTTTGTGATTTAACTTCTGAAGAGAAACAGTCGTATACTGATTTTGATTACGGTGTGCCCTTTTAATTAATTATCACCCGTTGCGTATCAAAAAGCTGAGCTAACCCTTCTGCTAATTATGAAAATGATAGCTTTAAAGCTTTAGAGATATGACTTATAAAATCTGTAAATTTTCTTATCTCATATGTTGGCCCTAGCCCATGTACAAGGTGGCGCAAAAGTAAGCTTCCGATGTTCAGCATATCGGTTGTGGCACGTGCAGTGTGTGCTGTTGCACCGTCTTGTTGGAACCACATGTTTTCCAATCCCAATTCATCAAGTTGCGGCAAAAAGAACTTGTTGATCATTGCTCTGTAGCGCTCACCATTCACAGTAACCGTTTGGCCCCGACGAATTATTGGTTAAATAAATAGTCAGAAATATTCCGCGTTCTGGAGCAGTGTAGCGTAACATTGTTTATTAACGTGTATTTCGCATGTGTTTACTACACAAATGTCAAAACAGAACTGACTTTAGGGGCCAATCGCAAAATTTATAGCATTTTCTGATAGGAGGATTACTTTTGCGCAGTAACCGTTTTTCACCGACCGATTATTGGTCAAATAAATAGTCAGCAATATTCCGCGTTCTGGAGCAGTGTAGCGTAACATTGTTTATTAACGTGTATTTCGCATGTGTTTACTACACAAATGTCAAAACAGAACTGACTTTAGGGGCCAATCGCAAAATTTATAGCATTTTCTGATAGGAGGATTACTTTTGCGCCACCCTGTACATAAAAATATTCAGAAATTATAATGGCTTTACATACCACTACTGCCAAAATGTTCCAAAAACTGTCCGTTAGCAACAACACGACCGGTTCCACTACTAGTACGTCTCTGGTTCCTGTGAAAGAAAATATATTTTTTTCTTAAGTATTTATACAATTTGTACAATATTAAGTTCTACTTGAATGAAATTAAAAAAAATTCTATAGAGCGACAGTTAGAGCTTCTTTGTTGGTGCAAGCGCAGTGTGGAAACTCCGAGGGAAGCCAAGTTATTTTCCACTTATTTTCCCAGTATGTTGTTGTTGTTGTGGTAACGACAAAAACACTCCCCGAATGTTTTAGGGAGTGTTGTCGAATTAACAGTCCTTGGCCGGATTTGAACCCGGTACGCTCCAGTACTCCCTTGCGGTACTGCCCGACTGTCGTGGTAGCGATTTATGACCAGTGAAACCTTCTAGGCCATGTCATGGGTTTGAATTTGATTCTTAATATATGTATTTTGTATATCCCTTGGAACACCTTTTATTTAAGATGTTATGACTCTAAATTTAATTAAAGATAAAATACTTACTGGGCATCTAATTGTGAAAAATTCACCGAAAACGTGTCCTGTACAAGATTTGTATACGTTGTTGTCAAGCAGTGATCACCCTCTAAGTAATAAGACGGATATTTTTTATATACCCACCAGGTGCCAAAGTACTGAAAATAGACAAGATTGTTTTGAAATATATATTTTTAGAGCTACTTCTACTGCTTGCCCCCCGACTTAATGCTGGGACCTTCAGTATAAAATGAATACTCACGTCACCCAATCGTAGGTTTGGCTGAGTTTTTACTTTCGGGCAATTGCCGCTTTTTTTAACTTGACCCGCTACAAAATTGGTGGACGTCAAGAAAATTATAGCAGCCAAGGAAGCTCTGAAAAAAGACAACAATAACAAACAATTATTTCAGCCGTTTAAGCTTGATGAGATGTTCACAAATGGTGGCGTGACTCTGGAAAATCAAAATAGGGTTGATATTGAAAGCAAGTCAACACGTACGCAGATGACTGACGAGTCACACGCACCGTGTTTATAGGGTCTATATAAAAGATAATTATACATGCAGTCTTGGATATAATCTTGCAAATAAAAATGAATGTATGATTGTTTGTCAACCGATCTTATTGAAGTTTTCGTAGTAAATATTTTTTTGGAAAAGTGGATCCACTACTTGTGCGATGTTAATTCGCCATAACTACAAAGCTATTTAGCTAAGATATATCGTAGTTTTAATGTGGATTTATTCATAGTTCATATTGTAGTTCGAGGTGTTAATCAGTTCGTTAAAATAAAGTAACCTCCGTGGTTTTAAGTTTGCTCATTTACGACGTAGCAACATTTTCAGTTGATTTTTCTCTTTTTCTTAAATTTTAGATACGAGTTTAACGCGAAAATAAGACAATGTACGTATATAAATCTTCATAAAATTTGGAAAAGTACGAGGGGCCACGTCCCCTGCTAAGAAAAACAATAACTCGTTATAAATCCATTTGTGTCAGCAATTCAACGGGTGAAGGCTGGCCACTCAGAACATAATTCTTTGCAGAAAAACTGGATCGGGAATCCGGTATTTAAAAGCCCACATGATAATCTCTTATCCACAACCACTTAACTTGGGTTTGGGTAGAAAAATGGGCGATATCATTTAAAAAAAAAAATAAATGAGTTGAGTTTTCACTTGTATTACTATTTTATTCCTGATGTTTCACCTGAGATATAGAACTCATGTTTTATATTATAATTACACCAATATTTTATCAATAGATTAAAATAATTCTATTATCAGAAAAAAACTATTAAAAACGATCAACAAGTGGAAAAATAACTGATTTTTTGTTACTTACACGGCAAATAGTTTATTTTGCATTTTGTAAGCTTTTTTTAAGAACACACTAATCGTTTCAACACTGAAACTGATATGAACTAAAATTTTTTAGCGTCATTTATAGTTATGCCTAGTAAATATTAGATTTTACGCTACTGCGCATAAGCCAGACTAAAAAATGTTAGCTCGCTTTTGTTTGTTTGTTTTATAACGACAAAAACACTCTCCGAAGGTACATGCCCGACTGTCGGGGTAGCGATATGGTATGACCAGTGCAACCTTCTAGGTCTTGTTACCCCTCCTTCCGTAAGGAAGTAGAATATCGGTAATGATAGGCATAATACTTTGTACATTTTAGTCCATAACATATTCTAAACCCCTAACCCGGAGGACTAGAATGTGTGTTAAAAATTAAACATGAGCAAAAGTTATAAAATCTTGCAAAATATTTATCTTTGTGGCCAAGGGCGTAGACATAGGAGTGACAGGATCATGCCAGACACAAATACATATTTGAGGTTGAGTGGAGTTTTCTTTCACATATTTTAAAACAAAGTTCAAACTTCTAATAGGTTAATGACTAAGGATCCTTTTTATTCATAAGCACTTAGCAACATATAAACACAATACCAATATTTTTTAAAAGTTGTGGTACCTTAAGTATACATAGACAGCAACACAAGAAAACAGCGCATTATCTATATATATAAAATTCAAATTATGCACGTATGTCTGTATCTATAGACCGAATTGTGTCCTTAACGTATAAACCGATCGTAACCACATTTGAAACACGAGCTGGATATCTTTCAGGGATGGTCATGGGCTAAAAATATTTTTACACATAGGGGGCATGGCACCTCCCATACAACTGCACTTTTTTTTATAGAAATGTGGGGTGAAACCCACGGGTATAAGCTTGTTTCTTATATAATCCGTGTAGCTAATGACAGTAGATAGAGCAGTCGGGTTTTACCTACCTATTAGGCAGACACAAAATAAATAAAAAAAACAACTTAATTGTTAATTGTGATAATACAAACAGTTGGAAGTCTAAACACAGATGTTTTCAATTACCAAGATTACTCAACATCACGATTTCCAAACCTCAACAGTAAAGATATTCTGGTTATTTGTAAAAAAAATGTTCTTATAACCAGTGGAAATTTTTAAAAAAAGATTTTAAAAACATTTCCAACACTTACCGCAAACAGAGCAAAATTTGAAAACACACAATTACATCTTTGTGGCTGCTCAATAAGGCTCTCCCTATTTTTTCGGGAAGTCTTTAAGAGACATAATATATAGTGGTCCCTTATTCTATTGTGGTAGTAACATTATTATTACCGCTAACAAAACCATCTGGAAACTTTTCCTACATTTTGATAGTGTGCCGTATAATTTCTTATCTGCCAAATAGCGGGTGATCTGTGAATTATTAGCCGGCAGCCGGTGGGTTACAGAGCTCCATATCGCGCTCAATACTCATGAGAATACTCCGGGTCATTAGTAGATATCAGAAGCAGATGTCAGCGCGCTTGCTACTAATTTCGAGTAGACCCTGAAAGAAACCCAAATATTTTTATTTAGAACTAAAAATTATGAAATTCGTTTGAAGGATACGATGGTAATATAATAATTTAAATAATATATAATATATACAGAAATCAAGAATATATCTCATGTTCATGGGACCGAAACAGCTTCAATAGATTTCAATGTTTTTAGTATGAAATCTGAACAAGAGACCTCAACCTGAATACTCGGCGCAGAAGCATATTAATCGTTCTGTGATTGAAAAATTTGGTGAATCAAAAGTTATTCGATACTGAAGATAAGAAACAAGCAAAACTATCTGGCTCAAATCGTTGGTGTAGCATTTACGTGTAAAATTGCTTACTATGGAAAATAGCAAAACTTTTTGAGATGTCTAGTTTACAACAATTAACAACAAAACAACCACGTGTGTGCTTGGCGCCTATAAAAGGTAGATCAACTGCCCTATTCTGGGGCAGCTTGTCATCGTGACTACTGACAATTGTTATAGCCCAATTCCACTTCTTCCTATAATTTGGAATATTCATTGCAGCTGTCACCACCTCGTTTGTAGGTAATAGAGAATAGCACCATAAAGCTTCGGTTTAAATTTCACTATATTAGCTCTATTAGCGAAATAAAACATTTACAAGGAGAGAGCGCATTCTGTCATTTTATTCTCAAAGAAAGTTGCATATAACTTGTAAGAGGACAAACGAAATTGAATTCCGTGCGTTAAAAGCTAACTTTTGCGCGACATTTTTTATTTGACGTTACCTCATTGTGATAAATTGTTTGTTTGGCTATCTTTGCTTTTAAAATGAACTTTTTTTATACAAATAAACTAATTTCAAACGTGTACTAAGACTCAGAAAAGCCACGAGCAGACTTTAATTTCGGTTGTTCAAATATTTGCGCGTGGCTTCTCTGCGTCAAAAAACGCTGTGCATATTCAAATTATACCAATTTTGGGGTTTCAGACTCCTTTTTCTCAAGAACTAAACATTACGTGAAATTTTTGAGAACGGATTCCTGCTCAGCGTTGAAAAGCCATAGATAGAGATTTAGTTTTATTGCATTTGCATTAACAACATAGGAAAGTATTTCATGTAAATAAAAACATGGGAGAACAAATTTCAAACTTTGTACAAAACGTAGGAAAATTTAACCAAGTTTCATCCAAATTCCACACCTTTAATAGAATTTTTATAAAAAATTTAGATATGCAGTTATATGACCTATTAAATTTTTGTATGTATGATCAAGTGACAGAAAATAGTAAATAGAAATAATATATAATAACAATTATGGGCATTTATCGATAAATTTATGGTGTCAGTTTTCTTTTGCGAAAGAAGCAAAAATTTATCAGCATTTTCTCTATTGCTTAGGGCCGTTTCCTTTAGAGGATTAGCCGTCGGAATGAATGCTTCTTCTAGTGCATGCATATGATACTCACTCCGTTTTTCCAAAGTAATTATACATTTTATTTGTTTTATGATTTTATAGCCGAAATAATTTCAATTGACAATCAGCTGTTTTTTGTTTTTCGAACCCACAAATTTTAAATGTTGAAACTTCTACCTGTCAAATTGGTCGACGGAAAAACCTTAACGAGCACTACAGCAAACAACATTTTTTTTAAAGAAGAGATAATTTTTAGCACGAGAAAACTGTCCTCAGTATTTTAAAATTCTTGGGTTAACATTAAAAATTATTTTTTTTCAAATAATAAAGGCAGCGAATTTTTCGAATTTTTTTAACACAAAACTAAAAATTCCCTACTCAAAAACGGTGCGTTCTGTCATTGTGTAATAAACTTCAACAAATAAAGATCGATGTAGAGCTTGTAGTGGATCTCGCAAATGTCTTATTGACGACGTATTCGTTCCAATGAAAATTATTTTGACAAATCGTTAAGAACTTGTTGAAAAGATGCAAACGACATGGGTACTGAAATCAAAATAAACCGATATAAATATATTCAGAATCTGCAAGCATGTAAGTTAGATGTTTTTTTCAACATTTCTGTTTTTCATCCATTGATTGATTATATAATAATGGAAACAGATACTGGATTCACTCAACATTAAACGATCTTCAGTGATTTCGCTTCAATTTTTTCAACAAACCATAGTGAAGAAAATAATTACACAAATTTATTTAAGTTTGCTGAAATTTATGAACCACTTGGTTAAATCCAAAATATCGTGGCCGACAACAATTTATGGAAAAGGTTCTTGCAGCGACATAATCATAAGAAGAGCAACAAAACGTCATTTTATAACTCATGCAAATTGCTTAACATTTTTGTACCTGTCCCCGTTTCCACCTTTTCAACTCTTCATCTCCTTTAAATGGCGATTAACCTAAACAATTCTGGCCGTCCAACATAGCTCGCAAGTCGTTACTTCTTTCTGCCAATTGAAACACCACCGCATTGCAAATTGGCCTCGACTTGGTGTCTCACTTTTTCTCTTCTACGACCGGCGGGTGCCGATAAGAATACCTTCGGGGCCGGAGCATCTTCAATCATTCGCATGATATGGTCTAGCCAACGTATTCGCTGGGTTTTAATTCGTCCAACAAAAATAGGCTAGACACCAAAACAACCCATTTAATAATTTAATCATAAGTATTGTTCCGAGCATTTCTTAACGACTGTCAAAAGGGTAGAAAGGTTAATAAGTTTCAAGCGATTAGTATAGGGAGGCAAATTATACAAGGAATCCTATGAAAGATCTCTTAGGCCCGGTTTTTCAGTACAAGTTTAACTCAATTTGTCAGTTAAACTAAGCTTAAACTTGTTGCGCAGTTTTTCAGTCAACTTTAAACGAAGTTTAAACGTAGTTTAAGCGGTCAATTCGGCAGGGTTAAACTCTAGTTAATCTGTCAGCTGTTTTGCATATTTGATGGTTTTGGTTGTGAAACAATAAGCTGAACGCAATTAAGAAAGGACGATATTTTTATATTTAATTAAATACTGGATATATCATCTGACGAAAGTGATTATAGTGATGCAGAAATTGGCGAAATGCTAACTATTACAATACTGAGGAGAAGCAATGGCGTTGAATATGTATACAAATATTATCTGTTGCCGTATCTAGATAAAGAAAAAACCAATGTTGCCGTATAAAAAGCAAATATTAAAAGCGGCCTTAAACTCACACTGAAAAACCGCTCTGCAGTTTAACTGGAGTTTAAATTTATGCCGAGTTTAAGCAAACTTAGTTTAAACTGAGCTTAACCATGGACTGAAAAACCGGGCCTTAAAGAGAAAAGTCAGAATTGTTTTTAAACCGACTCTATCCGATCAACGTGGACCTGGTAGCTCAGATTCCAAATAATTCAGCCATATTCTAATATCGGTCTTACTAATGTTGTAAAAAGGGCTTTAGTTTCGTACGGATCACTAAATTCGTTCGACCAATGCTTAACGAATGATAAAACACCCCTAGATTTATTGGCAGTTGCATTAATATGGAGAGTGAAGCTAACTTTACAATCCATCGTAATTCCCAAGCCTACAAAATCATACACTTTTTCAAGACTATGATTGAGGATTATGTAGGAAGCTGGGCGTGTATTTATGCGCGAAAAACAAATGTATTTACATTTTTAAAGATTGAGTGGCATATAGTTTAGATCGCACCAAGCATCCAGTCTATCAAGATCTGATTGAAGTAAAGCTCTATTTTCTCTCACCGAGTAAGACATAAAAATCTTAACGTCGCCAGCTTACATACAAATTTTTGAAAACTTGATAGTACTGGATATATCATTAATGAACAGCAAAAACAGAATCGGGCCAAGATGGCTACCTTGAGGAACTCCATAAGATACATCGATGACATTAGATAACGCATTCTTAAAAACTACTCTTTGTGTCTTGTAAAGAAGATAAGGAGATATGCGGCGGATGAAACTGGGTTGAAAGCCCAGTGGAACAAGTTTATGAATAAGTAACGAATGGCATACTTTGTCAAACGCTTCACTGGAATCTGTATATATTACATCTGTGGGTATTTATTCTATAAACCCGTTTGAAACATGGGTGGTGAATTCTAGTAGGTTCGTACTTGTTGATTTTCCTTTACAAAAGCCGTGCTGCCGATCTACAATCAATGTGGATATAGAAACTGTAAGCTGATTTGTAACAATGGCTTCAAACAATTTGAGAATAGCGGAAAGCTTTGCGATGCCGCATGATGATCTACTCCCACTATTATAAAGTGGTATAAGGAAAGATTCTTTCCAAGCAGTTGGCAAGACGCCGCTTTTTAAAGACAGATTAAACAGATCAGTATGCTTTACAAATGTTGAATGTCCAATCTTATTTATCCCCTCTTTTATTACAACAATCGACTCAGCTCATCGCCCTGATCAGTGCGATATACTTATTGGTGGGTCTATTTCTTCTTCTTCTCATACGCACAAAAATCCGACCAACATTATAATACCATTTCATGTTCATGAAAGGTATAAAAATGTGTGTTAAACAAAGAAGATTAAAACTCGATTTATTTATAAGTAATAATATTTAAATTTTTTTGTTGATTTTCTGACAGGGTGAAAAATTGATGTATATTGGAACGATTTTCCGTCATCCCTTGTCAAATTTGGTTTTGTAACAAACAGTTTTCGGCGTTCCGTCATCCTCCGTGTTTGATTTCGTTCGTACTCAGTGTTTAGAGGCAGAACGCCCAAGCAGGTTTGTTATAAAACCGAATTTGACAAGGGTTGACGGAAAATTATTCCAATATACATTAATAATATTTTGTTGACTTGTACATCAATATATGTACGCATGGAAAACATGTACATATATGTTCAATATGTAAAAACTGAAGTATATAACAACAAAGAGATTATATGTATATTATAAACTTTCACAAAAAAACGGGGTTACCCACTAATTAATTAAAACAAGTAAGGAAGTCTAAGTTCGGGTGGAACCGAGCATTAAATACCGAGCTGTATAAAAGGGGTCATGGTAAATTGCTAAATTGTTGTGCAGTTATGACCTATAATGGTTTTAAACTTTTTCTACTACCATGTGCGCAATCTTATAAATAAAAATGAATGTGTGACTGTGTGTCTGGCGTCCAAAGTACTTATCCGATCTTTATGAAATATTCACAGTAAATTCTTGGATTCACTGGTTACAGCATAGGCTATGTATAGTTTTGAAAAGCGTAGATAGTATACCTCGTATCATGTTTCGTAATTTTATTGAACATGGTTCTGTAGTTAATACTAGCAGCAATTTGACATTTTGTTCAAAAGTGGGCGTGGTCGTACACCGATTTTGCTTATTATCCGTGGGCGTGCTTTACATGTCTATAGTATACCTCGTATTAAGTTTCGTTATTCTATCTTACACCGTTCTGAAGTTATTAACAGTCGAATTTGAAATTTGCTTGACTCATAAGTGGGCGGTGACACACCCACTTTCCAAATTTTGCAAAACTACTAACTTCTATGAAAAAGTAGGCGTGGTCGAAAAGCGGTTTCGCTTATTTTATATGGGTGTATTTATTACGACAATAGTATGCTTCTACCAAATTTCGTTATACTAGCGTAAACGGTTCTGAAGTTATTAACATTCAAAGCGGTGCCACGCCCCTTTTCCAAAAAATTTATAAAATCGTCAATGGTACAGCCAAATTAATAAACCTAGCAAATTTTATCATTGTAGCTCCTTTTATTATTGAATTCTCCCATTTTATACGTTTTTCGAAATTTTCGATATCGAAAAAAGGGGCGTGGTTATGGTTCGATTTCGCCCATTTCAAATAGCATCCTACCTTGGCCGGAAATCAACCTGTGTGCCAATTATCGTGTCCACGGACGGACGGACATGTCTCAATGGATTCCTCTGTTCATTCTAAGAACTTTGATACATGGAACTCCATATCTACTATCTCTATTATTTTGTTCCGTTACAAACCACCGTTATATGACCAAAACTATAATGGGTATAAAAATACAGCCAGTTTATTTTTAAAATTTTACTAAATCATGAATACTCCATGAAATAAATGAGTGGACAAGAAATAGATTACGGTAAGAACGGCATATGCACATACAAGGTGGCGCAAAAGTAAGCTTCCGATGTTCAGCATATCGGTTGTGGCACGTGCAGTGTGTGCTATTGCACCGTCTTGTTGGAACCACATGTTTTCCAATCCCAATTCATCAAGTTGCGGCAAAAAGAACTCGTTGATCATTGCTCTGTAGCGCTCACCATTCACAGTAACCGTTTGGCCCCGACCGATTATTGGTCAAATAAATAGTCAGCAATATTCCGCGTTCTGGAGCAGTGTAGCATAACATTGTTTATTAACGTGTATTTCGCATGTGTTTACTACACAAATGTCAAAACAGAACTGACTTTAGGGGCCAATCGCAAAATTTATAGCGTTTTCTGATAGGAGGATTACTTTTGCGCAGTAACCGTTTTTCACCGACCGAAATAAATAGTCAGCAATATTCCGCGTTCTGGAGCAGTGTAGCGTAACATTGTTTATTAACGTGTATTTCGCATGTGTTTACTACACAAATGTCAAAACAGAACTGACTTTTGGGGCCAATCGCAAAATTTATAGCTTTTTCTGATAGGAGGATTACTTTTGCGCCACCCTGTATAAACGAATGGGCACAGGTATTTTGTGTCTGAAGTTTCAGTTATCGATGTAAATTTTTTATTCAATGTTGTCTAAAATTCAGAGAGCAGATAGTGTTCAAGTTATGATAACAAGCATCCACATGCCGGGCCATTTTTTTCTCAACGGATTTTATTAGAGAGTAACATCTTGCGTATGTGGTATTTTTTTGTGGTAAAACTTGGTCCGGAAAACTTTTTTGCAAGGTTTTTAAGTATTTTTAAAATTAAATTTCAAAGAAATAAAAAATGCTCTCTTGAAGAGTTTTTGGAAGCGAGAATATTGAGATTTGAATTATTAAAATCGGTGCAGTATATCGGAAGTTATTGAACATTTGTGAAAAAAGGACAAACATTTTCAACTGACCATAAAATAAGATAAAATTATTTTATTTCCAAAAATCAAAGATAGCCATTTGTTTCTATTGCCAATAGCAACCACGTAATATTACCATTATTGGTAAAAAAAAATTTATTTTCACAATTTTAAGTTATCCATTTCAGAAATTCTTACCCAGCTATTACCAGTCGACTAACACCAACAATAACAAGATTTGTTCACACAAAGACGCCAGTTTGTCTAAGCGACTAGACGTTCAAAAGTTTTTAGTAACAAAAGAACAAATAAACTAAAAAACAAAAAAAGATAAGACTGCAAGCAGGCGGCAAAGAGGTTTGACGCACGGCGTTGTAAATTTTACAACCACAAAATCATAAAAAGAAATATTAAAAATAGATTATAAAAGAAGCAGAACAGGTATATGAGCAAGATCGTACAGGTAAAACCGCAATAAATATAACAACAAATCGTAATCTCACTGCAACGGTTGTTATAGTAATAGTTAGTCTATAAAAGCTTTAAGAAATCTGCAAGAAACAACAAAAATAATGACTAGCGGTTTCCCATGGAGCAACAGGTGTTCGGAGCCAATGCGTCGCCACATGCATGTGTTACAAATGTTTTAATTTTTTATAAACTTGCACGCTCATTTACGACAATCAAAGCCATAAAACAACAAAACAAGAAACAACTTGCATGAAAAAATGTGAGAAGGGGGTATGTGCGGTATAGAACGTAAGTCAGCTTAGTTGAGTGATGTGCGAATTAATGTGATGAAGTTGTTATTGTTGTTGGTGGGATGTGCGTGTCAAGACTTTTAAACAGCAACATTTAGCAAACAAATGTTCTACTTTCACCAGCTGCAAGAGTGGTGCAGTATCCGAGCGGACTATCAGCAAGTGGGCGCGTGTCACCAACGTGATGCCAAAAAAATTTCAAAGCGACGGTAGTACATTAGATACAGCAAGCGTCCATGCAAAACAAGTGTTTAAGATAGCCACCATGACAAATCAAAAGCTTAGCAAATAAAAATAAATAATGAACAAGTAAGGAAAGGGTTGTCTTCGGCTGTGCCGAAAGCTTTGTACCTTTCATGAATACGCATCACGGTTTTAACTGTCCAATCCTTACTTAGAGTCGGAACAAACTCTTCACAATAAGACGGTCTTACCCGTTTATAGGAAAAAGTGTTGTATGGGGAATATACAATACATTGGTCTAATCTTGACGATTTTCACTACACACAATACATAGTACCAGGATTAGCTTTTTTTTTTTGGATTTCGTGCCAAACGCATTAAAATTTTATGAACTTGTTTCCTTCCCATGGACATGAGATATATTCTTGTTTTCTTTTAATTCTATATTATTAACTGGAATATATATATATTATTTAAATTATCATACTACCATCGTATCCTTAAAACGAAGTTCTTGATTTTTAGTTCTAAACAACAATATATATCTGCTTCTGAAGTCTTCAAGTGATCCGAAGTGCTCCCGTGAAAAGTGAGCGGGATACAGAGCTACACAACCCTACCGGATGTCTTCTTATATCGTATAGTGCATCGTGACATGTGTGATATCTATCCTTTTATCTTTCCCCTCCAGAACTCTCTACGCGGCCAACTAATCTGCCTTTTATTACATCTAGTGTTTGTTTGTACTTTATATTTTTTCGACGTTCTGTCCAACGGCAACAACAGTTTTAGAACTCATGGACAAGTTATACAGGGTAACATCGAAACTATATGCAGACTGAACCCTGACATGCCAAAGTCTGCCCGGAATGCGTCTGCTCAACTGAGCCTATTCGTCTAACAGCAATATCACTTTGGTCCAATCCTGTTGAAGCCGCGAAGTTTTTGGAACTCCCGTTAGAAGTGCTTGCTGACAATGTTGGGTAAGAGAGGTGATATTTTAGGCAGGTAAAATAGTCGCTACAACAGCAACAACAACAACTCATGGACAAGAATGTGTTAATCGCTTAAAGAGTTTATATACGTACACTCTGTATTCGTTCACTTAGCAGAGACACAGCAGTAAAGATGTTATTTAATTCGCTGGGCCACCCTGTTCTGTGAAAATTCCCGTTTCGTTTTATTGCGCTGTTCAAAGAGTATAACTAATTTAACAAATCAGCTGTTCCGCCAACACGACTGTTTACGTTTTGCCAGAGAATTTATACAAACATTCTCTGCTTTTGCACTAGGCATTTGTCTGCCCACAATTTTAAAAACAAATAGTAATTAGGTTTCATATAACTTTCCCATAAAAAATTATGGAAATTGATTTGGAAAACGAGCGCCTGCTTAAGCTGATATTTCCAGATGGACTGCCAGGTTAGCATACCATTTTGTTCGATATCAATTGATTTCTCATTTGCCTCTACCTCAGCAAACTTATGTGAAAATCCGGAACTTTATAGTTATTTGGCCAACTTAGGCACCTACAAAGTTGAGCAATTGAAAAAAGAGCAAACACGTTTAGCTGACGAAACCAAACGCATTGTAGAGCAGACACAGGAATTGGCTATTTCCAATTACAAAACCTTCATACACACCGCAGAAAACTCACGCTCAATATTCACAGAATTTCAAAATGCTGAAGAGCAAGTGGGCACATTGTTGGGCAAACTGCCGCTGTTCACCGCTGAGTGTGAAAGTTTCCTAACCAAAGCAGAGGATATAAACGAAAGTAGACGCATCAATTCAATAACATTAAAGAAGAATGCACAACTTTTAGAGATACTTGAGCTGCCACAGCTGATGGAGCGTTGTATACGCGAGGGACGTTATGAGGAAGCTCTCGAATTGGCGAGCTATGTCCAAAAGTTGGGCCATAATCATGGTTATATATTGATTATAAAGGTATGTGTTGTTTTTAGTAACTGTAGGTGTGCGAATAATTTAAAGTATAATTTCTGTTTAGAGTATTGTGCACTCAGTGGAGGCGTTGTGGCACACAATGCTAGTTCAGTTGGTGGCTCAATTGCGTACCGACCTTCAACTACCAAAGTGTTTGCAAATTGTTGGCTATTTGCGTCGCATGCAGGCATTCGGAAACAATGAGTTGAAATTGAAGTTCTTGCAAGCCCGGGATGCTTGGCTTACTGCCTCTCTAAAAGCGATACCAAAAGAAGAAGGTGAGCATGATGAATTATGAAGGTAGATAATTCCTTAACTTTAAATTATCAATCACGTTTCAGCTCATCAACATTTGACCAAAACTATCGAGGTGACACGCGTCAATCTTTTTAATATTATTACACAATATAGCGCTATATTTCCTGAAGAGGAGCAAAATCCTTCTATGGTTGTCAAACCTTTACAAGGAGTGACCTGTGATGGTGAACGGCTATTTCAAGCTTGGCTTCATAGAAAGGTAACTATCAAAATAGTTCTACACAAAGCCATATAACTTTACCATGGCCAAATGGCACCTCTCCTCACGAAATTGAGGGGCAACGACATTGTGATCAATTTATCGTACGCTAACTCACATAGTTTACATAACACTCACAGTTCAGACGACATGGAAAAGGTTTCAGATTCTACTACTATTGACGGTTTCCTGAAAAAAAGGCACATTCATTATCGCAGTTCGGTCTAACTACGGGACCGACCAGTATTCATAGTTTCACAATCATAGCTATGTAGTTTCTCCAGTTCAAAACTTTGCGGCAATGGTTAGCCTCTATTTACAGGAAGTAATAAAAGCTCTCTCTTGACGGCAGGTATATAAACAATCCGCCAAGATTTTTGCGCACTAATATATTTGGGTGCGCTGTGGTCCCGGTCGAGTTTTCATAGCTTTCGATTTTCTCACATTGAGAATCTGTTCTCCAATAGAAAAAGAACAATGTCATCTAAGGTGAAGGAAAGCAGATTACCCCAAACGGCCAACGGATATGGAGCCGAAGATTCGACGGGGGTAAACAAATCACTCCGGTGCCAATTGGGCTGATACCGAGAGTTTCTCGTACTAAACTCATCCAGTAAATGCCTTCCCATATCCGTAACTTTCCCTACAAGACAGTACATTGATAGTGGCAGGTAAAACTCGTCACAGATCGGGAGTGTTATAAACTGAAGTTGGCTCAAAAACCACTCCCGAGGTTTTTCCTCACATAAATTTTGAAATCCTTCATAGCAGCAAGATTTCTTATTATTTTTAAATCGCAATCATCTCTAAAACTAATTCTGTTGTTAATTTCAGATCAACGATTTTTTGCAGACATTGGAGTTGGATTTGGAGCGCGACGTTAGTTCGTTTGACGCCGTACTCGGACAATGCATGTACTTTGGTCTGTCATTTAGTCGTGTAGGAGCTGATTTTCGTGCACTTATGGTGCCCATTTTCTTGCGGGTAATACGAAAAAATTTTGAAAAATCTATTTCCACTGTAAGTCAAAGCTTTGCACAAGAGCTGGAACGCTACACACTCATAAACAAAGTCACAATGCATACTCGCAGAGACAAAGTGGACACAGACGTAACACCACAAGAACCAGAATCAATCGCACCACCAGAAACCTTACTCGATTTCCATCCGCTCGCTACACTTTGCAATGGCTATTTAAATGCGTTGAATGATTTACGACTTTGTGCACCTACCGCCTTGGCAAATGATGTGACGCATATGCTGCAGTCATCACTGGAATTTGTCGCAACCAAAGTGTTGGGTTTCTATAGGCAAGAGCAACAAGCGTTCACTAGCGCTGAACGTGAGATATTCGTGAAATTGTGCTCTTGCTTAGCCTATGATCTAATACCTTATATGCAACGTTGCATACATGCTATATTTCCACAACAGACACTCACCAATCATTTAGGTATAAATTTGTTGACGTTGGAGCAGGAGAGGATCACTTATTTGGAGGCATCCATAATCTTAGAACCTCTTAAACATTTATTGCCTAGCAAAATGCCGGATATACTATTGAAACAAGATCAACCGAAAGCTGCGTTTAACACAGAAAAAAGCGGCACACCATCTATCACAGCGGAAGGATAAATAATAGAGAGTAATACATAATAGAATAAGTCATAGATAACTACTATCACATAAAATGTCTATTTACGAAATATAATAAATACAAAAAAAATTTGAAATTAGAAGCTAAGATAAATACAAACATATCTACATATATGCACATAGTATGTACATACATTATTTATAAAATATCACAAATGGCAAATTCATATATCCACAATCCATAAACCACCCCCGCATTTTCGCTTAAAACCCTAAATGGAAAGGGGTACATGCCATCATACATATATATATATATAGTATGTACATGTGTACGAGTATGCACACGACATCACTACCAAACTAAATACTACATAATGTAATTTATGAATTACAATTAAAAAGGAAGAATTAGCCACATGAGCTGAAGCGCAAATAAGTTGGAACATTAGTAACAGCAACAGCGACAGTGGTGTGGTCAGCAACGTTCAGCCGCCCAATTATCCATATCCATATCTATGCATTCATTCATCCATATATACCTATAACCATCTCACACCCTCATCCTCGCATGTTCATTTTGATATTTGTATGTAGACCATACCATCGCAGATCGAAAGTTTTATTTCACTACTTAGGCATTTGTGCTTTGGTCATCATTTTTGTGCAGCTGGTGTAATAAAACTCCCCATTTGGTCATTTGGCAATTATCCCGATAAATTAGTCGAAATAGCAGCGACGCCAACAATCCACAATATCACATAGTTAGCTGTCAGGACAATAGTTGGAAATCAAATAAATGAATAGAAACGTTTGGTGCGGCACAGAGGAGGTGAAGTGGGAGCAGCAACATATTTGTACTTTTGTTTTTCGGTAATTCTGTTGTGCTCACCGATTCCAATACTTTATTTTATTTCGTTTTGGTGTTTTTGAAGCCACGTGGGACATAAATATAAGCTGACAAAATCGACAAATGAATGGATGAGTAGATAATTTTCACATTTATAAAAGGACAATGCGCTTAAGTAGTTAAGATGGAATTGAGAATGCGCAGAGGGGATTTCAAATAAGATGGTTTTTATTTTACTTTATTCATATTTTTGGCAAACATTTTAATTTATGTTTGTAGCCAGAAAAATTAATTTTTATTTTGGAATACAAACTTTGTCAAGTCTAGATAGATCTGTAGTGGAATTCACTTACTTTTATAACGACATCGACATTTTGTCGTAATGATATTTATAACGATATCGGTATACCGATGAATATATTCACTTACTATTTTTTATCGATATTCATTTATTTGCGATCAGCTGTGTCGTTAAGTAAACAACACACAATTTGGGGTTGTTATCTGTGTCGTTAAATAAACCACACATAATTTCAAGTTTTTATTATTATTATCAAAAAAATGGTATTGGAGTACTTAGCGTACGTTTTATCGCGGGATGAGGAATCTTAACCCCGAATCGTTATAGCTAAGTTAGTGAATAGCACAAAATTAGTACAAAATCTTTAAATAAAATCGCATCGTTATAAGTAAGTGAATTCCATCACTGATTATTTGATACTTTTCAAGTTTTATTGAAGTCATAATAGTATCTTTTGTTGTTGATATTTTTTTCAGACACCACGTCTAATTTTCTTTTGTGCGAAGTCGGAAGATTAACATTGAAAGATAAACAGTGCAAGATTTTTCTAGTAAAGACGTTACCAACAAACAACCAACAATCTTTTCTAGTTCTATAAGACGATTCTGGTAGTGATCATCACCTGGGCGACCGAGCTTTGCTCGGCATTTTTATAGGTTGCCATACAATTTTGTTTATTTAGATAATCATCAATAAAGATATTCTCGTTGTTTGTATGAATAGCTTTACTTACCAGCAGTGAATCGTTCTAAAGACATACACATCTTGATAATAAAAATATGTTTAAAATTTTTTTAGTGACAAAGTTTGAATACATATAATTACTCCTTGGTGGCTGCTCAAACAAATTTTCGACAAGTCTTTACAAGATTCCTTGCTGAATTGTATGATTAGCATATGTCGATTGTTATAAAATAATCGAGAAAGATTAGGGTCACATGGGTATATTTGTGGGTTAGAGCTCCATATATCGGTCAACATTCTGTGATTTCTTCTTTATTTTTAATGATAGAACTATGCAAAACTTTTTATATTCAATACATATGAAATCTATTGCAACACTTCCTTCCATTCCATGTTCCGAGTACGTTTCTTTTTCCGGAAACATTACTTTAAATGTATTTGGTCACTTGAAACGCCACATATAACATACCATGCATGACCATCGATTAATTTAGCTCCCCACCGACAAACTCAAAATTTTATTCCTGATCTTTATGCGCAGTCATGGCAAATGTTGGCCTTACTGGAAGTTGCACGGTATATGAACTTCTTTGCCGGATTTTTCTTGTCGAGCAAAAGTGGCAACCCTACTTAGAAATATTTTTTTTATAATACGCAAGAAAATACCTTTCGTTTGACTCCCATATTGGCATATTTCATTTCTTTTAAAAAAAATCTGATAGGTAGCAACTCCGTAAAAACTCCTATAAGGCAACGCCTAGATAGGAATTCTTAGAATGTGGTACTCTATGTACATACCAAATTTCATCTAAATCGGTTAAGCCATTTGCGAGATATTCGAATATACAAATTTATAGGAATAGCTCGTTAAAAGTTCAAAGATATAATAAGCTCAAATGGCAACAATAAGTGGCAATCCTACTTAGAAATATTATTTTTTTTTTCAAAACGCAGGAAAAAACCTTTCTTTTGATACCCATATTGGCATATTTTATTTCATATAAAAAAAAATTCAGATAGGTGGCAACCCCAAAAGAGATCCTATATGGCAACACCTACGTAAAAATTCTTAGAATGTGGTACACTACCTACATACCAAATTTCATCCAAATAGGGTGAGCCGTTTTCGAAATAGTCTGGATATACAAATATACAAGAATAGCTCGTTTAAAGTAATAAGATTTGGGTTCGAGCCGTCCTCAAATGTCTTCTTCCTCTATTTTGCTGAAAAGCTTTTTATGGCAGAAATGAATTCTTATTGTCTGCCAACCTTCAAGAGATAAAATCCGAAATACTTGCTCAACAAACACCACAATTATTCCCAAAGGTAATGACGGGCAACTCGATGGCTGATCTACGGATATGATGCCTCTCACCTCTCATTACCCATCATTGATATGACCTAGAAGGTTCCACTGGTCCTACCAAATCGCTACCACGACAGTCGGGCAGTACCGCAAGGGAGTACCGGAGCATACCGGGTTCATATCCGGCAAAAGGACTGTCACTTTCGATAGCACTCCCCAAAACTTGCCCCACATGTTCTGTCTGGTCTAAACACCGAAAGTGATCGGATTGATATGTCAGGAAAGTTTGTTTGTTTGAATAACGTCCAAACAAATCCCAGACGAGGTACCAGCACTTTTAGATAAAAGCCCGAACATCATGGCAATATATTGGTGTCGACAGAGTATCGTCTGATATGCACCTCGCATAGGTGGGATCACACTTGAGCTGGAAAAGCTTTATACCTATGAATCTATCTCTGTTCCGATAAGATCTATCAATATCGGTAAACGGGACATTTAATTCGATTCGCATGTTCATTATGATCTTTCTTAAAGGGGTTTTTGTTTGTACAACCGAATTTATCTATATCTGCTCACCTCTATTTTATATATGTATGCATAAAATTAGAGCTAAAACTTTCTAATTGATATTTTAAACTAACACATTCCTGTCACACAAGGATATACAAAATTATAACTTCTCTGACCTCGCAAAGGTACAGCCACACCCGAAGACAATATAAAAATTTCAATTCGTCATATCAGTGGCTCTTCAGCTAAAATTCGTTTTGTTTTTCGGTATAGGTATATAAAATAGAGTGAAAGTCTGGGTCGATTTCAATGAGTCGTATCAATTCGTACTGGTCTTCGCCCAGACAAGAAGAATACTCAGAAAATCCCAGAAAAAGTACCGTCCCAAACTTTTTCTATGGATCGATCTTACAATTTCGTCGTAACTAAAGAGGAGTTCATAAACAAGGTCAGTTTTAGCGGCAAGGCAAAAGGTTGGTAATCACTTAAACAGCAACATTTAAAATCAAATCATTGGTTCACGGCATTTCATAGAATCTAACGACTGTGTAACAAACGAAGACTAATCAACAAACTATTCAACCTAGTTTTTGAATTCATTGGCGTGGCTTTACAATTGAAGGTTGGGTAAGCCGTGATCGTACTTCCCAAATTCAATCAACCAAACTTATGCAACGAAAAGCGTTAAGTGGTCACACAACTGATGAGCAATGTGGATCACGCGAAAGTACTGAAAGGGTAGCTCAATAGTGATCCCAACCTATATACCATTGGAGTTTAAGCGAATCTAATTTCCAATTTTCATAATTATTTAATTGGCATTGTATATGCTCTATACATCAATCTGTTTAAAATTTTGTAGAGGGGGGTGTTGCGACGCCACCTACTACCAACAATCAAAAAGCGCTACATCTTGAGGAAGTGGAGAGGGATAGGAAGATGAAGAGGAAGAGGTATGGGAGCAGATGAAGGGAGCGCCACAGGCAAAGGAAGAGAGAGACTTGAAAAAGAGCAATACAAAAAGAAAAACAGGGAGAAGAGAAAGAGGGAAGAAGAAGGAAGATAAAGAGGTAATGGGATAAGTAGCTAAAGAAGAAATACTCTAGGAAGTTTAATAGGGCCAGAGGAGCCCTAATATAGGAAGAATGATAAATGGAGATTTAGGGAAGATCATGTCTGTGGGATCTGCTAGTTTAGTATAAATGCATATTAAAACTCTTCTGTCCAAAATGTTTTAAAAACATGCAGATAGCGGCTAATAATTTATAAGTTTACTTTGGCGTTTATACAAACATTTAAAATCCTACCTGAAATGTATGAAAGCCACCTCAACACGTTTACTTGAAACCCTTTCTCCGTTCAAGTACTTTGTACATACCTTGCTTGTAAAATATGAGAACAAATGAGGTCGCGGATGTGGCCATTTAACTAACAAAACCGCGGTGTTATAACAGTAAATTGAAATTGACGCATAACGAACAACTAAAACTTTTGTATACAATAAAATGTTGCTAAAGCAAAACTAAGAGCAAAGTGCAAAGCAATTGATTGGTTAAATTTGGCGCTATGAGGCTTTCAATGAGTGGGAGTGACATAAGCGTAGGTGTGTGAGTGTGTGTGTGTGTGTATGCGGTCAATTCAAGGCGAATCAATATTTATGCAATTTCGCGCGAAATCACTAACATTCTACAAAACAAAAAAAGCTTGGCTAAACTACCAACAATTCACAGTAGGCAACGACGAGCTCACATTTTTCTTTGTGCTGGCATTGCCGCGTTTGATCGCGTATACGCCCCAGTGCACCAAGGACAGGCTAACGATATTCATATACGCGATGTGATGTGCAATTTCACGAAATAAATGTCAATGTGTGCGGAAAATGCAACTGCAACACGAACAGAGTGAATATAAGAGTAGCTGTGACGATGCAAAGAGGGGCGAGAAGCGGAGCGCACTTTGTTTGATAGTCGTGTTGTACGCAGGGCTGGTGTGGGCGAAAGTGATTCGCATTTGTAGATTTGTTGTTGTGCCGTTACGCACTGTGTACTGTTTGTATGTATGTATGCCAATGCGATTGTTGCTATTCGTTGTGTGTTTTTAAGTCCACCACTAAATATACACGAATGTAAGCACTGGAGCAGTAGTAATCCGATGGAAGCGGTGCCTACGACTGCATGCGAAAAAGCGGGAGAGGATGAAAGCCCACATGCATACTAAAAGAACAAAAATGCTCACAAAAGTGCCCGCAATAGAAAAAACAAAAAAAAAAAACAAAAAAACCTACGCTCCTAACACAAACAACTCGCTTCCCACTATTGGATTGTTGTTGCTTGCCTATGAAAATTTTGGCTAACAAAATGACTCAATTGTAGAGCACACAGTGTGTTGTTTAGGAGAACAGGCTCAGGCAGGTATTTCAAGGGAACTTCCTCCTAACCTTAGAGCCAAACATATTCATTGGCATTAACAAAGCAACAAAAACTATTTAATCGCAGAAATCGTCGATAAAATCCATAGAATAATTGAAGAACTGGCTTCAGATGAGCTCCACAAATCGACAAATCAGTCAAATCACGTTTGATCGGCCAAGAACAGTGCGAAAGGTTTCCTGCCAAGAGATATTATGGCGCTCATCATGGATGGTATTACTGGGTAGCTCTGTTTACCTGTTGACGTTAGGGCTTTGAAACTAAAAAGTGTTTTTGTCGTTACAATAGCAACAACAAGACATTTTGTGATAGCGCTGTTGTTGAGCTCCAAGGAAAATTTTAAGGGTTTCCCTTACGAGCCGTTAAAACGATACGAATCGAAATCTGCCCGAACTTCATGTGCAAGAGTAAACCTGCAATCTCTTATAGTTATGGTAATTGTTGTTGGAGCAGTGATCCAATTTTTATGTTTGTTTGTTAATTGATATTAGAGGAAAAATTACAACGTTATGCACAGCGATGGTATGGGATGACATGTTTCGAAGTCACTAACTTCTCATCAGACCCCTTCCCAGACACTGGGATACGATCCCCAGTGCCTGCACCAAAGCCGGTGTTAAAGTACTCTAACAACTAAGCTATGATGCCCTGTAGCGTCACGATGCACGTTTCCTCTAATGTGCCATTTTTACTCTGTAATCGGATTTATTTATCGCCAAAAAAGGATTATAATTATTCAATGATAATAATAACAACAACTACAAACCAAATCGGATCAGTGTTAGAAGAAGCTAGGAGCAGACCGTACCGGATCTCTGTCCGACAAAGAATTTCCCACATCGGTAGAAGTCCGGTACAGCTTTGTAGAGTATTTTGGTGTTAGAAACAATAACAATACTAGCGAAATACAGGGCTTGAGTCAGTGGTTTTAACATGTCTTCTTTTATTGAATGAGCGTTCCACTTCACCTTGGCTGGCTCTTTCTAACTTTGGAATGAGAATATGGATTTCTCACGATCGATTTGCGTACAACAAGCAAAGCCCATGTTTTCAGTAAACCAGTCACATTATAGAAGGGTTCTATCTATATTGGATCTTTCTTTCTCTCCGCTTGAAAACTTTTACGGATTTCCCTTTGTACTATTTTCATCTAAATTCACCTATTCGATTTAAGTATTTGTTATCTTACTGTTCTCAACTAAGTACTTACTATTGCCAGAATTGAACTTTGGCCTAAGTTAACAGCAAACTCTACTTTTCGCGCTCATCGGCACACTGTGCCCTTTGCAAAGCTCATAGAGAGTAGTAGGCATGGGTTTTCTGCACTTTTCTGTATTTTCAACTAGTATGGTCAATTCAAATGGAATTTGGGATTTTGATTTTGATTGCGAATTCGAATAGATTGTGGTATTTTTGAAGCAACTGCCTGACTGCCTTCCAACCCAAGCACCTACCACACTGCTTGCCAATGGCAGTCTACCGGTTACTCATACCACACGGTCTCCAACTGCAACTCCCAAGTGCAGTGATGATTTGCGTTCAGTGAGTGCCTCAATGCATCAATTAAGTGCGTCGACTTTTGTAGTTGTTTTGTTGCATTGCCAGTTGGTTGGGTTTGTTCGATTGCTGGCTTGTCCGATTCCTTTATTTTTAGTTGGTTTGCTCTATGCGTGAGTGCATGAGTTGGGTAGGGACGATAACTGCAAAGGCTTAGTTTGTTGTGTGTGTGTGTGTGTACACTGCCAACGGAAAACGATTGTTTATTTGATTGACTGATTGGATGGGTTGGTTGTCTGTATGACTGGCTGCTTCGTCATGCCACCGACCAACAGGCTAGTGCGTATGTGCCTTTATGCAATTTTTGTTTGCTTTTTTGCTGCCAGCACACGCAGGCCAGCTTAAAGTGAATTCACATGTTGGATCTATCCGAGGTAGAGCCAATTTTTTTGCTAGGCAAATTCAGGCATTTTAATTCGGTACAAATTTGATTTTGCTAACCTGGAAAAGCTGATATGCACAAATAGACGAAAACCGCTTTGGTTCGTTGTAGGCTTATTTGTTGTTGTTAGTTTTTGTCTAATACGCTGTTGTATTGTTTCATAGAATTGAAATTTTTCATTGACTATCTTTTTGGGCGCTTTTCTTTGGTGTACACTGGATCGTTGCAATTCAGTTACTTTCAGCGTATTTATTCGCTTCAGTGCATTTAACGTTGGGGTTTTATGAAAATTTTCGTAATTGTTTCGATTGGTTCGTGGAAAAAAAGAAAACACTGAATAGTTCTGATTTATTCTGTTCTAGAATGTAGACTCCCACGAGGGTATTGAATTTTTGATTATAATGACGTCTTAAGTATTGACCCACAAAGAATGTGGGTGTGGCTTAGGTATTCTAATATAGTGCTTTCAATCTTCTTGACATACTGAAGTAGGTCAGGATTAAGTTTAAATGGGAAAAGCTTACAATATTAGCTAGACTACTCGTAGAGAACTTTGCTGATGGCTTGTCGATACGAAAAAAATGCTCAAAAAATCTCAATCCGCCTCTCGCACCTGCGTTATGAGAGCACTTTTTGATCTAACGATGTTACGTAGCAACTTATTAAATCTAAACAGGACTCATTCTAAGTCCATTGATGTAACCTCTGGTGTGCTTCAGGGTAGCCACTTGGGCCCTCTACTTTTTACCCTGTTCATCAATGATCTACCACAAATTATCTCTCATTCCGGAACTCTTATGTGTGCGGATGACGTGAAACTCCGTTTCACATTTTCGCCGTCGGAACCATTCAGTTGGGATCTCCTTCAGGTCGACTTGGACTCATTTCAAGGCTGGTGCGCAGTCAATTCACTCATTTTAAACTGCGCTAAATGCAAGTTTATGACTTTTCACCGAGTGACCCCTGTTTTGGCTTCTTATTTACTGAACTGTATCCACTTGGAACGTATAACTGTTGTAATTGATTTTGGTGTTCTTTTTGATCCTAAGCTATCCATCGCCAACAAAGCCAAGGGAGTGCTTAGGTTTGTTAAAAAGTGGGGCAAGGAATTTTATGATCCGTATCTCACAAAAGTTCTTTATACAGGGTGGCGCAAAAGTAATCCTCCTATCAGAAAATGCTATAAATTTTGCGATTGGCCCCTAAAGTCAGTTCTGTTTTGATATTTGTGTAGTAAACACATGCGAAATACACGTTAATAAACAATGTTACGCTACACTGCTCCAGAACGCGGAATATTGCTGACTATTTATTTGACCAATAATCGGTCGGGGCCAAACGGTTACTGTGAATGGTGAGCGCTACAGGGAAATGATCAACGAGTTCTTTTTGCCGCAACTTGATGAATTGGGATTGGAAAACATGTGATTCCAACAAGACGGTGCAACAGCACACACTGCACGTGCCACAACCGATATGCTGAACATCGGAAGCTTACTTTTGCGCCACCTTGTACATAGCTGGTCGGTCCAATACGTGAGTGTTGCTCGTGTGTTTGGTGTCCTGTGTATCAAGATCATGTAAAGCGGATAGAGTCAATACAAAGTTCTTGATTTTTTCTTTTCGGGCCTTAATTGGAACCCAAATATTCACCTGCCCCCATATAGAAAAAGGCTTCTCCTCATTCGTTTATCTTCTTCTCTGCATTAGCGTCATCAGCCTTGAATGTTATTTTGCATCTTTACATAATACAATCGTGGAATGTCTTCTAATGGCCGATTGACATAACAGATAAGGTAGACCGGTTAATTGTGTTGCTTCTATCGATCGAAGGAGAGGGCGGATTGGAGACACGGCCTCTCCGACTATTTCAGTCGCTATTATATTTGTCAGTCTGCATAGTCTGTAAAATTTGTTCAATCGGTTGGACTGTTAAGTTTATTTATTTTGTTGATTGTACTTTGGTTATAGATTTATAATACTATCTTCACTTAGTCGACCGCTTTGTGTTAGTGCCGACTTAAAATAAAAATAAATAAATAAATAAAAATACCCCTAATGTAAGGCACTTTGAGGTGCTTTGAAGTGCTCTATAGACGGACAAAGATCGCGCTCTTTGAGTGTCTTATCGTATCCTCATGTACGATTAAGAATCAGGGAAAGTGTAGAAAGAAGATGGGATGGCTTTTAGAGTGTCCAAGATAAAAGTTTTATGGAAAGTGTATTGTCCTTGCGTGTATCGAAGGAAATTTAATTATGCTCTGTAGAAGCTTTACGCAAGTTGGAGTATAATCTAGCGCTCTGTTTTTGTTGTTTTCATACTTCACGGCCTTTTCCTAGTATCGTGATCAATTCTTTGCGCCACAGTGAAATTGGTGTTATAAGAAGTTGCTTCGTTGATGGTGGGTATAGCATAGTTCGATGTAACTTTCTATAACCCTATTTAGCGTAACGAACAGAGAACCAATAACTTTCCTTGCTGGGTCTTATTATACGGATATATAGGGTGTTTTTTTTTACAGGTTTGTTTTTCGAATAGAGATAAAACTGGCATTTTGTGGTCAAATCTGGCAACTCTAATGTCATTTATGTTCAGTTTGGTTTGCCATTTCATCACGAACAGGTTGACAAAAGAACAACGCTTGCAAATCGTGCAAATTTATTTCGAAAATAATGGTTCAGTTCGCGAAGTTTACCGTGAGCTCCGTCCATTTTATGGTCGACATAATCGTCCATCAGAGCAATTAATTCGGTTAACCATGGATCGTTTTCGCACTACGTTTACTCTATGTGATAATACGCATCCGCAGAGACGTCGAACAGTGCGCACCGAAGAAACAATTGCCGCTGTAGAGCAAAGTGTTGAAGAGGACCCGAATGAATCGATTCGCCACCGTGCACAGCAATTGGAGCTTTGTCCATCAACTTTATGGAAGATTTTGCGCAAAGATCTTGGCTTGCGACCTTACAAGATCCAGCTTGTGCAAGAATTAAAGCCGCGAGACCATGCAATGCGTCGTGATTTTGGTGTATGGGCCGAAAATGAGATTGATTTCGATGCTGATTTTCATCGCAAAATTTTGTTTAGTGATGAGGCTCATTTTTGGTTGAATGGCTACGTCAACAAGCAAAATTGCCGCATTTGGAGTGAAGAGAATCCACATGAGACCCTTGAAACGCCATTACATCCACAAAAACTGACTGTTTGGTGTGCTCTATGGGCTGGTGGAGTCATTGGGCCATACTTCTTCCGCAATAATGCTGGAGAGGCAGCTACCGTTAATGGAGACCGGTATAGAGCCATGATAACCGACTATTTTGTTCCCGAATTGGATGGCATGAATGTGGATGAGTTGTGGTTCCAACAAGACGGCGCTACATGCCACACAGCGCACGTCACAATCGATTTATTGAAGGAAACATTCGATGAGCGCATAATTTCGCGGAATGGACCTGTCAATTGGCCACCAAGGTCGTGTGATTTGACACCATTGGATTATTTTCTTTGGGGATATGTGAAGTCGCTCGTCTACACCAACAAACCAGAAACGTTAGGGGAATTGGAAGCCAACATTCGTGGCGTTATTGCCGACATACGGCCCCATATGCTCGAAAAAGTGGTTGAAAATTGGACCTGTAGAATTGGCTTTATTCGAGCCAGCCGCGGCGGCCACATGCCCGAAATCATATTTAAACATTAATGGCATAAAATTGTCCTTCCAATAAAGCCAAATTGATGGACCTTAAAACGATTTTCTTGTGCTTTATTTCAATTCGAAGTTCTATACCCCTAAAAAAACACCCTTTACAAACATAATCCGGGCCAGAAAGTTTTCCTACCGACGCCCAATTTTCGCAGCGGGGGAAAAAGCAGGTGGATGAGGGCTTGGGTTCGGTTGGTGTTTTTCGATTGTCGTCAGTTATCGCCGTTTTCATAAATAAAGGCCAACATTTACTAGATGTTTATGCGCCAATACATGAATGAAAGGAAGGGCTGACAGACCGACGACAAATTACCTTTTTTTAATTTCACATGAGTCACCCTTTATCAATTGTTTATATGCAGATTACAAACTAACCCTTTAAGTCGCTCAAACTACTATAATTTCTTTACAATAATCACTTAAAAATTTGCATTGCTGAAGTTGTTCAGTCACCCAAGTCATGCCCACAGGAGTTTAGTTATACTTAAAAACGGCTAAAAGTGAATACTTGACATTAGCCAGGGACGAATATAGCTGCTTACCAAAGTTTGCAGTATCATTTAAGACAAAAGTTTTTGCTTGTCATATGCCCTGAAGGCGTTTTCCTCAATTTCTTAAGCTACGACGGGCACTTATGCACACACACACACACAGGGAGAGATATGCATAGATACTTTTGGAGGCAGCGAAGGGGTAAAAATCTAGTGGGGTCTAAATCTAGTTACAAACTACTTCATAACTAGCATGAATCCCTAGCTAGTCAGCCAGTCTTTTTCGGTGTAAGCAACTGGTATTTTTAACATGGAGATGCCCTGCAAGTTGTCAATTGTCAGATTACGGACAGAAAATACCAGGCTCACACTAGTTCAAAATATGCCAAAAAGTCATAGTTAATCATGGTAAGTGAACATGATTTAAATGCCGTTGGTACAGTGAACAAGTACTCATCTCACATGGGAGAGTTATTGGGCTAGGTCGCTGGTGTTGGAAGCAGCTAAATTAAAATAAAAAGGCTTCCTCGGATTTTTTCAATTCTGGAGCTTTTTGTAGTCTTCTTCTTGTTGAATTTTTACTGATAAAAGTCAAGCCCTTTTCGGACTAGTTTGGTTTCAGGCAACATTTCGTAGTTTTATTTATTTGTGACTAGTTTAGCGTTTCACTGCAGGGAGGCTTTCCTCTCGCCATTATTTGCAAGCGACAAGTAAGCATGACAACAAAATTAAATCAGTGACGGTTTTTATTACTTTGTACAACAACAACAATCAGCTTAATAAAATAAAAAATAGCATGTTAAAATGGGAAAAAGTGTTTTTTTTTTAGAAATTTGATACTTCTTTATGATTTGAGCCACTTTGCTTGACAGTTCTGATGCTACTTTGGGCTAATCCTTTACCGCCTACAAAAGCAACGCAGATTTCTTACCATACATACATACGTACACATGTTTGTTCATCGCCTTCTATTCGTAGGCACTGTGCTCATTTCCTTCCTCAGACGTGCAAGCTTTAGGGAATTCACCCGCCAAAGTTGTTAGTACTTTTTGTTGCTCATTCTTTACTCCCTAAAACAGCACTTTCTTGTTTGAGGAGGAAACTTCTTCGCTTTCAAAACCATGTAATTTTTTTGGCTCGCAGCGTTTTCTAACATTCTCATATGTGAGTACATACATACAATCACAATATGTTTGCTTGAAAAATCACAAAAGGATAACGAACAGGCAAGGATTCCCTTAAGGGTATTTCGCGCTGTGCAAAGTGATTTGTTTTGCCAATTTGCATATTCATGCATTATGCTTATGGCTCAAAATAGCGTCAGCCTGAGGCGTAGTGTAATGCTTGCAACCCGGACCCCATGCTCCGCATCACCAACAACAATAACAATAAAGCCTATCAGCGTGCTTTAGCGGCGTGCTATTCGCGTTTAAGTGGCGCGCTAAGCATATGCGTAATACATTTCTATTTGATTTGATTTTATTTTTATTCAATAAGCAATATTTCCTGAGACACTTCATACATACATATCTATATGATTTTGAGCAAGTGTGTATGTCTGTGTTTATGTTGGGTTTTTCCTTGCTTTGGTGTCAATTCCATATCATATCCCAGCGCGTTTTCCAATTCGTTGCATATGTTTTATACAATTTCGATATTTATTTTCATCCATTTTCGTATCTTGCCTACCGAATTTCAATAAAATGTTTGGCTATAATTGGGTTAAGTTATGTAGCTTTGCAGCTTCCGAATAAAGGCGAACTTTTACACCCAATGCTGAAAACGTAAAGTTGTGGATGCTAGAGAAAAAAAAAAACAAAACGTACAGCATATTTAATTGGCTACAACTATTTTTCACCTTAATCCCATACCTATTAAACGGTATCCTCGAAAATTTTATCAAAACTTTTGCCCTTTTTCCCTCAAATATTCCAGCTGTTTCCTGTTAGAAAATATGTTAGCTCTAACAATGCTTTTTATTTACTGTCTATCCGTGCCTATTATCTCTGCTTTTCACATTTTTTTCAAAATTATATACCATAAAGCAGACCTGTTAAGTAATGATTATTAATGGCAATGATTACCGCTTTTATTGACTATTTTTTAGAAAAGCCTACTAATGATTGATGTCTGTTTTAATGATTATATCAAAAACAATCAAAAATAAATCATGACCTTTTATGATTATCCACAAAAAAAGGGTTTGATTACTTTTGTTTATTTTTGATTGTGATTACTTTTTTTTATTTGTTGGTATTGTTGTAAATAAACATAAACGCAACCGGCAAAACAATAAAAAATAATAAAAACAAATCATAAAAAAATAAAAAAAGTAAAAACTATTCAAAAGTAATCAAAAAAATGTGCATTCTTATTTTTTTTTATTACTTTAGATTACTTATATTGAATTATTCATTTTTTTTCAACGGTAATCATATAATAATTGCGGATTTTTCAAAATAAAGAAGGTAATCATTATGGATTGACAGAGCCATCCAATCAATTGATCCCTCCTTGAAAAGGATCGGTCTCAAAACGCCCAAGCTCGAAAACGCCTTATCTCAAGAAAAGATTGAACAACGCACTATCTCAGACAGTGAGTCAAAAATTCCAGTATTATCAGTTTTAAGAAACTCTCTGTCCTAAAATTAGCTTGAAGTACGACACAAGAATGGGTCTACTAGTTTCACTCAATAAAATGTTTACTGTTACAGGGAATTTTGAATTGTATTTTTTGTAAACATAATAAACATAAATAATATTCATATTGGGAATTTTGTAAAATTTCTTTGGGATTTTTGAAGCATACCTAATTGTTGCCACCAGTAGGTGATAAAATACCCTTTTAGATCTCTGGGCTATGCCACAATAAAGTGTGGCCAGTTTTGACCTAAGCGAAAACTCTTTTCGCTAAATGCTAAAGGTCTATTCATATTACTACACGTTTTGGTTTATGTTCGTACAAAGTTTATAGTCCTACCATTTTTTATTCATTGGGTATAATAATAATACAGCCACACCTCACTACCACCCTCCGCTACAAGTAAGTTGTCACTTTTGTTACTTTTATTTACTATGATTTTTTTCGAAATTTTTTTTTTCGTGCTTTTTATTTATTTTCACTTTCGCTTATTTGCTTTTCCAGCATCCTTTTTTGGGCGAAATCTGCTGGTTACATCCGCATTTGTAGTTAAATGCCCCGACTACCTTTGCATTTTCGTTCCTTGAGACTAGCGCGACGCTTTCTTTGGCTCGGTGTAAATAACATTTCCAAATTCAATTCGATTGAAACCTGAAATCAATTGTGGCAACCTTAAGTGGAAAATTCAATTTTATATGAAAGCAGATGACATTTATGCCGCGTCGCTGATACCGTCAACAATACATTTACGGGCGGCCGTTCTACGTCTGAAATTTTTATGCTTTCTTGTCGCGGTTTTGTATTGTTAGTTATTATTGTTTTTGTAATTTTTTTTTTTTTGTATCGGAAATGGGGCTCTGATTGATAGTGTAAGTGATATAATGCGGTTGATTAAGTCTAATGGAATTGAGGATTCGGTTGAGAAGGGGAGGAGTCAAATTTATTTACCTTTATTAAATTTTTTCTTGGTTTATATTTTAGAGCTCTTTGTGGAAAAATTTCTTTGTAGAAAGAAATTTAAAACTGCACAATACATATTGGAAGTGAAATCTGCGTTAAATCTCCCTGGAGCTTTAATTTTCAAGGCTACACATGCATTTTAAAAGCACTTGGAAATACCGTTTTATATTTTTTTTTTCAATATATCTTCCCTGAAACTTGAAAGGAGCAGCAACTTTTAAAGTCTATTAGGTTGGCGAAGTTAGACAAATTTGAAGTATACTCTTAGGCGCAGTACTAACATGTTTGCAGTGTAATAAAACTAATGTAGTAAAACTGGAAAAAAATATTGGGTTTTAAGGTAGGCGAGCCATGATTTTTATTCAATATCAAACCTTTGGAAAATGTATACCGAAACTCTATTCTTTAGCCTGGACAAGGAGGAAGGTAAACCTTAAACTTAAAATCAAAGGAAAACAAAAAAATCGAAGGAAAGATGAGTTCGGGTTGAATCGCAAAGGAGCATGCAACCAATGCCAGCTTTTATCTCTTTGTATGGGTTGAAGTGATCCCTTTTGTTGGGGCATGTTCTGCGGAAAGACTAATTGGTCCCTTTTACGCCTGACAAGGTAGTGTCGGATGGATCCCCTTTGTTCACCTACGGTTATGGTCGGACAAGTTTACTTTCAACACCTAAAGGTAGGCTACAGAAGCACTAATCGACTTATTCCAAATATGCCTATAACGGAATCGTTGGGATCAATCGTAGCCGACTGCAGATGAAAAGTTTTGAACGCGGATCACTCTCTCAGTGAAGTTACTGAGTTCCTTGAAACGGTATACATCCTGATACATACAGTGTCCGACAAAACTGAAGCACAATCAAATATCTATGGGACAAGCCTGATTTTTTTCGTTATTTCGTGGAATATTCGTTGCTCTTTATGGCAGGCTCATATCGTGTTGGCATTGTTTGTATTTTTTAAGTAAAACATTTTAGGAAATAATTTTTCACGCCTGCTCAACTTGTCCGAATACAGAATCTTTGTTGCTGCAATTTTCCTCCCGATTTTTAGGATCCATAATTTTCTATAGATTCTATGTTCGGTTAAATAGCACGACAATACGTCAACATTATTACTCCTAACCTTTTCTTTGAGACTGATCGCTATACTTTTCGGCAGAAAGTCTTCCTAAAAGATCAACCTAAATGTCATTCCTTCCCCCTCAAGAAATAGGATAAAGGTTTTATGAACATCTTCTAACATGAAACGATCCAATACCAGCTTAGTCGTATGAATTGGACCCACTCCATGACCGGGAAAACGTCTACAAACCCCTACACTGCCTCAACCGTGTTCCACCGATCAAAAAGTATAGTAAAAGTAAGTAAGCTTTGTTTTTTTAGGCCTGGGAACAAACTTCAGAGCTTCCAATTATTTCAGAAAACTTTTATTTGACACAAAATAAGGTTCCTCGTCGTATTGCACTACTCGAATTTAGGTGGAATCTTGAAAACCCTTATTTCTCTTCTATCTGAAATAAAAGGGGTTTCAAAGCTCTGAAGTGAAGTAATGGGTTTTAAAGAGCACGTCTTGAAATGGTCCTACAAGGGGTAGATATCACAAATACTTTCATAAAATTTTTTTTAGAAGCAAGAAGAAATATTTTTATTCTACTAACGATTTTCCGATCGTTAATATTCGGTGTTTTTCGTGCACTATCACCTCCCTCTACAGTGCTAATGGAACCAGTTGAATGGAAAAACGTTTGTAGTACGCTAAATAAAGTTATGAAACATTTTAAAACATTTTGAAATATTATTTCCTGATTTCCTTTGATTGACTATGAGTAAAATTCTTTCGCGAAGTACCACGAAATAATTATTTCCGGCAAATCCTTTAGACTCCTAAAGATCATACAGCCTTTTTTAAATAAAACAAGGGAACCGTTGCTTGAAATGTTTCCAGATATATTGGCGTAGCTACTGGGTCTCACGTTTACAGCGATTTTAAGGTTTTTACAGTACATTTAACCCTAGAAAGCTAACCTTCGCTCACTCCCTATAAAACCTAACCATGCGTCGATTCGACTAACATTCTTTAAAATACTTATTTCTAATATAGTTATTTAATTTTTGGATTCATTTTTTGTACACATGTGTGTAACAGTTTTTAATCCTCGAAATTAAAATTTTTTTATTATTTTGGAACAATTCTGATATATTTTTTTAAGTCTTTTAGAAAGGCAGTCTTAAAAAGAGAGAGAAAATTTTCAATAGCGTGTTCGTCGAATCAACGAAGGCTACGTGTCTAGGGTTAAGAAAAAACGAGACCCACTTTCATTTCGTGCTTTAGTTTTGTCGCACAAATTTGTTAGTTAGCCTGAAAAGTGTAGTTAATTTTTTTAATGGATTCATCGTCCAGTTTTTGTGTTTCATATTTTAAATAACTGATATGTGACCTTTATCAGTAAAAACAAATAAAAAATTTCAAACCTGCACATAGAATTTTATTTAATCATGTTTAGCAGAGGGACTTTTCGCGCTTTAGTTTTGTCGTACACTGTATATGTGATCATGAGCTCGTATAGAAAGCATCGAATGGGCATAAAGGCATAAAATACAAATTATTTATAAAAATGTGTGTACATGTGGGTATGGATATAAAAGTTTCTATGGCTGTATAATCTTATGTACTAATAATAGTAGATAGTACGTACTCATATAACACATAAACTCATATAATACTTCATATTCGTATACAATAAAATTATACGCACTGTTGCACATGGTACAATTCACACAAGTGCTGTGGTCACTGAGTGCCGGACAAGAAGGAAACTAAAGTTCGAAAGAAAAAAAAATCGGCAAATGAGCAAAAAAGGTAACAAAAATGATAGGTGTAAGCGAAACAGCTGTTAGAGTGGGTGGATGTCTACAAGTGCGTGGGTGTTTGTGTGAAAGTACAGTCTCGTGTCAATATGTACGATGTGTGAGTCTCCATGGCGTACGATTTCAATTCAAGCGAGTATAAACCACACAGAAAATTATATTCTTCACTTCCTATCAATGTAATAAAAAATATTTGTGTAAACGGATATATATTTCTCTTTGATACATACAAAAACATATACATATGTGCACATTCTTACTAACCATATACTAGCAACACGCATGCATACATATACCAATCGCTTGAATTCATATATACAGCTCAATATGAGTCCTTTGTGTGGGTGGAGTAAAGCAACTAATAAAAGTATGACATCATATTTCAGCCACGTACACTTGACCCACCCACGCACGTACAGTTATAATGTATTTATGTGAATGTGGACGCTAGGTGGAATGAGTTTACTCCATAATGCGCCACGTAAACGTAGAAACATTGTTATAAAAGTTCAAATAAACATCCCCATCACACATCGCACACACACACACTCATACATACTTGCATGAACAATATTAAAGTGCCCAACTTTGCCTCGCTTGACCAATACTCACAAACATTCACAGTTGTAACATTTTATGCTCAAGGTGGTTAGCCTGATATATAGTTTTGCATATATGTATGTATGTGTTTGCTCATTAGGGTGAGCTTTGTACCCAAAACTATTTGGTTGCGATTTTGTATGGATCTCTGCTTTCAACAGTTGGCATAGGATGAGCGGACTATTGGCCTATTTGAACTGTAAATCTCCGCCATGGATCAATGTGTAGAACTGATTTCTTTTATTTGTAACCCCCGCTTGTGCTTTCTATATTTCAAAACAAACCTCTAGTGTGGTATATGTGAAGAAATCAGGAAATTCCTTGTAGTAGTTGTTAAGTGATGTGATTACAAACATACATACATACAGACCGAAATTAGAAGAGTTGCTCCTTTAACTTCTGTTGCTTTGATTAAGACTACCCACATGCATTTTTAAATCTCATTTATTATGTAGAAGTATCGGCCTGTTCCGATTTCACTATGTGTAAAATATATTTTCTCTCTCTCTATGGCGCGATATACAACAGGTATATCATCATAAACCTCCTAAGAGATTTTTGCGCCAAGCTTCTCTTCCAATTTGTGGTGTGCCGATTTGAATTTTCCCTACAAATTGGTGGGACCTACAGTTTTTTGCCGACTCCGAACGGCATCTACAAAGGAGACGAATTTTTGCTGAGAAGCCTGTCATGGCAGAAATACACTCGGAGAGTTTGCCAAACCACTGCCGAGGGGCGACCCCGTTTTGAAAAACTTTTTTCAAATCACTTTTGATGTTACCTGTACCAGGGCTCGAACCATGGACCTTCGGTGTGGTAGGCCGGCAACACTACCTCGACACCACGGCGGCCGCCGTCCAACTTTTATTGCCACCACTGTGTATAGTGGGACCAAAATATTAAACTGAACGGCGGCCGCCGTGGTGTGAAGGTAGTGTTGCCGGCCTACCACACCGAAGGTCCATGGTTCGAACCCTGGTACCGATAACATCAAAAAGTGATTTGAAAAAAGTTTTTCAAAACGGGGTCGCCCCTCGGCAGTGGTTTGGCAAACTCTCCGAGTGTATTTCTGCCATGACAGGCTTCTCAGCAAAAATTCGTCTCCTTTGTAGATGCCGTTCGGAGTCGGCAAAAAACTGTAGGTCCCACCAATTTGTAGGGAAAATTCAAATCGGCACACCACAAATTGGAAGAGAAGCTTGGCGCAAAAATCTCTTAGGAGGTTTATGATGATATACCTGTTGTATATCGCGCCATAGAGATAGAGATAGATCCTAAACTTAAAGTTGAATATCTAACAATACACCAGTGGCAATTGCGTTCAATTCGAAATAGCGGTGCTTGTCTGATGCCTGAACAAACGTACAGAAAGAATTTTTGCTTCTATTAAAGTTCATAATGAACAGAGATCGTTCTTTTGCAGTTTTATTAAAGGCAAAGAAATATAATAAACAAATCTAAATTCCTCGTCTCGTGTGCCATTTATCCATTAAAAGGAGGCTTAAGCTCGTCGGGGTTCCAAATAAAAATCGAAAACCAATTAAGCCAAATGTAGTAAAAGGGCAGAGAAGGGATGTTTGCTCTCTACGAGTAAGGGGGTTAAGACATGCCTATCGTAAGAGGTGACTAAGATCCACATCGATCCCAGTTACGGGGTCAACGAAATCGTTGCCAAGGCAGTCGGGCTAGTACCCGAGCGTACCGGATATTTATTTGGCAAAGGACTGCTACTTGGAGATTTAGCTTACCTAACCGACAACGAAGGAAGGTGGACTGATGATCGCTTTGATGGTAGTATAAAGAATTTGGTCTGACTTTGGCCGAGGCAATCCATCCAGTGTTGCATACATTATTTGGGTTTTCAGCTACTGGTGGTCTCATTTAGGTGCGCTGTGATGAGCCCAAGGAAATTCGTCGGGTCATAAAATGTTGTAATAGCAACCGGCTTGGCAAGGCCTGTATTTTAATTGCCTTCATGCCCATTATGGCAGGGAACCCAATCTAACAACTTTGTGTTTGAGACCACAGCGAAAATAACACAGCGGACACTCCAATGCCCGTAATAATACATATGTACGCATCTTATTTTTCTTTTATTTGTACAACTCGTTTTACTTTGCCGCGATTCGAATTTTTCCTTCACATTTACTCTTTTCTGTTTTGTGGCGTTTGGCGCACTTTCTCAGGTTGCTAGTCTGCCACCTTCCCAGTGACTGTCTACTTAGCCGAACATTCAATGCGCCATTTACCAGCGTCCGTTTGTTCGTCTGCCCAAGCAAAGAAATGAAATATAAATAGTTATAACGGATAAGAAAGCAAGTAAAGTATGGTTTCATCCGAAGACCCAGCTGGACAATGAAAGTTTCAATAGAGAGAAAATTTGTATTGTAATATTTTTATCGGACTTCCTAGTGGAAAAAACGCAGAAAATTATGAATAAAAGAAGGAAACCTTCAAGGAACGCACAGTGTCTAGATACTCCGGGAAAGGTTTGCAAAAGTCTTGAACACAGTGATACAATGTTTTTGAGCTGATAAATTCCCATTCAAAATCTTTCTCCATTCCAAGTTAAAAACTCTGTTTGAAGCAACTTGCTGAGTATTTCAAAAACTTCATTGACATATAAGAGTTTAAATACGAATATTCGAGAGGCGCCCACTTAGAATTCATGCTTGAAAATTTGACGCGGATACCCGCTGCGTCATAAGAGTCTCAGTAAAACGGGTTCGTGTGTTCACCGTGGGATTAAAAAATTAAATTCAAAATAATTATTTCTTCCATCTCCTTGCCAACATAAGAAAGTTGTGTATACTTAGTCCTCTATTTGCCATCTCTGCAGTTAGAAAATAAATCATTTAAAGAAGCTCCACCTCTTTGGTAGACATGACTCCCAGTACAATCTGAATGGTTTGTCGCATAATTAGTGGTGCTATTTATTGGCTTTAAAAATCGGACGGTAATGTATAACAAAAATGATAGAACGGCGAGACCAACACCAAATCGTCTCGGAAATATCTTAAGTCGGCTGCCCAAGTCCAGCTTTTATTTAAAATAATAACAAAGATGCAACTTGAAGCGAACCATTTAAAGATTTTCGACGAATAACTCTCTCTTGTTCGGAATCAACATGGTTCCTCGGCACACATTCATTCCGCTAAAATTTTGAGGATTCAGGGAGCAGTGATCGTTTTAGGAGCACGAATACCCACAGCGACCCAGAGCGTCTTTCATAATTCAAATTTTATTTATGTCTTGAAAAACTATACTTTCGCGTGAACGAAAAGATATTTCGATGAGGACCGCCTGGTGAAGTGCCAAGAGTCACACATTTTTTCTGGGAATCGAACTTTGTTCGGCCTTCAACCGTACTCAATCGGCTTTTTATTTTTAAACAGAACACCAACAACGTCTACGTCTACACTCACATCTTGAGCCCCCTCTTTTCACATATCGAAACGACACAAATAATATCCATTCTACAATCCCCAAAACATTCTTGAAATACTTAGGCAGTGCCAAAGAAAGAACAACCAAAGGCTGAGACTAAACCGGAATATGATATTTTCTGTAAGCGAGCAGGCTCAATAGTTTAATTGAATCAAGGTTTTTTTAACATCTTAAAAAATCAAAAGTTTAGAACTCTTATAGTAAAGTCTTTCTTCGCAGATATTATGCGCTCGTAAATCAATACAAACAAACTTGCTGCATTTAATGTTGCCCATCCTCACCTGGCTCCATTCAATCCTTCGTTTTTCACCATTTCAAGCGTCCCTTGATAAATATAATAACGTAATATACTGACGAATGGATAGCCAGTGAACCAGTCGGATAGTCAACCAAACAGCCACCCAACCAAAGAAACAACGACCAAACTATCACAGCACTAGCGGGGTCGGTCAGCACAAAGTTATGAAGCTCTGGAGCAGAATACAAAATATGTAGTCGTACATAAATAAAATGATAAAATAAAAACGGCAAATGGCAGATAAGAAATAAAATTATACCGTGGACGGGGCTGTTGAGCAGGAGATGGAAGGAGGTTGACTATCCGAGCACGGATGGCGATTGGCGGAAACCTGCAAAAATTGACAGAAAAATGAGAAACCTTGTGGTTGTGATGGGAATAAAAATTAAGCAAAGAAAAGTTGGGTAGGAAGAAAAGTGTGGCTGGACTGAAAAAGTATGCACGAGAAAAAAGTGAAATGAAATAAAATTTATCGTTTGAAGATGGCGAAGTAAAAAGAAAGTGAAAAAGTAATAAAAAAATGTTTGCGAAATAAAATAAAATAAATAAAAGGAAAATGTAAGAAAAAAAAGCAAAAATTAATATGTTGCAGCTATGCTTTAGAAAGGAGTATATCAAAAGAGTGTCTATACAATGTAGCAGGAGTATGAGCAGGAGGTTGGCTGAGCTCGAGTTGGAATAAAAATTGTGGCTTTGGGTTCAAAAGAGAAAAAAAAAAAATTAAATGAAATTTAAGATTTTTACGAGAGATGTTAGGACCCTAGGGAAGGGACGTGCTGCGGCTGAGCGCAGTTTTGGATCTACGAGCAGTGTCGAGGTGTACGTTTGTATGTATGTATGTATATAAAAAAACCGTTATATATAAATTCATAAAATGAGTTTGGTTTGTAAGGCAGAGCGTATGAAAGACACATCTCTATAGGTAAAAAGGTGGCGAATAGCAATGTGATGGCGACCAATTCCATGCAAGTGTTGACGAATAAGGTGCAAGTTGTACCATGGAATAGGCAAAAGTTTGTAAAATATGAGGAACTATGTGTGGATGTAAATATATCAACAAATATACTCATTCATTCGGAAAAGCTAGGAAGTGGAGCAGTTGAGAGAAAACTGTAAAATAATAAAATCTTGCAAATACATCAGCAGGTGGATGGATTATGGAAAGTATGGGCTCTGAAGCATGGAATGTTTGCAAGTTTCGTGGGTTCAGGAAAAACACTTTCGATTCCTTCTATTCACATACGTTGTGGCAACGGAAAAAGGAGAAACTCCCTCTGCAATGAAATGATGAAATTTAGTTTAGCCAGCCTGCAATAACGTCAATAAAAACCGATAAGAAAATCCAACTTCAAGTAAATCCTAAGTAAATACAAAGTTTTATAGTTGCATAGGTACGCCAATTGAAGTTTTATTCCGAACAAAAATTTCTCCCAGAAAATAAGGGCGGAGTTATGATGCCTTAAAAGGTTCGATGTGGTTATATCAAATCCCAGAATCTCAGCGTACACGAGCCATGCCCAGCAAGAGAATGTTACTTAGGTATAAGTCACCAAAACTTTGTAGAGTGTTTCCGTTCCCAGGACTATGGAAATAAAATTGCGATAGTTTTTGGAAAAATCAACTACTCAGAGATTGAAATGTTTAGATCATATCTGATATTCACCCTTACTCCTTATGGAAGGACGGGACCATCAGTAGTTAAGAGCGGCAACTGACATATCTGCGGTCTACCTGACAGCAGAAATGGGAAATCCTGGGAAACCGCCATCCCTTGATTACTCGAGATGTCGTCATGGCTTTGTGCTAACGTACGTTAGGCAATTATCTTTACCTTGAAAAAGGGGCACGAATCGAGCCTGAGAACATAAGGGATTCCCCAATGAGATAGAGGGCTCTCTGCTGAGCCGTAACAACTAGCGAATATTTTTCTTTGATACAGCACTGTAAAGCAGGTCTCTCGACTAATAACTTATGGTGGAGGAGCCCATTAGTTGGTACTGATTCTACGGTACTAGCACCTTCTGGTACTAAAACGACTGAAGCTGGAGCAATTTTTTTGAACACGTCGAAGGGTGGGGGGAACTGATGTGGATGGACGTTCGATAGCTTCTTCCGTTAAGTTAATGCTTTGCCCTGAACAAACTCAGGAACAGCTGTTTGAGTGCTTCGTTCCATTGGCTACGAAATTGTTTCAACTGCCAGCAGCAGTCTCCAGTGGCTTCATAATTGTTCTCAAACTGTCGATATCAGCAGTGCATATCCAGTGCCGTCCAAATGATCTAGCGGAACCCATTTTTTGTCTAATTGTATTATGTTGCGGTTTACTCGTCTTGTGCTATTTATAAAAAATTTTATATTTTGATACAGTCCTTTTCCAAATGGCAATTTCCTGTCTATGAAGCGCACATCAAATGTTCTTGATGACTGGGAGAGCGGCCGATTTTATAAGTGACGGGAATAGGCTTGGTTGGCCATGCCCAGGGGTTGGTAGTAAGGGGTCACCGCCAAATCTTTGGCAACAACTGCATCATTCTCATCACCTTCTGCGCTACATCCCCTTACATTCCACGCAAGTTTTAGCACCCCCGCTTCGTCCTGTTAATGAAGCAACAGTTGCGAAAGCTTCCCAACCCTCTGTCTCTCAATTAACATGCCCTATAACTCCGTTCTCAGTATGGTAGTTCCTAAAGCATTGGCCATAAATATTCCTGACGGAACACCTCCAAGAATGCTTATGACCGTCTCTTTAAAGAAGTGACTATTCGTGTCTCGATTTGCGAGAGGGACCACGGTTGATTAACTGCTAAACATCTTAACTTAAACCTAGTGTGTTGAATATTAGGAACCTCAAGTTCCCTGAAAAACAAGTATTTTAACAGTTAAAATTGATGTTTCTGCCGAATGCTTTTCAAAACTCATTGACAAATCGTATTAGCCAGATGGAGTCTTAGTTCAGGAATGTGCAACTAGACCTCTACAAAGCAATCAAAATGCGGCACGTATACCTCAACCTAATACTGCTTGCTAATGCAATGGGGAAGGCAACTTGTTAATAAACTATATCCTAGAAGTTAGAAGCTTCCTGTGTTCCCATAAGAATATTGTACTGCAGTGGTTCTCATTTTATAGCTTAATCCAATAGAAACTTTCTTGAAAATGTTCCAGCAAATAACATGTCTCTATACACAGAACACCAGGGAATTTGCTTAGCCGCTTTCCTTAGTATTTCGGTGCGTCCATTTACTATGATATGCCGGGCGGGGATGAAGGGGAAGAACTCTTTTCAACCTGCTGGCCGTTGAATTATGGAGACACACGTGCGAAACATAAAAAGATAAAATGAGTAAATAAAAAAATGTAGAAAAATGATAAAAATGAAATTGGATATAAAACCAAGAAAATGAAGAAAAGCTTTCCATTTGAAGCCACCAATAATATTGACAGAGTGTCCGTAAGCAGAGAGAGAAAGGGTTGCTGGCAAAAATGTAATATATGTATGTTTATGTGCCCATTTATGTGACTGTGTGTGTAGAGTGGGTGGGGGCGAAACGAATGAATGGGTTACTTGCCCTGGTTGTGCCGTTAGCTGGAAGATATATTGCATTGTATTGTTGGGCATTAAACTTCACAGAAATAAAAACGAATTTATTTTATCTTTTTTCGATTGTATTTTATATATGAAATGTTAGCTGATATATGAAATAAGAAGGCATGCAACACACGCTCATACCTGTGTGCACTTCGCCCGTTGGTGTACTGGTGGTAAGTTACGTGACCAATGGTCTGTCTGATATTCGTACCACAAGCTTTTGAGCAGTCGCGCGCTATCTTTCAATCATCGATAAGAATTTCATTTTGAAAATACCAAAAATACTCGAAATGTTGCATGCAACAACAACAACAGCGTTGTATGTAGCACAGCGTACAGTCTTTGGTGCTTAAATGTGATTGAAGTGGCAATAAAGGAGTACAGCGAACTACAACAATAGCCAGCGAAGTACAAGAAAGCAAGTTGAAAGTTGATAGCTGGAAATTCTTCTTCTTCATACAAAATGTTAGCCACTGTCATTATAACCAAAAAGTGAAACACTTTCTTATTGCTGTCGTCTATATGGAAGTGACCACCCTACCATAAACTTTTATGTAGGCAACACACACCAACAACTTTGACTACCGACCACGGCGTCTGCCCTAAACCACAATTGAACTTTCGCGCTCGCAGGTGAATGAGGTTACTAAAAGTAATGTTGCATGGTTCAATGCAGTTCAGCTCAGTTGGTATCACATTTTTTTTCTTTTTATATTATCTTACTTGTATTCTCTATCCATACAACCTTTTTTTTTTATCATCATTCTTTGCTACAATAGATTTATCTGACCAATAGCATTTTAATGGCCACATTTCTATAGACATCCTTGTCGTCGGTTATTGGTTCGCTGCTTTATAATACGTTATTATGAAAAAAATGAGATAAAATCAAATCAATTTGGAAAATGTGCAAAATGGCGGATGCACTTTCATATTACTAAGGACTTACTTACATTCATATGTGTACAATTTTCTATACGAAAAATCAAAGGAAAACCGGAAATTGATTCGAATTCGTGAAAGAAAAAAAAAAAAACTTTTTAATCTCACTACAAATCTAGCCATTTTTAATTCGTAGAAAGGCAAGCTAGAGTTTAAAACAATTTTGAATCAATCCCTTACTCGATACATATAAAACTGTACATGTCGACTTCCCAGAAGATCGCACATGGACAGCGGCCACACACTTAGAAGAGTTGAAGTGAAAAGTGATGAAATCATAAAGCGCATACTTAACAGGGCTGTCTGTACGAGTATATAAAGCTGGAACCGAAACCGCTGGCAGAACCAAAACATCAATCGAACGTTGAGAAACAAACTTTAAGCGAAACCGGAACCAGAACAGAAATCGGAAAATGGAAAGACAAGAGAGGGATGATCCATAATCCAAACCGAGACACAGAAGTGTCTTTAAGTAAAATTTTTGTATGCAAACCGTAACCTAAGCGAAAGTGATCGGAATCTAAATTAAAATCGTAACTGAAATCGATATGACAATGAAACCAATACCGGAACGTAAAACGAAACTTAAACCGAAATGAAGGTCTATAACATCACCGGAATCAGATTACACTCGCTTTTGATGTTTACTTTATATTTTACATTAATATTAAAATTAATAAAGAGGGCGATGAAGTGGATTGGAGTGAAAGGAAGAAAAAAGGAGAAGAACGGCAAAGGGTGATGTGGTGGCACAAGAAAAAAGCGAAATCGGGAGGGGTACAGTTTTTAAATGCAGCAAGTCTTTTTTCGGCCAAAAAGCAAGGTTAATTTACTTCAGGTGTTGAGTGGTTGCCTCTTACTATAGCAGAGAGGTACACTTGAGAAACTGTCTCACCATGTTACCACTGCCATTAATCCTTTAGAAACGAAGAAAGTTGAAAAGTCTCATAATTTCGATGAGCATATTATGTTTTCTACTTCAGCAGATCCTCTCCGCTACACAGGCTATGAAGCATTTGATATAAAACGTTCCATAAGAGTCTTGGCCAGAGCAGGTCATCTGCAAAAGATGTGTTCAACACCGTCTATCTTCCCCTAGTCGGTAAAGCGGAACATAAGTCATTCTCTGGCGGTCGCATCAGACAGTGGCTCATTCGAGATTCATTATGAACCTTATTCGGTTCTTATTAATGCAGATCAAGCTGTACAATATAACAATGATGTTTGGTATGCTGCTTTCAAATTTTTCCTACAAATTAGCTAAATCGACATGTTTTATATCGACTCTGAATGGCATCTACCTAGGCAGATACATTTTTGCTGACAAGTTCTTTCATCGCAGAAACACACTCAGAGGCTTGGCAACCGCCGCGTGTTTTAAACATTTTGGTATTCCCTGCCCTATACTTAACTCTTGGACCTTCGGTACGGTAGATCTGACTACCAACACACCACGAAGGTCGCATGCCTATCTGGGATAAGCTTTTCAGGGAAAAGCCGACACATTTGAGCGACGGTAAGGCAATTTCCAGGTACACCACTGTGACCTGGGACTCACATAACTGAGGTGACGAGTATTGAGAACAATTCGTTTAGAGACTGTCTGCAACTAATTGTTACCTTTGATGGAGTATTCCTGATCTGAACGATCAAAGCTGACTGTCGGAGTATTGACAAAAATATTAAAGTAGCCTGGGAGGTGTTACAATGGCTTGGAGGGCTTGAATCTAAGGAGACGAAAAACCCTACATAGAAGAGATCCGTAAAATGTTTTGATTCTAGAAGGGCCTTTGGTCTAAAGGAGCAACATTTTTTGGTCGCTGTTAGTTTGGTGTGACGGATATATTTCGCACTTTAATTTTTCTCGCCAAATGGGCACAAGTAGTGTTTTGCTTAGGAGAAACCTTTCTGCGGTCCGAGTATCTGTAGAAATCTCTACCCGCTCTGTTTGCTACTTTGCTTTTGAGTTTAAGCGCTACGAGTATTCAAACGTCGTCCCTCGTTGTCTCCCGCGCTCTCACTTCCAAACAACAAAACAATATAATAAATAAACGACTTGGTCTTAAATAATAAATTCTGGTCATATCTATGTATTTTCATTTCCTTCTACATACATCCGATATACTCCTCATACTTATGCTAACCCAAGCGGATGTCTGTGCGCATTTATGCCATTATAATTGGGTGCACTGCGTTCATTTTCGTTATGCTTTTTTTTTCTTATTGACATTTTGGAACGTTTGACTCGCATTTATTGATATCATTGTTATTGTTGTTATTGTTATAATCGTATGTAGATACATCCGCACAACCACATAAGGGTAGCTTTCACCCTCAACAACATTAATTCCTTCTATGTATGTATGTGTGTGTAAAATTAACGTTGAACTCTGCGCGCTATTACCGTCTACTGCGACGACTGTGACACCCACCCACCCACAAAAAAGAGTCCCTGAGGAAAACGGGGGTTGCAGGACGACGAAGCACACGACTGCCAGTCTAGCTGGCGTGTATGTTATCTGTGTGTTATTGCTGTGCTTTCGTGTTATTACGAAAATTGTTTTGTTGTTGTTGTTGCTCATACTTTTGTTGCTCTGATTGTGGGTTGTAATATGAAATCATAACAGGACAACTTGATGCTTTTATTGTGTGCGCGTGGGTGTGTGTGTTCGGCAGTGGGTGTAGGATTATATGAAGGAGGTGAGGGTGTTCAGTTTAGTGGTGGATTATGTACAAACATAAATACATGCAATCTTCTTTGCTTGTGCGTGTTTAAGGATGTGAATTTCGGGATCCCGTAATTTTTAAGTACCCAACCACTTGGGATTTCTTTCAAGTTAAATACTAAATATGTGTGATTTATTTTTGTATTCTAAAATTTTCTGGTTGTTGGTGTTGCTGCGCCTTCTTGGCAGCCAACCACAAACTGTGGGGATACCAAAACCGTTATCGACAGTTTTCCGTTAGTTATTTGCCACACAGATTACACTTGTTTCTAGAAATGTTCCGGAGAACAAAGGACAACAATTTAAAATTCCGAAAATGGGCGTGACCCCGACCCTCCTATAGTGAATTATTCAACAACATTTTTACTGTCATAATTTGAAGCAAAATTTATTTGACGTGACTAAATGTGGTTAAAATGTAAACTATATAACGTAAACTAATGCAATCTATTTGGGTCACGCTCAATTTTTTATCGCAGCTCTCAAGAATTTGTTTGTGAAATTAAAAACGAGATATTTCTGTAACTGTGCAAGGTTCATAAGATTTGGAACACGTACTTCACTTTTTAAGTTATCTCTCTATCTCTATGGCGCGATATACAACAGGTATATCATCATAAACCTCATAAGAGATTTTTGCGCCAAGCTTCTCTTCCAATTTGTGGTGTGCCGATTTGAATTTTCCCTAAGTTAAGCGCAGCCAAAAATAAACTTTGTGGACTTTTCAGTTTTAAAATTATGCCTTTTTCATAGACAATTTGTTTAAGATATTTTAAAGCCGGTTGTAATTAATATTTGGCGGGACTTTCCATGTCAAATCGTTAGCTAGTTCGAAACGACCCCTTCCAATTTGAGTGAAATTAGTAGGGAGTTTCCTTTTACCATAAAACAAAGTTCTGCCAAAGACAAAAAATTAAATTTTTTTAAAAGTTATTCTTACCCTTGTTTTTTTGTTTTGTAAATTTTTTTTTTCAATATTTCGGAAATTATTGTGTGTAACATAAAAAACTTTGGCACTTTCAAAAAGGGTACTGAGTAAAAAAAATATTTTGAAAAAAATAAGTTTAAAATTTCAAAATTTCTAATTTTAGAAACTTAAAAACTTTTTGTTTTTAATTTTGGACTTAAACTTTTGTGTTATACCTCTGATATTCATAATTTATCTTGAAGTTTTTAGAAATTCGTTTTCTGTTTTTTTCAAAATATGATTTTTTTAATTTTTTCTCGGCAATTTCAATTAGTTCAACACAAATTTATGCAATTTTTATCACTGAAAATTTTTTTTTGGTGCTATTGGAATGTTCAAACAAAACTGAAAAAAAGGAAAATATTTTTTTTTTTGGGTCGATTCCAACATACATATAACGATTTGACATGGAAAGCCAAAAACAGATAACAAACTAACAAAATATCCAGCCAGGAATGGATATTCTGCTTTTTTTCTTCAAAAGGATATTTTTTCAAACAATTTCTTTGCTTTTTTCAAGCTAAACTGTTAGAGAATTACTTGAATCCCAATATCGGGATTGTAAATCAGATTCTGAAAATCCCGGCATCGGAAAGATGGAAAAAAATTTGCATCCCTATTATATATGTATGCGTGTACATTATGAATTGTTTTTATTTCTTCTTCTATATAGTGAAATATAACAACTTTATGGATTATGATAGCATATTCCGTTGTTGTTTTTCTGTTGTGGTCCCGCGATGGCTTGCGCAATCAAAAGGCGTGGCATTGCATTATGATTGGCTGGAAATTTTCATAAAATCTACGAAAAAAGTCCTAGCGGAAATATAATTTGCGGTTATGTAATTTCATAAGCGTTATGAGGGTGCTTACTTTACACATACACTTACGCCTTTCATTTAAGAAATCAGGTCGAATTCATAATCAAAAATGGCGGCGTTTTGAATTTTATATAACGCACTCACACAATCTCATTTACTGGACACATCTAAAATACTAAAAAATATTACTTCCATTAAAATTATAAATGAGCTTGAAGTTTCAGAAACAGCAACAGTGAGGTGGACACAAAAAATGAAATAAATTATCAACCTTTTGCCTTAGCCTTGCAGATATCTTTGTGTCTCACGTATTCTCCACTAAAAAGGCGAAAATCCACCAAGACAGATGTCCAACAGTGGTCAGCTGAAAATAAATTATAGACCATATCGCAATGGCTTGAAAGGCTGAGATGTGCACTTTTCTACCTATATAAATGGGCAGCTACAAACATACTGACATACACACACATATTGCGATATAAATGCTCATATACAATGTAGTACAAACAAACTTTATTATTATAAGTGAGTATATGCCGGTCAACCAACGAATCCAAGGTACATACTTTGTCCACCTAAGCGAATTGAAAAATAAGAAACGCTTAGTCAGCTTAGACATCTGTATGTACACTTTCGAGTTTGTATGTATTTGTGGGTGTAGAGAAGTGTAAAAAATGATATAAAGCAAAAAGAAACTCATTCGGGAAAAAATGATGAGGTATGTGGATGTATTACTTCGACGCAAAAGCAGTACCACCTTTTAGACGTAGAAAACTATCGACGATACTGTAATAAATAATTTATTATTAAAGATAGTATCGTTCATATTGTTAAAAAATAGTTCACAATTCATTTAATTAAAAACAAAACTATATCTACTTGTGTGAAGCCATTATAAATATGTATGGCTGACTTGTCACTGATAAAACAGCTGTTGGTTGGGAAATTAGCGATAGTCTGCACTACTTTTGCCCTCCGATATTGTTGGACACACGATATACGATAGAACGAGTACCAAATAATCGATATTTTTTATGCGATATGATTGCCCCACTCGTACTACTAAAGCCTTAATGATCTGCGAAACTTCAACAATTGTGTATTAAAATAAAGTACCATAGGCCAAGTGCCGCTTTTCTATCATATCTAAAACTTGCAAAGCTCGCTTGCTTTGAGTCGCAAGTGTCACAGGTTGCACGGACTTACATTATAAGTAAGCACAGTTTATATATAGTCGCAACTGTCTATCCCAAGTCTGGAAACCTTGTTGGGTTATTTTTAGGAGCTAATAAAAGTAAGAAAAATTAGAAGCAGCAAACCACAAATAGGTAGAGAAGCTCGGCCTTATTATCCTCGGAGGTATAACGAGCCAAATATTTATTTTATTTTTTAACAAATGCAGCATCGTAAGCTCGAATTACGAAAACAAACTAAAGATTTCGCCAATCGGTATCGATGGATTCGATGTATAGAAAAACTATATTTTTGTTCGATTTGGTGTATTTTTGGAATATATATCAATAAGCTTAGTAGATCAAACTAGATTTGGGAAGTAAGTTGGACTTAAACGTGGTTTGGCCCTGTTGGGTGGGTTACCACCGTTATTATAATATTCACAAGTGTGCGTGTGTGTTTGCTACCAAAACCTCAAACGGAAATGGAAAGGATAAATGTCATAGTCACCGGTTATACGATATAAAAAATTATTTTTTTGTATCTTGTTCAGCTCCTCCTTCGATGCCGTCTTTATCTCGTCAAGAGAAGCGTAACGTCGTCCTTTCATGGGCCTCTTCAGTTTAGGGAACAAGAAAAAGTCACAGGGGGCCAGATCTGGGGAATACGGTGGCTGCGGCATCATTAGTGTGTTGTTTTTGGCCAAAAAGTCGCGCACAAGCAACGATGCGTGAGCAGGGGCGTTATCGTGGTGCAAAAGCCAATTTTTGTTCTTCCACAAATCCGGGCGTTTCTGGCGGATTGCTTCGCGCGAATTGCGCATAACTTGCAGGTAATATTCCTTATTGACCGTTCTTCCCTGTGGCAAGAACTCATGATGCACCACGCCCCTGCAATCGAAGAAAACTGTCAGCAAAACTTTCACATTCGACCGAACTTGGCGCGCTTTTTTCGGTCTTGGTTCGTGCGGCAGCTTCCATTGAGATGATTGAGCTTTGGTTTCCACGTCATAACCATAAACCCACGATTCGTCACCAGTTATGACCCTCTGGAGCAAATTTGGGTCGTCGCGGACAGAGTTTAACATCTCGTTAGCAATGTTCATGCGATGCTGTTTTTGGTCACAATTGAGCAATTTTGGTACGAATTTCGCGTAAAAATCGAAGACGATCCAAAACACGTGCAAGCAAAGCAGCTGTCAACAATTAACTGAACATTCAAAATGGCCGAGCTTGTCGGCATAAGTGAGAGACATGAGTACCAACATAACACCACAAAAAATTCGAAATTCGAATATACGTAACCAGCGAAAATTCAAAATTCGCGATACTTTTTGAACACACCTCGTATCTGCTATACTGACCCCCAAACCCCGCAGACCACATTCGTTCTATTCAAAACGACACAAAATCGCACACAGCTTAACTTTTAATAGCAAAGAAGAAGAAGAAAATGAAGGATATGAATACTTTACCTTTAAACATATGTACATAACCTCAAACTCATAGGTATGTAGTATGTACGGCAGCCTTCTGCAATCGCTGCTGTTTGTGGCAATAAAAATGTGAAAAATTGCAAATAAAAAGTGGAGGAAGATAAAATTAAATGAAAAAAATATAGTAGTATATAAAAAAATTGTGGGGATATAAAAAGGAAAAAATAAATAAAATATGTAATACAAAGCGTATGGGATGGTGAATCGAACTGATAAAGCAAATGAATGTAAAAAAATGCAACAACAACAAATTCGCACAAGAGCAAAAAATTAAAGGTATTAAAAAGTTTCATTTCGAGTGGAGAGAGAGGTAAGGAGGAAGAGAAAATATGTACAAAACGAGAGTTGAAAATGAAAAAAAATCTGCACAGGTGAACACTTAAGCTCTGAGTAAAGGAGCCAAACAAAAGCGAGCGAGTGTAGATAACGGTAGATTGGAAAGGATACGTGAGATATGTGGTGTATGTGTGTGTGTCCGTGGCAGCAAGGTGTGTACAATTGGTGGTCAAGTGGAGCTGCTGACCTGGGTCGATTGCTCCAAAGCGTTTTGCGACCTCAAAACTAACACCTGCGCCAAGCGCTTTTAGATTTCATAAACATTTTTTTTTTTTTTTGTAACAAAGTAGCATACGTGTGGATTGCGTTTGTGTAAGATTCTTGCATACAAACAAACATGAGCATATGTACAAAAGTGTGTTGTATGTACTAACGTTGATTATTATAAACTTTCAGGCGTATTAATATGTGTTCGTGTGCCTACTTATTTATAAATAAATGTGTGTTTATGGTTAGAAGACTTGGGTCACGTTTTCTTTTACTCAAGACTTTTTTTTCAAAGCCATACTCACATGTGTGTATCTTGCATTCAGTAGTTTGAAGTATACATACAGCTGTGTTCAATATAATAGTATCGTGCGACGAAATAAAAATAAGCTCTGATTTTAGTAATTTGCATTTAAAATATGGCTAATTCCAGAAACAGAAACCCCATAAAAAGAAATTTCAAAGTTTACACAAAGTTCAGGAAAGTTAATCAAACCTTAAAAAATGGCCATCGAAATCTTAAAATTTTTTGGCAGAATTTCTAGAAATCTTTTGAGTACGCACTTTTGTAGACCAAGCAATTTTGCTGCAATTTTGAACTCACTCAAAAATTTCCCTGAATTTTAAGAATTTTTTTCGTCAAGGGTGTCGAGTGATTCCTTCCTACAACGCATGAAAATATTTTTTTTCCGATCTTTTCTGTGGAATTTGATTTCCTAGAAAACAGTCTGCAGATAAATTTTTTTTTATCAGATTTAAAGCAAAAATTAGATCAAACTTAAAAATGTAAATTTGCAATGATCGAGGTATACAAATGGATATAAAGTTCTGAATTATGTTTTTAAACAACTTTTTTTTTGTCCAGTCTAATATGTATGAGTGTAAGTTTGGTTATAGTTATCCATTAACATCTTAACTTCGTCGCTTTTATTTTAAATTATTCAACCTTTAAAGCTTTTCATTTTTTGCGTACGTGTCGGCATCAACCATTTCAAAGAGACACAAAAAAGTTCAACAAAACCAACTTAGACCTAATTCTCATCACCATAGTCATTTTCAACAAAATGGTACACCAACAAAAACAACAACACTTAACTCTTTTTCATACCTTTCAAGCATTCAATTGTGTAAGTGGCAGTGGGATGACACCAAAACCACTTGTCTAAAGCAACAGCCACCCACGAACAGTACAGATATAAGTTCAGTACTCATCCACTCACAAGCTCCCACCCACCGAGTTCAAGGCTTTCATTCAAATTGACGCTTACGAGCTCGTCCCCAGCTATAGAATTATGTTCTTCATGTGAAAATTTTAATTTCAAATTCAAACTTGGGAAATGAAAATGAAAAGAAAAGCGTTTTGGAGCACTGGAGCGACAGCGTCAGCGGAAGCTTGCGCAAACAAATATTTTCTGCTAAGACAGATGACAATTTTTGGCGTCTTTTGCGGCGTAGCAACTTTACTTCTTTATAGAATTTCCATCTACAGACAACCTTTCATAAGCCTTCAAGTCTGAGTTTGTCAGTCTTTTATTTTGCCTGCAACCGGCGCTGAATGCGTTGGCATTTCTGCCTTTGCTCATTTTGAATTTTGCTTCATTTTCACTTTTTCCATAACAAAAAAGACAAATAAATTTGATAAAGTGTCAGCAAAGTGCTTGAGTGTGCCAGGGCTGAGGGGTGAAGTTGTTAGTTAAGGGGTTGACGAGCGATGTGATGTCTCAAGGTATGCTGAACAATTACAACCCGTTGAACTGTGTGATGTTGACTAAAGATAAATATAATTTCGTTGTAGATAATTAAATTGTTAATGAAGTTTATGTTGACAATATTGTTGTTGTTGTCGAAGTTTCCTAGAAGTGGTTGATATTTTTGCTGGTATTCATATTGGTGTCACGCATTTTCTTTTGATGAATTTTTGTTCGTGGATATTGCTGGAGATTGTATTACAGAGATTCAACTTTTTTTTTATTAATCTGAGTATATCTTACATATATTTCCAACAGAACAGATGTTTTGTATATTTAGTTTCAGATCTCGTCAGAGGGAGGTAAGGTTAAAGTTTATATTTTGGAAAAGTTAAACATCAGTATTGAGAGTTTAACCTCTGTGTTCTATACCTCTTTCCCTAATATTTATAGAGAATCAAGCAAATTTGAAAATCTCAAAGCAACTTCGAATTTAAATTAAATGGAACGATTTATAGAATAACCCGAAGGAAACCGAGCGATTTTCCGAAGATGCCTGTATATAAACTTTACTTTTACTTTAAAAAAAATGATAAAAATTTGGCGTTATATACCAACGCTGACATTTAGGCCAAGCTTTTCTCCTAATTTATGGAGCACTGCTTTTAATTTACAAAATGGCGGGACCTAGTGTTTATCGCCTCCGTACGCAATCTGTCCAGGCAGATGTATTTTTTGCTGAGATGCTTGTTCAAGGCAGAAATGTACTCCCAAGGTTGCCAACCACTTCCGAGAGCCGAAGAAACACTTCTAAAAATTTGTTAATGCTATTTGTTCCAGCACTAGAACCTGAGACACTACCACTATACCATAATGGGCGCGATATTTACGCTGGTTCGTATAAAGTTTATGAATATATTTATGCGGTAGTCTCTATAGCCCAGGAAATAGACTAAGTTGGTAAATTCGGTGGCTTGTAACTCGAAATTTAAAAATTCTAACACAGATCTCTTTCGATTTATGTATGGGCACGATATGATCAGAAAATCGAGTGGTCATCTAAATTGTATACGGAACACTGGACAATGATTAAGAAACGCTAGAAATATTTTTAAATTACGAAGGGACGATACAACGACAACAACTATATTGAATGATGCGGCATGTGTGGTGCGAAGGTATGGTGACACGCAAGACTGGTTGTAACAGAAGTTTCTTAAATGTGAAGGTTGTTAAATTTCTAACCACACTTGCACTTTTATGATTGTTTTATGTTTATTTGTACTTCGCTATGTAGTTGCACTGTAACTTTTAAGTTTTACCACCCCAACGCTCCAGAGATATTTCATATGTGTACACAATTTCATATGTGTCTTTGTCGCAGGGGTCACTGTCATGTCCAGGCAACAAAAAAAAAATTAATTTAATTTTGCGAATACATCTTAGAAGATGTGAAGTTGACTTGCTTCGGGGGAAACAAATGGCACAACGCATCAATAAAACAAAACTAAAAAGAACGCATTAGCTGTAGGGTGAACGCAGAAGACCATTTGCGGACGGACACTCTTTCACAATGTACCGGACAAGTACTTATGTCAAGTCATCTTAGCGGCATTCAGCTTCAAACTCTTATGCCCAGCTGTACATTTTTAACTTTTCACTCAGCGCCACGCCGTAGGAAGAAAAGTTTTTTAAGAACTCACGAAAAGTTAGTGGATTTTTTGCTTATTGACCGTCCCCAGTGGCATCCATTAGCAGCATATTTACATTTATGTTTGTTATATGATTGTTTTTTTTTTTTTTTTTTTTCGTTGGAGTTGGAAGGAAGCACACTTTTACTATTCAACTACATATGTTAGAACATAAATGACAAAAAACGTTGGTTGAATTTTTATAATACTTCTTAACATCTTTTAGTCTGGAACAGATGTTTGCAAGAAGTTAGAAATTCTAAAATGATAACACACACAAACATATAAGTTCAGTAGAAACAAACTGACAAGATACGGAACCGGCGGGTTCACGGGAACAAATATTTTCTACGGGCTTCAATGTTTTTTTATAATAGAAGATGATTCCTTTCTCCTAGTTTGTGAGATGGTAATCTCCTTGACTTTGGAAAAGGTAAAACTTATATGCATAAATTAGAATACCTGGCCACGCTTCGCTGCGTCACAGAACTAATAAAAGACTGAGTCCGACTTTAATCATTACATCTCCGAAACCAGTTGAGACATCTTAATCACATCGGTTATTTCAGCACTCAAAACACTTTTCGTTTTATACCCACATTGTACTAAGACATTTTTTGTCACCCCGGTCCACATTTTGGTCCATAAATATCTGCAATGTACAGACAGACCTATTACAGACCTATTACAATTTTATTATATGTATGTGAAGATAAGCTCAGGCATCCATCGAGCGTTATGTGTAGGCCCAGGTGCTCTTCAGTGCATTTTTTCTACTGATTGCCCAACACCAACAGCGTCAGTTCAATAAGTTCGAGGTATTCATCTCTAGGCTGGTCTTTCTTACTAAGACATTTTTTAACTTAGCTTGCCCAGGAGAAAAAAGTAATGGTGTGTAAACTGATCAAACAATTTCTTTCCTTTTAAATATGGGACTTTCAGGAGAGCTTGAAGATCTCAAACATATCGAGCCCAAACAGCAATTTTAGTGTAACCAGCAAAAATAAAATTTTACAGGAGAAGGCATTTCAGTTTACAAATATAAAAAATTTTAAAACAAAATGTTATTTACATAATAATTGCGTTATAATATTTTGTGAGATGGTTGAAAATAAGCAGAACTATCGATATCTGTCAAAATACGGATTTTCGGAATTTTGTTGGTTACGTCAAACATGTTAAACCTTGCTCAAAATTATTTCCATTATATCCAATAGAAGTTCTTTCTTTATCTGTTTTTCAATGAAAATGCATAAACTACTATTGTTGCCAGTGTTGACGGCTATTGTGTCATACCAATGACTTTACCATCGAGATCCCATGCCTTAAGAGTTTTAAGTATTGCACCTACAGTGTTAGTACCTGCTGCATTAGCCAATTTTTGCACTCCCAGTAGTTTTTTATTTCCATCAGCATAGGAAACTAGCACTTATAGTCTGTTTAGTTTTTGCGAACCTAAAATCTCAGGCAAGATTTTGCTGTCCCAATGAACAATAATTGATTCTTTGACGCCTTCTAAGTTTGACATTACCTCTGCCGCAAATTTCTGCTTTGCTGATTATCGTTTCCTTTTTATAGAACTTCTTGAAAGTAAAAGGAATTATAAGCCTTACAGTCTAACGATAGGAAAGTTTATTCCCTTCTAAAGCCCCTGCCACATTCATGTCAAAAATACTATTCTTAGCCTTCGGTGCAGAAATATCTTCGCTCTTGGTGCCTACGACTTTTTCAAATATTTTTTTGGAGTAGGTTGGTAAGTCAGCATCGGATGGATTAATAGAAGAATACGTGGATTTTGCAGCAGAACCCGTCAATTCTCTTCTCTACTTTTCTTCTTCGAATCTTTCTAGTACTTTTTCGAGCTTTTTAATATACGAGTACGCTTTGTCATAATTTGAAATAATAATTTTTCTCTCAGTTTTTTGGTCAATTAAAAATTCGTGGCATTTTCATGAGAATTAGAGCATCTGAATGGGCAATGTCAAAAAGCTTTTCGATTTTATCTACAAATTATTGCTCGATGCTCCTTTTTACTTTTTTCTGCCTTTATTATACCTAGTAGTGCTATGCACAAAAGGTGTATTAACTTTAGTCGCCTAACGGTGGTATGTAATGGCATAAACGGATCGAGATTGATATTGACTCATATAAATCAAAATATTCAGGAGGGAAAAAGAAATCGATTAAGCCATGTCCGTCCGTCTGTCCGTCTGTTAACACGATAACTTGAGTAAATTTTGAGATATCTTAATGGAATTTGGTATGCAGGTTCCTAGGCACTCATCTCCGAGCGCTATTTAAAATGGGCAAAATCGGATAATAGCCACGCACACTTTTTATTTATATAATATTTTTCAAAATACAAAAAAAGTGATTATTAAGTACATAATACACTTATAAGGATAAAATTTGGTGTGTACTTTAACTTTAAGGCAGAAAATAAAAATTTCAAGTAATTTTTGAAAATGGGCGTAGCACCGCCCACTTTTGATTAAGTCAAATTCTGAAATAATATTAATCATAAATCAAAAACCGTTCGAGATATCGAAATTTGGCACACATATTTATATTAATAGAAGGAATCTGTTAAGGTGCACGCCCATTTTTATTCGAAAGATTTTGATTTAGGCAATAACTTTGCGTGCAAAAGCTTTTTATTATTTCTACTTCACTTTCAAAGTGTCCGGGAACGAAGAAAGTCGAAAAATATAATTTTTTTAGAATGCCATAACTCCGGCAAAAATTGATTTATCGAAACGATATTTGGCGAAAATGTTAAATATATAAAAGTAAATGTTTGTTGTGAAAATGGGCGAAATCAGTCAACGACCACGCCTAGTTTTTTAACATAGTTCTGAAAAACTTTTTTGTAAGATCTTGCACACATAATAAGCTTTTTAAGCAAAACTCGACCGGAAAGAAATTTTTTGGATTTTGGGGAACTATTTTCAAAGGCGATTGCTTGTAGTTTCAACTAGATATTTCAACCACAATTGGTCAGCTGCTTCTCAATAGTATGTAGTATACTCCTGCCAAAATTTAGGCATATTAGATACAACACAAGGAAAATATCTGGGCAAGTTGTTAATACCCCAATGCAATAGGACAGTTATATACCTTTTTTGATTTTCAAACCTTTAATGAACTTGAAATGTGTGCAAGTATGAGAAGAAGAAGAGATGGGCCTATCAATAAGTAAACTGACGGACAGACGGACATGTCTAAATGGACTCAGCTCATCACTCTGACCATTTCGGTATACTTATTGGTGGGTCTATCTCTTCTTCTTCTCATACTTACAAACATCGCACCAAAGTTATAATGACATTTCCTGTTCATGAAAGTTATAAAAAGGCGTTAAATTCCCGAAAGTAACAAATATTTGAGGTTTTACAAAATGCTTAACATATTTAATATCAAATATATTGAAGGCAACACTTTTTTTAACTTCTGAATCCTTGACGTTGGAAACAAAGAAACAAAAATTTTGTAAAATTAAGTGTGTTACTAAAATTTATGGAAACTAAACCTTATCGAGTATTGACTTCCATTTGTTATACAATGCTTAGTTTTTGCAGAGATTATTCTTCTGTTAGTTCTAACAATTTTATTAGTTCTAACCAAATTGGAGGGTTCCCAGGTCTCTAAATCAACTTTAGTTTTTTGAAGCACCCTAAAATAATAAAATGTATATATTTTGTAAAAGGCATTTGCATAATACAGTTGACCATTCAGGCATATTTCAAAAGGAAGGTGATGATTTATTGATGGTAGCTTTGGATGAAAATTTTGTACTCTTAAAAACGTTAGTGTATGTATATATTTCTTATATGATGAAATATTTTGACTGCATACAATCCACTGAGAGTGAAAACCAAAAGGTACGATGAAACCAAGTAGAAGACGAGAAATGCGCAGCAGTTTTCCTGAATCTCCTAAGTTCACTTTGTAAAACAACAACATACATAAGTTCAAATATGTTCAAAACATGGTTTAACTGATCCCTTGTACAATGGCAACATTTGCTTCATCTTTCGTGAATATCTTTCTGATGGTCGTCAATTCAACTCACAAATACAATAAAAACCCCATATTTATGCGATTTAGCTGAGTTTGTGATTTACTTATGCAAATATGTATGTATGTATGTGTTTGTGTGTGTGGCTATGTTGGAGCAAATAAGTATATACGGATGTATATTTATGTCCATAAGTACAGTTAAAACTGGTCGTAAGCTAACTGTAGCTGAATAAATATGAGATCCGACATGTGGTCATATGAAAAGTTTTTGAGTACTTTGTTTTTGTACCCTTTCTCCAGCACCTTTCTGCTTTCAGTAACTCTTTGCTTTTACACTAAAAGCATTTATATATTTTGCACTGTTGTTGTTGCTGTTATTTGCTGTCTGTCAGTGTATACACAACGATGAAGCTGTGACTGTTTCTGGCTCGTTTGGTATTGTTCAGTTGTAGTTGTGTTTCTAGAATTTGTTGTTATTGTTGTTGCTCATACTGACCATTGGGCGTCGTTGGCTACGATAACGCTGACAAAAATAACGAAACGGTAGTATTTTGCAATTTGTGGCATTAATATTTAATAACACGAATTGTTGATTGAGTTAGAAAGGCTTTGCAGAGCACACAACTACACACGCACAATCAAATACACAACCATTGCAAATACAAACATACAATGCTCAACTTAATAAATACACAAACATAAAAACCTATAAAGTTGTATCAAATGTTATGTTTTATAGATTCATTTAGGTACCTGCATTGAGCGGTGTGGAGCCTTTGTGCTTTCGTGCGCCTTTATGTATGCTTCAACAATTTCACTTCAATTTTTTGACTCTTAACTAGTAAAATGTGCACTGAGCTGAGATTTTATTTGTTTATTGGCAAATTGGATTGAGCATAATTTAGTGTGGCACTTTTTTTGAATGACTATATATTTGTGTGAATGTTGGCCCATTGTAAGCTTTTGCGTACTGTTGTACTACTTTACTCGTTTAGTTATTCTCAAAAGGGCCGGATTAAATATGAGTTTCAGTCAAATCAATTTCGTACAAAAGGTGTGCTCAAATAGTGTTAGGTGTATACTTGCATATGTGCTACTGGCTATTATCTGGATAATTTTCAAATACGTCTCTAATTGCAAGTATGAGTAGTTGTCCAATTTTCCATTTAGTTTGCAAATACCATTTGTTTTTCATACTCACACAAAAATTTCGATTTTATACATTTTTTAACAAAACGTAATTGCATTCTAACTTTATTTGTTATGTATAGAATATAATTATAATGGGTACTGAGTACATTGTAAATAGTTTGATGAATGCTTTGTAAATGATTTATGACTTTCAACTTAAAAAACTTAGTTGAAAATTATTATTCAACGGCAAAGGGATGTAATCATAGTCATCGATCAAAAAGCATTTAAATTAAAATCTTTACCAAATTAAAAAGGTATTAGAAATGTTGACCAATCAGCGTTATATTGAACAAAGATTTTAGCTAAAATGAACCGTAACAGGGTACCCGTATGAAAAGAAAAGCATATTGTTTGGTGCCATGTAGAAATTTTAGTTGCTTTAAAAGGTCCCCCTCTGTCGGCTATCTTATTCGCAAAGCCAGCAACCGACGTACATAAGGAACAAGTAAATATGTAGGTTATTCAAAGACTGGGGTAAACACATAATCTTGACGGCGACGGAAGATCATTCTATTTCAAGATATTTTTCAAAGACACCCTGTCTAAGAATTTTTCCAGTAATGGCCTACTAAAAACTTTGGTTGAGAATGCCTTATCTCAGAATGAATTTAAGAATTTCAAAACTATATCCGAATTTAATAGCCCTATCTGAACGAAAAATCAATATATATTCAGCCTAGATAAGTCGTTTCTGTATCAAGTGCTGAGATAGGGCGTTACTGAAAAATTTCCGACACAGGGTGTTTTTGAAAAATATTTTGAAATAGAGTGATCTTCCACTTCTGCTTACTCCAAATTAGAAAAAGAAGCGGAGAAAATGGGATTGGTGGTGAACGAGGGCAAAACGAAGTACCTTCTGTCATCATGCAAAGAGTCAGCGCATTCGCGCCTTGGCAACCAAGCCACTGTTGGCAGCAATAATTTCGAAATAGTAAAGGACTTCGTTTACCTGGGAACCAGCATTAATACCAACAATAATGTTAGCCTAGAAATCCGACGAAAAATCACTCTTGCAAACAAATGCTACTTCGGACTGAGTAGGCAATTGAAAAGTAAAGTCCTCTCTCGACGAACGAAAATAACACTCTACAAGTCACTCATCGCACCCGTCCTGCTATATGGTGCAGAAGCGTGGACACTAACAACATCTGATGAGGCGGCTCTGGGAGTATTCGAGAGAAAGGTTCTTTGAAAGATTTGTGGACCTCTACGCGTTGGCGACGGCGAGTACCGAAGAAGATTTAATGATTAGCTGTATGAACTTTACGCAGACGCCGACATAGCTCAGCGAATTAAAACACAGCGGCTTCGCTGGCTAGGCCACGTAGTGCGAATGAGCGAAGATGCTCCAGCCCAGAAGGTATTCTTATCGACACCCGCCGGTGGAAGCAGAGGAAGAGGGAGACCACCACTCCGATGGAAGGACCAAGTAGAGACCGATTTGCTATCCCGCGGTGTTTCCAATTGGCGCGAGTTGGCGCAACGAAGAAACGACTGGCGAGCTATGTTGGACGGTCAAAATCGCCTGGGTGACCATTTAAAGAAGATCTTCCACTAAGCCGTCAGTTATTAGGAAGAACTTACATGTACGCAGGAATCACGTTAACTTAGACCAGTGATCTGTATGTCGTCCGCAAAGGCCAATCATTTCCGCTTCACAAAATTACTCCAATGCTGGTAATTTCTGCAGCTTCTAATATTGGCTCCAACATTGAATTGAAAAAATTGCAGGGTCACCCTTCAAGAAACTACGTTTAGTTTCGAAAGCCTGATAAAGGTCCCTTCTTCTGATTGATGTGTTGGTTTTGTTAGAATAAAATATCGTTTTGCACAGCGGTATAAGTTTTGCGGGAGAACTAGGATCAGACACACCGGCATATGCAGCTTCTTTTTCTGATACCGAAGGCGACTTTAAATACAATGAAAATTGTAATGTGTTGCAATTTTTTCCCAAGATTAATCGTGTTGTTAAAATCTGGCCGACGATAGATCTATGACTTGTGAAGCCACACCGATAAGATCCAATTGTCGCTCACCCTTTTAGTGGATTAGCAGAGAACACTTAGCTTTCAAACATTAGACATGCACTCGTCCGACAAAATTCAGCATAGAGGTTGATGCATGCCATTAACCAGCTTCTAACCGCCGTACTGATATAGTTCAGCAGGGAATTCGTCAGAGCCCGTTTCTTTATTGTTTTTTAATAAGGATATTGCTATCGGTTTCATCGCCATAGTCAGGTTGGGGAGCGGGTTCTCCAACTTGTTTGGGTTTTTGTTCAAAGCCGTCATATAGCGTTGTAGGAGGCCAGAGACCGTTACCCTCAGTGTGATTCTGTAGGCATGCTTTCTTTTCGTTGCAACTCGGCACTCTTCATCGTACACGATGTTTTTTCGAGCTCACCGACATTTAATTGCTTCTCCAGCGCTTTAACGGAGTGCTGCTGATATATGCAAAAGAGACTTTTCACTTAAGGCGAACTCAGCGACATCTGACCGCCATACGTGGATGCCATTGTAGCCAGTTAGCTCTTCAAACCCACTCAACAGTAGGGTATACCTGCTTTGCTACATAAATACGTAGGTATTGTTTACTAATTTAAGCCTAGATTAGGCGACCGATATGGTTTTGCTAATACAATTTTTTCTTTGAAAGAACATTCATTTTTCATTGCATATTTTTCTGCGGTGAATTGCAACTCATTAGGTAATTACTAATCCGCTCATGCTATGCGTAAAATAACGAATAAAATCAGTTTCACCACAAGTCAGCTGAGAGATACATTTTACAGTAATACCCACTTGATACATGCCACAAACGAACACACGAGTTTATGCTGATGGTAATACGCATTTAAATGGGAGCATTTTGTTTGTGAGCGCCTAAAACCACACTTTGGGCAAACGATAAAAATCTGCTTTGCCCACTAAGCCCATATAAAGGGAAGCATGCCATATACATACATATAAACCCATGGCTGTGTGAATGAGTGGTATGGCAAACGTAATTACCTAAATGCCTACTAATTTAAATTATTCTAACAATAAAAACAACAACAAAACAAATAAACTACTAATGCCGACTCAGAAATCCAACAAAACTAATAGAATTTACATATGTATCTACGTATCTACAACGAGCGCTGAATTGAAGCCAAACTAAACTGGAGTGAGGCGCACATTCGAGCTCCAGAAAATATCCGTTCCCTAATATCTAGGAAAGTGTGTTCGTTAGCAAAAAGTGGTACCCAAATTGCCTTGTCGGCACAATGGCAATATTTTATTTTGGAGTTTTAAGTGTATGCGTATGCTCATGTGAGGATTAAAAATAAAACAAAAACAACAATTCGATTTTGCATCGATGGCTAAAAATTACATTTTACTCCCTCGCATACATGGAAGACACTCTTGCAAATGTGTTATAGAAATAAAACCGATCATAAAAATAGCGCTCATACGCCTAGTTGATGCAGAAGCGTCAAGCATGCACGGGGCTATTTCGTACTCAAAACCCGACGAAAACGAATTTTGTGCAATAAAATAACAAACCGTCGTAAAGCTTTACAGTCAAACCCTACAATAAACCGAGTAACTTCTCTCTAAAGAGGTCTATTTTTAAATCAGTGCCAAATTGAGGGACTAGCGAATGCAATAACAATGAAGGTATTACACAACTTGCTTATGGAAAAAGTAATGGAACCAAGTGGATGCCGAATGTCGTTCAACAACTGCCCGGGAGGTTATAAATTAGTGTCAAAGCCAAGTCTTCCCAAATATTTCTCTCTGAATAAAAATCTATGCAAGATATTTTCCCGTTACTTGTACTGCAGAACGGCCTTGACGGGTCTTCAAACCTTTTTGTTGGACTCGAATGGCGAAGAAAGACTGACTAGATAAGCCCTTAAGAGTGTTTACGGGACGTTCAAAGAAGTGTTAAATAATTTTGATTCAAAAAACCTTTTTTAGAACTCATTTAATAAATTTGTCATAAAATAAATTTAAAAAAAAATCAAAAACAAAATTAAGAAGCCTCCTCCGAAAAAAAAAGTTATCCTGGTTTGGATAACTTAATTTAAATTTGTGTAGCATACTCATAGGGGTGGAAAGTGGTATTTTTCAAACGTACTATGTTCTTCTATGTAGACCTATCCGACAGTATAAAAGGATACAATTAGTCCCTTCATAGGACATGCTCAAGCAAAGGAAAACTGTTCAACCCATAAAGAGATCAAAACTGGCATTAGTCGGTTGCTCCTTTTCCGACTCAGCCCGCATTCATCCTAGACTAATCGCATTTTAAGATGGTTTGCTTGGATTGCTTTTATATCAGCGGTTAGTAAATGTGTTCTTGTGTTTGTTATTGCATTTGTAAATTGTTGTTGATATAGTATTTTTCCACTACTGTTGTTTTCTTTGTTGTTTGCTTGACAGCTCGGTCGGCTTATCCACAATCTAAATTCAAAATTGTTGTAAAGGCTTTCCATGCAAATACGAGTATTATGCATTATAAATGCTAGTCTACTTCACGGCTCTGGGGGCACATATTCCAACACACTCCCACATAGTCGTTTCTATACATAGCAATTGTAGTTATATGTTAGTATATGCTCTTAACGCTTAATATGTTTATAACTTCCAAAAACCGTTTACATTTGGCATTACAAATATCAAACAATAAATGTGTTCTCGCATAAATAAACGTTGTAAGGGCAAACCCTATTCACATTGTATATATGAGGCGCATACATTTAGGCGACAATGCTCATACCGTTTATTTCTTTATGTCAAAAAAGGGGTTCCTACCCAGTTTAAATTTCTATCTTAACTGCCCACTCTTTTTATAAAACTTAATTTAGGCAGCACTTAGGAACTCTTAATGGGTGATGAAATCCTGAAATCGCTGATGGAAATAGGCCCAAAAAGGCTTCTAACTTTTGCCAAAGAACATCACGATTCTTTAACGTCTATGTGAGGCCACTACGTTGGCCAGCTAGAACAACCTAACTCTGTAGATTGGAATGTTTTGGGGAGGAATAGTTGTTACTGGTATCAGTGTATATCTTAAGAGTAACCCTGACAACCGCTAATTGGTAAAAATTTGGTTAATCGGTGATCGCGCAAGCATAAATAGGATAATTTTGTTTGGGGAAAGGTTTCATACTTTTAGGCACTTGAAGTTTTCCATGCAAATTCCACAACTATGCTTAGATGTTGGTGTTCAGGAGGAAAAATTGTGATATATTGTAATCCAAGTTTTCACCTATGCAGAAGTGGTCAGCCATTGTTTTAAGGGAATGTACTTTGTCGTAAAGAAAATATACTGAAATACTGAGGTGATGAAGAAATGTGTTGCATACCTTAAAGGGGTAAATTTCCCATGGTTCGAGTTCCTTTTATTCGACCCATTTTTGAAATTCCTGAAATTTTACATTTGCACTGTTACAAAAAAATTCTTAGTAACAAATTCCAAATTGTACCTTGAACTATTTGCTGTTACTGATGATCACAAAATCAAGTAATCCTTGATTAGCGAAGCAAAGTCACAGCTTTTAAAATGACAAATTGTATTAAGCTAAGCTAAGCATTACGAAGGAGAGTTTTAACAATTTGATCCATCGTTGCATGTTTCGGTTGTTCTCTCCATTTTCGAAGTAAGATTAGAAAAAGCATTCAATTAAAACCTTGCTACATCTCCAGTTAAAATAAGCTTAATTTAAATACAGATTAATTAAATAAATTGAGTCTTATAAGTCCACAGTTATAGGCTCTCTAGACATAAATTCTGGATTCCTAAGCCGACGAAAACGAAGAGAAAATATTTGAAAGAAAAAATAAAATAAAAATAATTGTAAAAATAATTAAAATGGTGAGTGTTTCCTCATTGCAAATGCAATTAAGCGTTTATAATTGTGTTCGTGATATTAAGTATAAACTTCGCACAAAAGTTAGTCCGAATATGCGCATCAATAAGTACAAGTACAAGTAGACGAACTCATTAAGAATGCGAAACAAAGTCAGAAAGAGAAATTTCGTATTGTGTAAGTGAGTTTTGAACATTATTTTCTGTGAGTATGTTCTTGAGTTAGGGTAGCTAAAATCGCTATGGAAAAAAGGTATTTCAGTTACTCTCTCTTGATCACCTGCACTTGATTCTGAAATAGCATCGGAGTTGCCCCTAAAAATATGTACTTCGGAAGACATTGCTCAGTGGCCAATCGGAGGTTTGAACAAGGGCGGAGGTGGGAGGGCTAATTGAATAAGGAGTTTGTATAAGGAGTTTACTACAATAATTCATTTTGTATTATACTCACCACAGCTTATCTGCAAATATCATGATATTATCAAAAAATATTTGGGGTTTGAAAATTGAGTAAGAGCCAAAGTTAACTTTTAGAGCTTTTAGAGCTTTTCAGGAACCGCAAGTACTGATTAATATTATTTTATCTACTCAATAATGAGTATTATTTATTTTTCATAATAAAACTCAAAGCATCATATATACTGCACTATGCAGAATTTTGGCCTAAAAAGTTTAACTAACAAACTTCTTACTCAAAAGTTCTTGATCATAAAAATAAATTGTTGAAAATTCTACTTTTAATGAATGAGTTTTCGTGAAATGGAAATGATTAGTAGAATTTTCAATAAATGATCTTTGGGATCGACCACTTCAGAGTAAGACCGCTACAACAACAACAACAGGGATGTTTGCTCAAATTTTAAGGTGAAATTTCCATAGTTCAGGATACATGGCGCTTTGAGAGTAAAAATAAAAATAATCATTATTTGCGAATCCTGGTTGAAATTGTTAGATGTAAAAAGGGATTTGAGAAGAATTTGACAGTTCCACACTAAATGTAAATAAATCAGTAGAATTTAGTCTGCTATATCCTTTTCAGAGTTAGAATATACATTTTTTTAAATTAGTAGTGGCAAAAGTTAAAAAACTTTGCACAGGAACTGTTGGCAATACATGTTGTTGGTGAAGTCACCAGGTTTTCATTAGACCAATTGTCGGACAATGGGATTCAAGAATGAGTAACTGCATCAATGCCGGTGATGTAATTTGCTCTAATGTGCCATTTTTGCTATTTCCTTTTTGTTAACCATTTGTCTGCTTAGTAAACCTTTTGATTAATCAGATGCTTGTAAGTTTTTGTAATTACTCTTTGCCAAAAAAGTTAATTAAAAGCTAAGTTCCTATGTTCACTTCTTTCTAGTACTGCTCTTAACAAACACATCACAGAGAATGTATAAAAAGACACTGAAATCCCTCCTAGTTAAAAAACTACCTCCAGCACTGTGCAATATAGGTAACTAGTACAATATTACATACGTTTAAGGAACTCTTATTTCTTATTTCCGCTCTTTACTGCTTTGGAAGCCAGTAATAGCTCTCAAAGTCATTTTCAAAAAAAAAAATGTCAAGAGAGGAATTTGAAATTTTAAATCGTTGTCTTTTAAAGTTCGGATTATATATAATAAAAACGCCTAAATGTATGCACTACAGTATTTATAAGTAAAAACGGACAGTATACGGATATATGTTCGGGCTTTAGCCCCCTTTGAAGCGATAGGATTTTTCTGCCTTATTTCAATGTAGATATAACACAAGTAAAATAGTATATTTGCCTCGTGAGCAGCTTGCACAAACTAAGGAAAATATTAGTTTTTGGTTACGATTTTCTTAAAATGGGTTTTGAAAAATACTTTATAAAATAACAAATAATATTTGAATCATATATGTATAACTATAATTTATGTGATGAGTTTAAATTTAATAAAAAAAAAATTATGGCGCGATATACAATAGGTATATCATCTTAAACCTCCTAAGAGATTTTTGCGCCGAGCTTCTCTTCCAATTTGTGGTGTGTCGATTTTTGAATTTTTTCCTACAAATTGGCGCGACCTACAGTCATTTGCCGACACCGAACGGCATCGACAAAGGAGATGCATTTTTGCTGAGAAGCCTTCCATGGCAGGAGTACACTCGGAGAGTTTGCCAAACCACTGCCGAGGGGCGACCCCCTTTTAAAAAAATGTTTTCAAACCACTTTTGATGTACCTGTCCCAGGTCTCGAACCTTGGATCTTCGGTGTGATAGGCCGGCAACACTACCGTCTCACCACGGAATCACTGAATTATTTCTCTAATGTTATTATAATGATAATAAAATTAAGCAAACACTTTTTTTTGCCGCCCAAATTGTCTAAAGAACGAATGTGCGACCGCTAATACAATTTTAAAAACGCTACTGAACAACCTTATAAAAACGATAATCAAATATTGGTATTAACTTACTTGATTTAGGCTTTGTTATTACCAGTTGCCAAATAGTTGTCAGAAATAAACAGTATGGCATACCCAAACAAATACCCTTTCAAACGGTATAAGGAAACCCACATGTTGCACACACCCTACCATCGGAGTTCAAAAGTATTTTGAATATTTATCTTCAAGTCGTAATTTCTAGACTTGTTTTCCATTGTCATTTGCAGATTTTCTGTTCGCATGCAAGTGCCTTATTCTCCTCTGCAAAATGGTGGCATTTCAACAAACCCGATGTATGTTCCTACTTGATTTCCTCTCCATCCTCTTACTAACACATACACACACACGCACATACCTAAATATAAGGCCTCATTCGCTTATTTTTCTCATTTGTAAAGTTTATTTTTTTAATAACGCAGTTGAGCCACACTTCGTTTGTCGCCTATTAAGGATAACAACTAAATTTATGTACGAACGCTGTTATTTGCATACCAGCACTTCCATACGAAAGCTCTATTTGAATAATAATAAAAAAATGCTGTGTGCAACAATGTCAACAACAACACCTACATATTTGCATACATACACGTGAAGCGTGTTAACTATGGCATACTTTCTGGCGCTTAGGGTGGCAAAGTTGTACAAAAACATAAAAATATCCTGGGGCTTGTGTAGGCATTTTCAGTGCACCAAAGAAACTTTTTCTGGTTGTTTTTCGTTTTTTTATTTTTATTTTTTCAATTTACAAGAATTTTTGTTGTTGAGCTTGCTTCGCTTTTATGTTGACTACACAATTGCAAATGAAAACTGTTGCGGATTAGTATTTAAAATAATGTCCTGCAGTGAAATACATAACTTCTTGGCAATTATTGTTCGTTTTTACATTCCTTTCGTTTTCTTCTTCTTCTTGGCTCTCAGCTCACGTTTGTGAAATTGTATGTTATTTTAGATTTTTTTATATTAGTTTTTGTATTTTTATTTCTTTTGGGGTGATGTTTCATAAAATTTATATTTTGCAGATAAAAGAAGTATATAACTGCGAAGTGTGAGAATGAAATGAATCGAGTATGGATAAGAATGTTTTGATTCTATGCTGACATAAAAAAAGTCTCACATAATTTCAACGGGAACTTTCATTGCAACACAAGTTAAAAAAAAGAAAAAACTTAATAACAATTTAAAAAATTTGTAACCCACACACATACTTGGAAGTATTATTTCTATTGCAACAAAATATAATAGCCTAAGTCGAGGTAGGAAGAAATTTAGCTATTATTAGCACTGTACTCAAATTTATTGTCACTAGAGATCGGATTTATATGCAAAATCGTTCGCCTAAAAATATGTTCCTTTGGCAAGATTGTTTAGTAGCAGTTTTAGAATTTTACTCTGCCTGATTTTGGTCAATAAAGGTGGGAAAAATATTGAGAAAAAATTTATTCTTAGGAAAAGTGTTTTACTTTTCCAAAAGAAACTATCAAAGACAATCACTTAAAGAGGCGCTAAGACCCGGAGACAGCTCCCTCGTAAACTTGGCATTGACTTTACTTACAAATATTGTGTTGCATAATTTTAGGGGGTTTTTCCCATGCAGTCTGATTGATTTCTAAGTAAAACTAAAATTTTCCTGACATTTTGAAAATTTTATGAACCTAAAACCAGCAGTCAAAGTCCGTTTTCTGATTACTTGAATTTGTAATAATAAACACAATAAATATTGGTTAAGTAAAAGGTAAACATCACTGATAAAAGGACCTATCTAAAAAAAAGCTTCAGAAACATTCTGGTATCAAATCTAAAGCTTCATTAGTAGTTACAAATTTCAAAACCCGAAAACCTAGCAATAACTTCAGTCCCAAACTTTCCTCACATTTTTGCCACGTGATTCGTTGCTCTCTTTTTTTATTTCACCCTCGATAAAGTTTGAAATCTATTTCATTCTGCATAATTTAGTATCGAAAAAAAAATTCAATACAAAAATGTAAAGAAATTACAACAAAAAATTTAAAAATGCTGCCAAATATCTGTGCGCCTTTGCCAACTCATCCGCCTATTGTGGGTTAGCTGAGTTCGCTGATGCAGTTCTTGACAGCCTGTTTTGATTATTTCTTCACTTAGCTTCCCTTCTCGTTTTAATTTACAATTCCCTTCTTGTTCTCTACTCATTAGCTTTTCGCAGCGCAATTTCTATTAATTATCGTTACACAATTTCGATTGGTAAATATCTTGAAATGAATGTTATCCTGTTGTTCGATTTCCCTCTTAATTTTACTTTTTCTCCTTCCTCTAGTTAACTACAGCTCGCTTGTTTTGTTTATTTTTACATATATTTCTGTATTTTTATAGATTTTTCCATCAACATTTTCCTCTTGCTCTTTCTTCATTTTGTTTCATTATTTTATGTTTTTTCATTGATATCTTGCTGTGCTTTCAATCTCTCATTGCTTGGCTTCCCTTGTCGGCCACCGACTAGCATTAATTCCTCCATTTTTATTATTCGTAAAAATCTGTTCATCTGCACATTTTTATTAGCATTTAATTGTGTTTGGTGCATTTGAATTAACAGTAGATTGTATAGGACACAGCAGGAGGCATTGGAAATGAGGTAAATAACTAATTATAAATACTGAAAAAAATTCTTAGAGTTTGGTTAGAATTTCTCGAACGGATCACCTAAAATATTAAACATTTATTTTTGATCAATAATAGTATTATTTATTCTTATTTAAGGCACTAGTTCCAGGACTGTGTATTTGTAATGCAAAAAAAAAATTCTTATGCTGAACACGAATCTGTGATCAAAAATTTCCCCTTAAGTCTCGTTCCTGAGAAAAAATGTTTTGAGAGCCTAAAATTGGTATAATTTGAGCAAGTCACCCGTGCTCTGAGTACACATCCATTATTTGATTCTCAATTCGTTTATAGAGCAAGTTTCAGAAAATATTAATTGACATAAGAAAAAACTGTGGGATGTCACAATTATTTTATAAAATTTTTTAAAGTTGGCCCAAACCGAAAAATTCATTTTTTGAACATTTTTGAAAAGTTATATAAATTAACCCTGATGTGCCACACACTTTTTACATACCACAATATATTGTATGGTCCCTAGTAATTTAATGGTAAAAAGTCTCTTTGTTACAACGTATCACAAAAATAATATATTCATTTATCACCAGCTCACTTCGGCCTCACTAGAAAAGGTTTTTTGGTCAAATGTATCGTTTTGAAGCTCCAATAGGGTTAAAGTGAGATATTTCGCGAAAACAACCTGCCTCGATTTTATTTCAGACAAAACCTCAATCGCAATTTTTTGTGCCCATTTTTGTTGAACTTATTCTTGCCAGAAACTGTTATACTCGTATTCTCTCTCTCTATGGCGCGATATACAACAGGTATATCATCATAAACCTCCTAAGAGATTTTTGCGCCGAGCTTCTCTTCCAATTTGTGGTGTGCCGATTTGAATTTTTCCCTACAAATTGGTGGGACCTACAGTTTTTTTTTTGCCGACTCCGAACGGCATCTACAAAGGAGACGAATTTTTGCTGAGAAGCCTGTCATGGCAGAAATACACTCGGAGAGTTTGCCAAACCACTGCCGAGGGGCGACCCCGTTTTGAAAAACTTTTTTCAAATCACTTTTGATGTTACCTGTACCAGGGCTCGAACCATGGACCTTCGGTGTGGTAGGCCGGCAACACTACCTTCACACCACGGCGGCCGCGACTCGTATTCGTTTTTTGTAAAAAAACGTTATGCTATTTTATCGTCAAGCCTAGTTTTGTAGTTTTTAAATTCAACGAATTTCCTGCCTTTTAAAACGTATCCAAGGGAAAATTTTTTATTTATATAAAATTTAATTTTAACTGTATCTTTTTGTAAAATTTTTGCAAAAACCGTGCAAAAAAGAAAAATCTTCCAGACCAAATATTGGCGCACAAAAATAATCATTGAAATCAAATTTTATTGTATATTGATGATTTTAGCGACCTTTTGTATACCTTCCATGAAGATGAAATATAATTGTAACTTTGGTTCGATGTTTGTAAGTATGAGAAGAAGAAGAGATAGACCCACCAATAAGCATTCCGAAATGTTCAGGGCGATGAGGTGAGTCGATTTCGCTATGTTCGTCTGTCTGTCTGTCTGTTTAAACGCAAACTAGTTCGTCAGTTTTAGAGATCTCTCGCTGAAATTTGGCATGGCCCCTATTTTGTAATATTTTAATCATTCGTCGGAACCAACAAGATCGGACCATTAAAACACATAGCTCCCATACATACGATTGTTCCGATAAATGTGGTTTGGGCTCTAACTATTGCAATTTAATAACTAGGATCACCAAATTTGGCAGCTACAGTAATTATTACAGACGTAATGAGTGTAGTGAATCAAGATTGGAACAATTTATCGTATAGTCCCCATACAACACTTTTTTCTGATACACAGGGTTTGGGCTATGTATCTTTCAATTAACAGGGCAAGACTTTAAAATTTCGCAGAAATTGTAGCTACTGTAAGTAAAGATCTGACACTTCAAACCATGAAGCGTGTTTATGTAAGGCATAAAGCCTTTGGCATAGCCGAAGACAGCGCTCTCCTTACTTGTTTTTGTTACTTTCAATTCAAAACTACTTTTAGACAAGCAGAAAAAGTTCTATCTAGCAACGAAATGACAAATATACAACGGCGAAAATATACGCATTTTCAAATCCCTAAAGAACAAACTTGAACATTTCATTACAAGTTTTAGATTTTAAAATGTGAATAAAACAAATTTTAAATAAATAAAGGGATATTAGGCGTCTGTCATAATATGGTATGAGGGCAGACCCATCATACCAAGAGTTCCGATTTCTAGTAGCGTAACTCAAAATCATTAAAAAAGTGGTTTTTTAAAGGAACAACCGTTGCTAAGCAGGTGCCCTTCGGAGTCACTATGTTGGTTTTTTTTAGTAAACAAAAAAAAAAAAAAGAAAAAAATGCACACCAAAATTTTGAAGAGAATAAAGTTATTATTATTACTATTTTTTAAAAATTTCATTTACATTTTTGTTCAGCCTAAATTAACTTATCCTCAAGTTTACTGTTCCCATTATTTATCAAACTTCTCTGACAGGCACTTCAATGCTTCGTAGTATCCGGTGATAGAAAGAGATGGCAGAATAAAAAAAACAGGTGATTGAGGCTGATTCTCGTTTTGACACTGGTCATGATAACCGATTATGCCGTAATTGTATTACAACTGAATACTGAGACATGGCAGTTCTTTCTAAAAATTTCAGTTTTATTCTCTGTCATTCCATTATGCTAGTGTGTGTTTGTTGTTGTACATTTTTATTTTTATTATAATATCATGTGCCCTCTCATTTGTGTCCTATGTTATATTCTCTATTTTTTCTCTGTTATTGCCAACTAATTTACTTATATCATATGTTGCCACATTCACCTATTGTTCTAAAAGTTTTGAGGGATTTATGGAACTTTTCGCGTTCCCGTTGGTGGGTATTTAATGATTTTTTACAAAGGTGAACTTTTTTTTGAATATTCTATTTGAAGAAATATTAGGTTAATAATAATATCTAGATATCTAGAAAAGTAGCCAGAAAGCTGGTTATTTAAAATATGTCAGAAAATTTTACTGAGAATGCAAGGAAAGCTTTGGCTCATTTTATTTATAATTGCACTGTCGTTCAGAGAGTAAATAAATCAGTTGCAAAGTCAATTAAGTTGAAGCAAAATCCATTCGATATTTAAGTAGGGATATTTGTTAATCTGAAATGAGGCATTATGCTTAACATTAAAAAAAATATACGCTAATTACATTTTTAAGTATGCCATGCCAAGTAACTGACAAGCGGCCATTTTGGGTTATACTCATAAATTTACCGTTTTTTTTCGACTTAAGCTGATACAACTTAATGCCAACAAGCGCCATATCTTTTCTTTTCTTTTGGGTTTTGAACAGCGCGCAACATTGCATATGAAACAAATAAGATAAATTTGTAAATTTTGTTTTAATTACATTCGAATAACTGACATGAACAGGGGGAGGCAAAAGCAAAGGAGAAGAAGTCAACGTCAATGCAAAAAAAGGGAACGCAAAAGATTGGAGACGTCTTTCGGTACCCGAGCTTAAGCATTCAACGAAACAAAGAACCTTTTTTGAAATAAAATTAAAAAAAAAGACAGAAAGATCACAATAAAAGTTGATTAGGTGGTGGTGGCAGTGCAGTGGTGGGGGTGCGCGGAATTCGCATCTAATTATTGTTATTTTTGGATGTTACAAGCTTATGTAAATTTATTTATTTAGCGTAATTTCTCTTGTTTTACGAAAAGATGCCGAAAACATCAGCGAAAAAGGAAAAAATGCGAGCAATGCCAGAAAATGAGGGAAACAATAACAAACAACCATAAGGCAGAACGATTTTTTTTAATTAGAATAAAAAGTGGAAATAAGAATGGAAAATTGGTCAGCGGCGAGAGACCGAGAAAAGCTAAGCACTAAAAAATGAAGGAAAAAAACCAACAAACAACAAACGAAGTAAAATTAAAATGTTGAGGAAACAAAAAAATTACGTTGAAAACAAAATAAAAGACAAAAGCGGCCGTAGCTGAAGCGCAGGCAATTGAGCCCTGCGTCTTAATGACCAACGAGATGACTTTATGTATGTAAATAAGAATTTTGCGCCATTAAAATTTTTTACTTTTCCTGTTTATTTTTATACTTTCTATATATACTTAGTTGTTGTTGGGCTGTTTAATTTCTGCGCATTTTTTTAAATTTTTCTTCGCAATCTTTTGCTGTCATTTTATGTTTGTTGTTATGTTTCACTTTGTTGTTTTTCATTTTGTGCGCGTTTGTTAATAAGGCAAAAAGTTGTCCGATTTTAATGAGATTTCCTTCTCTGTCCAAAGCCGACCTTCCAGTTGTCCTGTGTTTTGCGAAGCTCGCAAATTTGACAAGGGACAATGGGCAAGCATTAGCGGCGTAGTGTTTCAGTGAGAGGTGGGTGAATAGCGAAGGTGGTATGCTTACTATTGTATGAATTTCTATGAAAAATATTTGTACGAGCTAAAATTAAGGCTCTGAGTATTTAAATAGATTTGTACTTGTAGACTGTCAGTTTCGGAGTGAAATTTCTCCCTTCAGCTCTGTCAAGGTAACATTTAGATAGTTCAAATACTACCAGTACCATTACCAGCACCAGTACCAATACCAGTATCACTTCCACTACCAAGATCACTACGAGTATCGGTACAAGTACCACTACCAATACCACTACTTTTCATATTGCCCTTTGATTACTTAATTACTTTCTTTGTTAGTCGAGGAAGTTTGGTACATTTTTGCCCGTTAACAAATGTATGTTATTCAAAATGGCGTCAACTGAATAAAATCAACTAAACAAAGAAAAAGTTTGTGAGGCTTTTACGTCTAAAATTATATTACGTGTGTACATTTAGACATATGTACTAATATACATACATACATGGAAATGTACTCTAGTAACCAACAATTTCTCCAGAAGCGGAAAACTTCCAAAATTAAATTTGCCTATGCCTTCTAACTCGTCATAATTTTCGAGATGTGAGAAAAAAGACAAACGAACTTTCATGCTTTTGATTAAGTCTGTAGCTATTTTAACTTAACTCGAATGTAATTAAGTTCATTGTTTATTTCTCCATATATCCTAGACTCAAATATAGCAAGTTTATTCCTTTTATAACAACTTCAGACCATTAATTGCTTGGTACGCATTAGTATGCTAGAAAAGCTATATCTCAAGGCTCCAGATACTAGGCTGTAGGTGGATGTACATATATATGCGAAACTATTTATTAACATGGTTATGTTATCTTTATTGATATCTCAGCATTAATATAAGTAAACTTATCTTCACGCACACATACATAGCGCACATGACTACCGCAAATTATGTCTGTTGCATATTTATATGAATTCTTTTACGAAAACCATTACATACATTATCAAAAACATTGGTACATACCACCTGCGAAATGGAGCTAACTATACACCATGTTTGAAGTGCTTTTAAGGAAATTCCTGTTCGCTGTCATCGGCTTTTATTTTGTTGGCGAAGGAAAAGGCGGTTACCTCGGTATTACCTAGCCTTTATAAAGCCGATTTTTGTATATTTTTCTTATTTAAAAAAAAATTACTAAAAGATATTAAAATTTCTTACATTTTACAGAAACGAATAAAAATTCACTCTTTAATGACTTTAAGTTCAGCGTACAACGCTTTAAGTTAAGCTGATGTCTTTTATGGTCCGGAATTGCGTAAGTTAAATTACTTGAAGGTACTTAATAACTCTCGAATAGTGGCGTTGCCTATTTATATAAGGCTACACATTTTTTTCTCTCTCTATATAATTGTACGAGCTGCGATTTCGGATAGAATTTAAACTCCAGTGATTTTCAGAAGAGAGAAGAGTGGCGCATTCGCATAACGCGCGGATTATTCGTTCGTGCCGAGTCGTTTAAAGGCTTTGGTTTGTTAATCGTCAAGATCTAAAACTGCTCAGCTACAGAGAAAACCTCATCAGATAAGTAAAGTAGATATAAGATAGATTATACATTAAGAAATAACTAGTTAACAGAATAAAATTATTGTCAGAAGCTAATATAGAAGTCAAAGAATAAGAAACAATTAGTAGCTATGTATTTAGGATAGAAATAGTTGATTTTTTTATGCTGAAAAGCGAGTCTGAAATATCAAATCTACCAGAAAGAGAGTTATAATCTTGACACAAACAGCGAAAAGGCTCATTTAACTGAAAATTGGTTCGGCACTGTTCTAAGACTAGAGGTTTAAAATGCCTTGAACGGCGAGACGGTACATTGAAGTTCACTTCACTTAGAAGAAATGGGCTGGAGAGTGAACCATTTAGCAATTTAATCATAAAAACAATTTCAAGCATTTCCCTCCGACTAGAAAGTATGTGAAGATTAATGAGTTTTAAACGATTCATATAGGGTGGCAGATTATACAAGGGATCCCAATGAAAATCTCTTAAGGGAAATAGTAAAAATTGTTTTTGAACTGATTCCAGGCAATCTACATGAACCTGGTTGTAATTCTGATTGAAATTGAAAAAAAATAAAAAAAAATTTTTTAAATAAAATTGCATTCTCTTCGTCCTAATAATATTTTGCGGAGTTAGTTTTCTCCAGTTCTGTACCAGAAAACGAACCCTTATTAGGAATCAATTAAAAGCTCTATTTCTTAGAAGGCATGTACTTAGTACACAGCTTAGTACGAAATTTAATTACAATGTGTTATGGAATTTATATGACAACCAAGCAGCTCAGCTTAATTATTCAGCTCAAAGCAATCTATTCGTACGATTTATATGTGATTACTCGTATTTATATGCGACTACACATACATATATAAATCAGGGTGGCTGACTTTGCAAATTACAAATTTGATGGTATTTTTTATTTCGGGATTTTTCGTACATTTACGTGGTCTGAACTAATTGTACTTAGTTGTACTGGTACACAGGGTATTATAGTTTTGCTCATATAACGAATAATCGTGATAGATATAGAGTTCCATATAGTGAAGTTCTCAGAATGAACAGAGGAATCGATTAAGACATGTCCGTCCGTTCGTACGTGGATACCTCGCCTACTTTTTCATATAAGTTATCTGATAAGGAGGTAGAAATATTTAACTACCTATATCTCATTGACTGATACAGGCAGAATGCTATAATTTAGCAGTTACATAAATTAGCTTATTCTTTATATGATTTTATTCCCTTATAGGTCAAGCAACTTTTAAATACGACTGTTAGTATGACGAAGCTTGATACTTGATATACTATGAACGTTTGGAGAGCTTTAAGCTTATTTATGAAAACTTAATTAAAGAGACATTAGCAAAACGCCCAGCACACTCAAATATTATTGATTTTAAACAATTGAATTGTTGTTTTTAGGACCTGTTCATTTTTAAAATACTCATTACTATAAATGAGCTCATATTATAAGAATATTTTTTTTTTTATATTTTCAATAATTATTTGATCTACTCTGATGAAGTCTACCAGCTTTGGATCTATAAAGAAAGCTTTCGCGGTTGTCTCAAAATTTTTTTCTCTATACTTATAGAAACCTTTATTGAATAATTGAAAAAAAATTGTTAAAAAAAGTGAAAAACAATAATAATTTTCATTTTATATGAATTAATATTCTTGGCCTTGAACTAATTTATAGCCATGAATAATTTTCTTATTAAATTGCAACAGGATTCCTGAAACATATATGTTTACATGTGGCGGCAACCACATATTAATCTTAATTATAAATCATTACAATATATTCTAAACGTTTACTTGTAGGTTAATACTAAATTCGTACAACTAAGGGTTAAGTTATCCTACATTATACTTGTACTTTACATTAATATTCTAGTTACATATTTCGCTATAGCATACTAACGCTATCTCTTTCACTCATATTAATTAAGCTATTATAACCATTATTATTATGTTTGACAATAGCAAGACATCACCTGATGTTCCTGTTTACTTATAAGAAGAATTTTGGCGAACTGCGAAGTCGTGCGGACACATATTGAAATAATAAAGTTACTATCCCTACATACATACTAGGAATATCAGTCCCAAAATATTGAGATTCCGTCCTTTTTTAGGTGACGAACATTCAGGAATTTCTCGGATTGTCTAGGATATTTTATTTACGAATAAAATCTTGACTTTTTGTTGATTTATGTAAATATTTTGGTTGATTTCGTTACTTAAATTAATATACAAATTCCTCCTAAATACCAAGAAACTGACAGTCTATTGGACCCTATTTTAGCAGTTTTCCTTTTTGGTTTATTTAATAATCGATTTCATATAATTTATAATAAAAACTAAGTTTTAAAATTACAATGTGATCTATTTAATAAAAAGTATACTGAAAATTATTATTTTGATATATTTTAAGGTTAAATAGTTTCTCCAACGATTAATTGACTTTCTTTTATCTAAATTGGCAGAGAATAACGATTATCTGGTAATCCCAAGATTGTACACTCAGATCCCGAAAAATCCGGTACAGTAAACATGGAAAAAATTAGCAACCCTAGCACCTACATGCGTACTCGTACAAATGATTTCTCTGCTTCAATTCCGTAACGTATACGCAGCGTACGACGCCTCTACACCACAATCCTTGGTGATGCTTTCCTAGCAGCTGCGTGTTGGTGGGGTGGGATTAATTATGATGTTTCTAAATGATATGCTTGGCTTGTATGAATGTATGTGTATACATAAATGTTGTCATATTAAAATTTAATATACTCGCACGCATGCACAAATGATATGCTTTTATAAATTTACTACTCTATGAATTATGGTTGCTGACTGTAAAATGAATATGTAATAACTCTTGGTGTGCGTATTTTAATTGGAAATTTTGAAATTTGGTACGCATACATTGTAAACTCAAAGGTATAATAGGAGAATAACAGCGCATGAAAGTAATGAACACTGACTATGCGCTGTGTAGCAAAGGGAGAAGAAGGAGTCGTGGAGTAGTTTGTTATTTTAACGGAGACAATTTATGAGTGAATGTTTTCTGAATATGCAGTGACATTTGAATAGTCCTCTTCTTTTAAGCCAAAGGTTCTGGGTTAAGGTGGCACTTTTACACAATAATGGGCTTGGAAAGAAAGGTCTGGTCATCCTAGTGTGGAAGAAACGGAGGTGTCCCTGTTATGCATTTTGTTAGGACTCTGCTGAATTATGCACTTATACACTTATGCCCTTCAGAGCTCGCGGTCGTTAAGGTTATGAAGCTTCACAGAAATTTAACTTAGGTGGGATGGATATAGTACGACGGAGTTCCTCGCCTTATGGAACTTTGATTTCTATCCTTAGGCCGGAGCAGAATTACTACACCAACAATTTTAAGAGAACTTAGAACTTACTGTTTTCGGCGATAAGTCGAGCCATATTATTATTCAATAAAAGCCCATACACATAAAATATATCAAGCCACAAAATCGTTTATCATTCTCAGGTGAAATATTTTTGCTACGGCCATTTGAAATTGAATTTTTTTGCTTGAATAGAGCGAAAAGTTCTTAAAACTCATTTCGTAAAAAGAATCTTGTTAGGGTGCATATAGTTAATATCCAGAAACATTTTGTGGAACAATTAAATGGTTTAGTACTCCATAAGGGGCAATTTTGGGTCCGGGTTTAGAAAGTCCGAATAAAATGCCATTTTGGAGATCGAAAAGAAATATCCTTTTGCTACAAAGAAAAGGCCGATAGTTTCTTTTTTTATTCTCTGTGGCCTTTTAAGAGCTTTGCACAATTCTTAAATCAGATTAAACACTAATAAAACACATTTAAGATTTCCAATAGAAAAGCAATTTTGTATAAGAGGTCCATTGAGGTACCAAAAGTTCTTCATGAGTCTGAAATCAATTCAGAATTTTGATGGCGGTTTATTGGCAAAATACTGATTCCGTCCGTGAATATATCGGGCCATTTTAATGTCACATCGTCACAAAGTTGGAGTTCGAACATTTTCCTATTTGAGTGAAAACAGGTGAAAAGTTTCCTTTTATCATAAAGCGAAGTTCTGCTGAAGAAAAAAAATTGTTAAAACTTTTTTTCAGAAGTCATGCAATTTCAAAAATTCACTCTTTCCTGTTACGTAAAGTGTAGTTAAAAAAAAAAACAAACTTTAGCACTTTCAAAAAGAGCACTTCCTGGTATAAAGAAATATTAAAAAACAAAATTCTAAAATTTCTAATTTTCAAAATCAAAAAAATTTGAGTTGGCTTTAAATGTCGTACTCAAATTTTTTTGTGTTTTTTGGTTTTTCAAAAATTCGAATTTTTTGGAGTTTTCCTACAAATTTTTTTGTTTAACATTCTGGTCGAGCTCAGTTAGTTTAACATAATTTCGATCACTGGAAAATTTACTTTGGTAATAGTGGCATGTCAAAAAAATGTGCTTAAACTTTTTTTTTTACATTTTTGTTTTTGCATTTCACTAACACCCTTTAAAAAAAGTTAAATGTTTTTCTTTTGCAGAACCTCATTCATGATAAAAGGAAACTCTTCACAAAATTTCATTTTATTTGAACGGGGGTATATTCCAACTATGTGCCGATTTGACATGGAAAGACCGAACTATAATTTGTCTTTCCTGGTATAAGAGTTAAAATTGTTTTCTTGTTATTGTCTATTAAAGTAATTAACTTGTTATTGTTACTCAATCCAAATGTCATTTAAGCTATTTTCCAAACAATTTAATAACCCTGTTAGATACTAATTTTTTCATTTTTTATTTATTCTTTAGCCCTTTTTGATGCGCAAAAACATTAAGAAATAAAGACGAAAAAAAAATCCAAGAAAAAGTTAAAAAAAAAATTAACTGCTAAGATTTCTTATTGAAATGGGCAAAACTGCGCAAGTTTTTACGAGAAAAAATTATAAAGAAAAAAATCATAAATAAATTAAAATGTCACTAATAGGCAGCGGACAACATTTCCTAGCAACTAAATTGTAATGACAATAGAACTAAGCTCATTTCAATGAAAATTGCATTTTAATTTGCTAAGCTATGGCCGAGCAGAAGCAGCAAAAAACTGAAAAATAATTACTAAAATAAATGTCGGAAAAAATACGAAAAGATGCCTTCAAATAAAAAAAGAAAAAGGGAAGCGGCGATAGAATGCGAGGTTGCTGACTTTTATTTAATTAATTACAATTCTGAGCCTTTGCTGCATGACAAAAAAAAAAAAAAACAATAAAAACAGACTAAAGAATGAAGGCATCAGGCAAAAAGTCATTTACCAACGTCCAGCTATTAAAGTAGCCAATTGTGGGGGTTCACGAAAAATGGAGCAGCGAGCAAAAAGTGATGGTAGCGGCCTAAGACTCATTATGAGAAAAAAGGATCTTCATAATTTCCAAAATAAAATGCCAACACAAATGACATTAAACACGAAAACGCACATACACACACACACATGAACACTTAAATGACATAATGCAGTGGCACTTAAGCAGCACTGGACACATACAAACTCCTTTGTTTGTTTGGTTGGTTGTATGAGCTCATAGTAAAGTACTTCTACGAGGCAATTTGGTCATTAGTATGTTGAATAGCAGCAGCAACAGTGGACAGGCTGAATCGGATTAAAATAATTACGGCATAGAATTAAAATTGACACACATAAATAAATCTGTATGTGCTAGGCTGAGTGTGTGTGTTCTGCATTTGAGTGTGTCCACTGTGTTGTTATTTCTATTGTTTGTCAGTTGGCCTGAAACGTGTACATGTCATTTGGCCACTTGCCTAACTGAAGTTCATACTTACATACATAAATAAGTACAGAGATGTCTGAGGAGTCGCTTGTGCACTCGTAATTAAATTAAAATGAAAATATACGCTGGATTAATTTAATTTTCATTTGCATATGCTGGCCATTTTTATTCAATTGTTTACATTAAGACATATTCTCATAGACTAGAGATGCACATTTTTTTGCCTTAATCGGATTCAGGGATTTTTGGCATCTTGCATGGTAATGTCGGGACGACTTAGCTATCAAAAGTGGATATAGTTTTCTTTTTGAAAGTTGAAAGCGGGTGTAACAAAACATTTTTCAATATAACCTATATCCATAACGGATCCCTGTTCAAATGGCCATAGAGGTTGAAGCAGGATGCATCGCGGGAGTGACTACACATCTTCCGGAGAGCCTTACTCTCGATTAATGCAAAGGCCATTCTATCTACCGTCTTTCTTTCCGAGCCGTACATCCAGACTGGCATGATGTGAAAGCTACTGATATTCTTCTTGCTCGTCGGGAGAGGACTTTGTTTTTCAGTTTCCTACTAAGTCCAAATCGTGTGAATTTCACCGCTGATATTATTTACGGTGTTGACGCTGGTTACCAAATAGGCGCAAAAATTTCTTGACAGTAAATACCTGTCTTGTCTTATTTTTATCCAAGCTGACAAAAAGAAGGTGTGTCGTTAATTTTATCATTTGAATACCGTATGGCTTGTAGTATCGAGAAGTTTCGGTACATTGTACACTTACCGGATTTGAAGCCGTACTGACAAAGTTCAAGCCGTTTATCAATGATGGGCGTCAATCTTGCCGGGAATACGTTAGATGAAAACTTATATGCGATATTTAAGAATTCCGGGGTAGTTTCTGAGATTTGAGGGATCAAGCATAACACACTTAAGTATCAATATGTAGGCATGGTTTGCAACTTCTGAAACCTCCGCCATGTTTCAACAAGCCGGCAACGCCTGCTTATAGTTGATGTTTCTTCAGATGTGGCAGAAGCGGAAGCTGCAGGAAAAAGCACTTAAGTACAACTTGCGTGTCCTGCGTACTCCAGACTGAAGGTACCCCTATTGGAATTGTCAATGTTCATCAGAACTCGAGGCAGGTACTAGGCTGGTTTCTTGGAAACTTCTAGTAGATATAGCTATTTTTATAGCATACTACGGGTTCCTGAAATGGATTTCCACATAGAACAAATCACAGGTAAGACCATGGTAATTATCAGTCTATGTGAGATTTTCACTAACGGGACAATTTAACCTAACCTAAATTTTTAAAGAAATTGGATGTCGTTTTAACCTAATTTTAAGTAGCTATATGACCGCTAAGCGCGTTTACTAAACACGAATTTTCGTGGCATTTGACCTCGAATAGGATACTTGTGCAAGTTTTGTGTGACTTTGAAGTGCACTTATTGCATACCAAAATAGAGGCTACCTATTTCGGAATTGAGTTCTTGTCTACCAGAACTAACGTAATGCTTTCCCTACCTGCTAAAAACTAGAGAGTACTCCGTGACGGTGGGTAAAACTGACTTTATATTTTTCATCCCTAAAAGTTTATTTACCCAACTTAATTTTAAATATTTCATAAGGTATTACAAATCCCGGAAATTTCACACTAAATTGCTTGTAAACACTCGAACTTCCAGACGCGGGATCACGGCATTCCGGGATATGCATCCCTCGTATGTATGTACATCAATATACTTGTATACCCTGTTATGTTACAACAATGTTCATTATGCTCTTTTAAAACCATTTTCAATTAAGTTTTTATTTTACAGCTACTTTCCCCACCTTCATTCTACAAAGTTGAAGTTTATTGCTTTTATTTATTTCTGTGCTTAGTTAAATCTGTTGACCATACTTAAAAACATAATGCACAACAAAATTTTAACTTTTATGAGATTTTTATTTTGGTTTATTCTCATTTCGACTGCCCGCTTAACAATTGGACAGGCATAGAAACGTTATTTATATTCACAAACACACAAGCATAGAATAGGGTACAATCTTTGAATTCTGGGGTAAAAAATAATGATTTTTATAGGGAAGAAAAACATGGCGAATGAAGCTAATGAAATTGTCTTTGATAATAAATAATAATTAATTTAATTTATAGTTTAGGCAGTAGTATCCAACTTATTTCCAATCAAGGGCTTCCCTCATAACTATTATCATGTTCGGTGATCACAACCTATATATCTTAACTTAAATCTGGAGGAAAAAATAGCATAACAGTTTGATTTAGGAAAGAAATTCGAATAGTTACATTACGGCAGTTATCATGGAGAGCATCTTAAATCACATTAACAGAAGTGCCCTAGCATGTTTGTTTGTCCGCGTTATCTCCAAAACGAAAATGTCGGACTTATTGAAAGTTTTCCCTAATTTTCCTTTTAAGTAATGAACGCAAACAATAAAATCAGAAGGAGCAATGCCAGGTAGAAATACAACAAAAGCAATAAGAATAATAAACAAGGGATTAAACTTGACGGATCCATTTCCAAACAAGCCACCGGTACCAAACGAGTGACGAAAGTGTGCCGCTCGGGAGAGAAAATACCCCCGAGCTGAAATAGCGCTGCGGGTTAGGGGTTTAGAATATGCCCGAGGTAGGCATACCGGTCGTAAGAGGCGACTAATGTGCACAAAGGTAATGACGTGCAACTCGATGGTTGATCTACGGATATGATGCCTCTCACCTCTCATTAGAAGGTTTCACTGGTCATAAATCGCTACCACGACAGTCGGGCAGTACCGCAAGGGAGTACCGGAGCGTACCGGGTTCAAATCCGGCCAAGGACTGTTAATTCGACAACACTCCCCAAAACCTTCGGGGAGTGTTTTTGTCGTTACCACAACAACAACAACAACAACAAGAGCTAAAGTAGCGCTCTGGGCGCCATTTTGATGCACTTTCTCCTGAAAAATCCACCCTATGATGCTGTTGTTAGTTTTGTTGCTTAATTCAAACCATGTGGTTTCATCCATGTAGTTGCTAAGTTCCCTTATTAAGCATTTCGCGATGCCCTTAAGTTATGGTACTATGTAACTGCCCAGAGTAGCTGGACATTCGCAAAAGCTAGCGCACACTTGTTTCTTCGCATCATTCTTCTTCACAGCTCCTACATCTGTTATTGAACTGGCTGCCTTTCTTTCTCTGACCTATTCAGCAGGTATATTTTTCCCTGATTGTTGTAGCTTGACCAATTTAGTTTGTTGATCTTATAGGCATCGGCGAAGAACCTATTTCTGCCCTCTACTCCTTGAACCAGAAACCGAGACAAGGGTGATGTATGAGAAGTTTCCAGCCGCATCCAGGATCTTCTTGCAGCTGCTGATGGTCTTAGAGGATGTGGTGGGGGATTCCACCATCATAAGCGCTGTTTAGATGTCTATGTAGATACATATGTCGCGTCGTCTCACTAAGTATTCCGTCAAGAATCTACCGACTTTCTCTATTCCTAGCACTTCTGCTTGGAAGATACTAGCTGATTCCGGAAGACGAACTGCTCCGAAAACACTCCTGCTCCTACTCCACCATCTATTTTTCAACCGTCGGTTTAGAGCTGACGTGATTCATCTTTGCATACTCTGTCTCTCCGCCAGTCCTTTCTTGAGGGAAACTAAACCTTAAATTTCCTGTCGAGATTCAGCAAGAGCGTGTGAGAGCCTACCGTTGACCGGATAAAAAATTATTTTCCACTCCCGTTCCGTAAATAGATACCAAGCATGATTCTCCAGTACTCAAAAACTCAACTACAAAATTTCAAATTTCAGCACCTGTAGATTGTGTTCTTTTAGAAAAATTCTGTTGAAATTTGAATATTTTCTCATTTTTATATTGCTTATATAAAAAATATATTACTATTTTCTTCTCAGCTTCAGTGATTTCTATTTTGCTTCGTTCCCATTCATATTTTGCTTGCAAAATATTTAAGGGTTAAAAACGCACAAAAAGTTCTACTCACATACATAGATAGTACGCACATAAGTCCATGGCAAACCAGCTCCATCTGCGCCATGTTTATTTGTCTTCGTGTGACCCTCCACCGCTGTGGCTGCGCTGTCATGGCGCTTATGAATTTTTGTCTATCTATTTTATGCTCTCCACGCAGCTTCCATATTTGTCTCCCCAAAAAATGTTTATGGTCATTCGGCATAAAGTCCTTCAACATTGCATAAACGGTTCTATGCGCACTTATGTATGTATTTCCAAATAAACATACATAATTACGTATGTAAGGACTTTTGCTTGCTAATGGGGGACACTTTCAATGGTCAAGTTGTCAGCCCCTAAAATGTAGACAAATTGCATTATCTGTGTAGATGTGCTGCATAAGCGAATATGGAGAAGTGTTACATTTGAGGAGGTATGAGCCTTGTGATGAATAACGCATAACGGTAGAGTGTATGGGACAATTAAATGTGGTAACTTTATGAGTTTGGAAGGGAAGCAGCAACAGTGCGAAGCAGTTAAATAACTTCAAATGTATTGCAAAATTTATTAGTTTGGAATATGTAGTAAAAAGGCTGCATTAAAATTCTAACGTTCCCTTAAATTTATAATCGGTCAGTTTGTTGACTGAGTGTAGTAAAAATTAAAGTTTTCTAGTTTGTTCAAAAAGAAATTGACTTCTCAAAGCCTATCACTTGACAAAGTTAGTATTTAACAACGTAACTATAGGGACCACCTTGGGTTTCCTTTTGCAGTGAAAATATATTTAAGTCAACTTAACACTTTTAAGTAAAGTTTTTATTAAGTTAAATAAGGACTTTTTTATATATTATTATTGACCATCACTTAATCCAATTTTATTAAGTTTTTGTTGAACTCAAGGCCTTTTAAAATTGAAACACAATATAAATCCTCTTTTATTCGTCGATATTTTGATCTCAATATGGGTATGTATACCCAATTGCGTAAGTCGTATTATCTATGGGTGTATGGATTGTCTTCAAATTGTTGTTTTTGTCCACAGTTCCTGATAATGATCTCATGGGTTAGGGGTTTAGAATATGCCCGAGGTAGGCATACCGGTCGTAAGAGGCGACTAATATGCACAAAGGTAATGACGTGCAACTCGATGGTTGATCTACGGATATGATGCCTCTCACCTCTCATTACCCATCTCTCCTTCCTGATGGAAGGAGGGGTGACATGACCTAGAAGGTTCCACTGGTCATACCAAATCGCTACCACGACAGTCGGGCAGTACCGCAAGGGAGTACCGGAGCGTACCGGATTCATATCCGGCCAAGGACTGGCACTTCGACAGCAACCCCCAAAACCTTCGGGGAGTGTTTTTGTCGTTACAACAACAACAACATCTCATGGCGTTTTCTTTTCTAGAAAAAGTGTTATCCTGTTAGTTATTCTCAGCTCTCTCTCTGTTAAAAAATACTTTCTTATGATTGAACAGGACGCCACTTTCTACAAAATCAGCCCTTTTGCACAGCGCCAGGTTACCTAGGTCAAGAGATTTAATTTGAGAGGGTAGCAAATTTTTTATAGAAAAGAAAACGACATCAGATTGAGTTCAGTAAGGTCTTTTATAAATAATTGAACTTTATAAGCAAAATGCAAGTGTAGAAATAATTCAGGGAAAAATATGTTTGTCAATTTTGTTTTATCATCATTATTTATTGGCGCTTAACCGCCTCGACGATTCTGTCCTTTGTGTATCGAAGCACGCCAGTCATCCCTTTTCTCGATAACTGACGCCAATTGAAAACACGAAGGGAGGTGAAGTCATCTTCCACCTATTTTTCCTAACTTAGTCCAGGCCTCCCCGTGGTGTGGCGGTAGTGTTGCCGGCCTACCACACCGAAGGTCCATGGTTCGAGCCCTGGTACAGTTAACATCAAAAGTGATTTGAAAAAGGTTTTTCAAAACGGGGTCGCCCCTCGGCAGTGGTTTGGCAAACTCTCCGAGTGTATTTCTGCCATGACAGGCTTCTCAGCAAAAATTCGTCTCCTTTGTAGATGCCGTTCGGAGTCGGCAAAAAACTGTAGGTCCCACCAATTTGTAGGGAAAATTCAAATCGGCACACCACAAATTATAAGAGAAGCTTGGCGCAAAAATCTCTTAGAGGTTTATGATGATATACCTGTTGTATATCGCGCCATAGAGATAGAGAGATAGTCCAGGCCTCCCTCTTCCTCCGCTGCCGAATTTAGATGACGATGGGAAAAACTTCTGGGTTGGAGTTTATTTGTCCATTTGCATAACATGCCCAAGCCAGGCGAGTATTTAGTCCGATCTGCATAAAGCGCATACAGCTCATCGTTAAATTTCTTTCGATACTCGCTGTTGGCATCACGGGAAGGACCATACATTTTCGGAGAACTTTTCTCTCGAATACTTTGTTCGTCGAGAGATGACTTTACTTGTCAATTGTCTACTCAGTCCAAAGTAGCACTTCTTGGCAAGAGTCATTCTCCATTAAAATTATCGACTTTCATTATTTTCGGAGTTAACGGGTGTTCCTAAATAGACGAAGTCCCTCACAGTTTCAAATTTGTAACTATCAATATTGACGTGGCTTCCAAGCCGCAATTGCGCCGGTTATTTTTTTGATGACAGCATATACTTGGTCGTGTCGTTGTTCACCGCAGAACCCACTTTCGTCGCTTCTTTATCCAGGCCAGAGAAGGCAAAAATTAAGGTGCGGTTGGCGGGGTGGCATTTCTTTGGGCAGAATACACTTAAGTTACAATGTTGAGGCATGCACTCGTCCCACCATATTCTGTGTAAGAGTTGATGCATGCTATTCAACAGCTCTTCGCCCCCGTGTTTCAATAGCTCGGCGGGTAGTCCGCCATTTACAGTCGCTGTGTTGTTTTTGAACCGGGATATAGCTTTCCTCACGTCACTATAGTCATTTGAATTATGTTTTCGTTTTATTTTGCGTTCCTAGCTTTTTCATTGCAAAATTTATAGCTCAAACCCGTTTATCGAAACTATGGAAACTATGGAAACTATTATATGGGAGTTATATGTTATGTTGGTCCGATTTTGGTGATTTTCACTACACTCATTACATATATAATATGTACCAAACCTACAAAATTTTGCGTTCCTAGGTTTTTCATTGAAAAATTTATAGCCAAAACCCATTTATCGAAACTATCGATTGTATGGGAGCTATGCGTTGTATTGCTCCGATCTTGCTGATTCCGACGAATGATTCAACTCAGGGACTATTTTGCGTACAAATAGACAGACGGACATGGCTAACTCGACTCAGCTCATCGCCCTGATCATTTCGGTATACTTATTAGTGGGCTTATTTCATACTTACAAACATCGGACCAAAGTTATAATACCAAATCATGTTCATGAAAGGTATAATCAAGAACTCATCTTTAGTATACGAATTTCGTTGGGTAGGATCGCTGTTTTATAAAAGAATACGACGATTGCAGTTACTGGGTGTGTTAGTTTTAATCTCACTCCAAAAAAATTCCGGCTCTTAAATACAGGATAAGCCACTCCTATCACAATTTCCCATTGTTTTATACCAGGTTTCCAAAAGACGGGTTTTTAGGGGAGAAGGATTCATTAGAAAATTATACAAAGGACGAGCTTTGAAGCCCTCGCTATTCTAATAACAGGTGCGAAATGCTGTGTATTAGTAAAGTCACCGAAAGTCCCATAAGTTTACTCTGCATGCTGAGGTGGCGATTTTAAAAAGTGCTCTAAGCGCTTCTACACCTTCAAAGACGTTAGATTTTACATGTTCCTTCACATGTTGAGAATAATAAACTTCATCCAAATGATTGAATAATGTTGCCATTAAAAAGTGTCAATATTACACCTAAGTAAACAGAATATTTTCCCAGTCATTGTAATCATCTCACAAAACATACACAAACACACATATATACATACTTACAATATAATGTAAAATATTCCATCGATAATGTCACATTTCCCATCCTGAGCACACAAAATTCCCATCCATCACACGCGCAACCAATAACTGTAGCAATACACCCCCGTCCATATAGACAAGTCCTGGCCAACGGAGGACCCCCAACTGGCCATCAACAAAGTGTTTTTAATTTGACGTAAAGCAAACAAATCCGCTTTTCGTATGCAACAACAACACAACAGCATCCAACTCCCTTAATCCAAAGCGCTCTACACCTCGGTGTTTATACTTCCCTTGAACTTTCGCTTTAGAAACGCTTACATCTGTAGCTCACTGCGTTGCCTTGTTTGCTTAAAGATTTCATGTTTTCAATAATTTTTCTAAATGTATACCGTTGACGATTAATTTTGCCACAGCAGGTGGGAGAAGAATACAATGTATGTTGGAATACCTCCTATATACATACATACATATATATGTATGTATATGTGGAAATATGTAGCTTTAGCACTGATGGAGCAAAAGCTAGTAGATGGCGGTGATGGTGGCGACTTTGGTGGGAGGCATGAATTGGAAAAATAACGCATTTTGGGGGGTGTTTACTTGACTGGATATTGACTACAACCTGACCCGCCACGTCGTCCTAAATGCTTTTTATGTTGTTTGCTTAGTCGTTTGTCGATACGGAAAAAGCTTGTGATTGTATCAGCGCAGTCGGAATGTGGATGTGCGGTCTTGGTATGAATAAATATTCGTTCTCGTAATAAACATAAACATTCTAGGGAGTGTGTGGGTATTCAACAAATTATGTGAGAGTATTGAATTTTCATTATTGGCATTTGAATTTGAAATTAAAAAATTATCCAGCTGCGTTTCATTGACAGTACGTGACATCATCACTTGGCGGACATAATTGGATTGTCTGTAAGGCAGCGGAAGTTGAAATTTGTGTTGTAGTGATTTTATACCGTTATTAGTATTTATTTGCATGCTTAATTGTAGAAATTGTTGTTATTAATTAAATTTAGATAGACGTTGGAATGTCGAAACCATTGAAAAGGGAAAATGACTGTGAGCCGCTGCAGGAAGATCAAATGTTCTCTGAATATGTCGATAAAGGCTGACGAGTTTAGCATAAGATGTGACAGTTCTCAGTCTGTTTAGGGTCTGAAGATATTTTTGAACATTTTAGGCTTGGAGAATGTTTGAACAAAAAAATGAAACTTCGAGGTTGATTGTCCATTCATAAATAATACCCATTCTTCCGTGGAGTGGACATTTGGGCGAGCGAACTCCTTAACCACATTTCCAAAGAATAAAAAAATTGAATTTGGTCGTTATTTTTATGGACGGTTCTATGGAAGATTAACGCGAACATTCATTATTAGCCTAGAGGCTGGTAGGTTTTGACTAAACCAGCTCGAATCTGAAATTTGCTATCGCTCCGGTAATTTGTACAGTCTTAATGCTCCTAAGTTTCCATTCTCTCTCTTGCACTCCGCTACTCCTGGCTATCAACTCCATCAAAAATGAGCTCGGCTTGCTATGGTTCCCATCTACGAAATACTTTACTGGCAAAACTCACTGTAAACGGGGAGAACTCTCTAAAGGAAGCGAACTGCTTTGGTTGGTATAAGCGGCTGTCCAAAAACCCACCTTAGCTCTATATGCTATTTCCCTATAGAGGACAGGTGAACTGATTCATGGGTAGATCGAAGCTGGAAGATATGTTTGGATTAAGAGTTTTCTTTCGACTTTAGACGCAAGTTCAGGATACTTGCCCATTGTGTGTCCTACATGTGGAAAATCCAGCAATTGAGGTTGCATGAAACGGGATTCTGTCGTGTTTTACTTACTTACTTAAACTGTGCTGAGGCAGTAAATGGGTTTTGTCAGCCCAACACAGCGCCCTAATTGAAAACAAGAAGGGTTCACACATTCACTTGCTGCTTCCATCAGTATGTTGGCCTACCTCTTACTTTGCTTCCAGAATGTAAGAATTCCTTCTTGGCAGCAGCATTTTCATTCGTTGGTTTTAACTTCCCAGCTCTACTACGGTTATAGAATTCGGGGTTTCATGCAGTAGAATGTTCTTAAAAAGATTTGTAACTAATAAATCTGGGCCAAGGTCATTTGCAGGGGATTTGCTAAGCTTGTTGGGTTTGCTAGGCCATTTGTTACTTGACCTAACCTATATAGCCATGAAGATCGGTTGCGCGTTTTCGACGCCTATAAAGGAGACTCACTGATTGTGGTCAGTTCCACTATTCATCCATATCCTACCTCCTAAGAGGTTGGCAATACCTACGAGTGCGTTTATTTTCAGAAAAACTCATCAGAAAAAAGTTGAAGTTCGAGTCAACCCTCCCTAAACCGGCCTCAGGTTATCCCGAGCAACACTTTTCTCACATTTTAGTGTTGCTCACGCACCCGCTATGCACATGGCCCACTCTATGTGCGTGTTCTTGCTCTTCAGAACACTGCACGAGTTGTAAAACTTTCCGAGAATTGCCTCTAACGCACTCAAGGCAAAATATGTTTTTAGTCCATTACATAATTGTGTCAACAATGCCTCAAATTAATTTGCAAAAGTAGTTTTTTGCACAAAAGTTTTTACAGCCTTTTGTTCTCCATAATTTGTATGCCCTGCCTTTCACTTTGTTGATATAAAGAATCGCACAATCATAACGCACCCCTTCTAACCCTTTGTAGTCCAACGATAAATAAGCACGGAAAATAACAAAACAGATGCTTTCATAAAACATAAAACAACCAGAACTTTGACTAATGATGTGGCAACAAGGGAAAGGGATGAGAGTACAACAAAAGCGCAACAACAATAATAAATTATAAAAAACAGTAACAAGAATGCGGAAAACATTAAAAATAATAAAGATAATGTAAAAGTCAAGTCATAACTGGTACGAAACAAATTGTTACCTTTTGTGTATGAAGCAGGCAAGCATCTTTCATTGAGTGCAGACATACAAACATGTACAACATGCGCTCATCTGAATGTGCACAGTTGTAAACCCAGCAAACAATTTGAAGCACAAAGAAATCGAAACCAGTTTTTTTAGGCTGCTCAAATCGCAGAAGATTTTGATTTATTGACATGAGTGACGCAGCTGGGGAGGAAAAACGAGAGGACGCCCTTCGACAAATCCAGTGAGTTGTGACAGTCCTCGGGTAATCAATATTTGTTGACTACCATAAATGATTCTCACCAGAGATTACAAAATATATTTGTTCTGTTATACTGAACCGACTTTTTATCGCTTACACGAATTATGTTTGCTTTGCGACCCTCAAGCAACTTAAGCATGCGAACTATTTCCGAACAATATTCACAGTGGTGGTGTCACCAATCCGACTAACTTTGATAAGCCACTGAACTAACTCACAAATTACCCAACCTATCAGCTGACTTATTGTGGACTCAAGTCAGCGTTCCTGTCGTTCATTATAAATACGTCGTTGGCAATGTAAAATGTAATTCAAATTTTCAGAGGAAGACAGACGAAGCATAAAACAGCTGGTCGGGTTGTTTTGTAAAAAGTTGTTTCAGTCGCTCAGTTGGTGAAACCTAAAATTAAGTTAGCCCCAAATCTGGGCTTAAGTCACAACTTAGCCTTAGCCCAAGTCTCGTTGGTGAAACCGGTTTATAATGTTTGCTGAGATAAAACCAGTATAAATCTATTAGGGCGGGTCTAATTGTTTGTGCCAATATTTTTCAGGTCGCAATTTTATTCATAGACTCGAAAGACAATTATTAGAGGAAGTGTGGACGAAACTGTTTGATAAATAAAAACTAAAAACTGGCACTTTGAAAATACCTGACTACTGAGAGCACAGGAAAGAGAGTAGAACAGGTTCTCCCTCAGTCAAAAGTTGCAAGCTTTAGTCGAAAATATTTTAGGTGACTTTTTCTAAATTGGGAATTAACGTTTTGGGAAATAATAAAATACCTGAAAATATCGTTTTTGAAGCGTTTGAGAGTACTCTGCGGATTTTTTATACCTTTCATGGACATCAAGTGGTATTATAACTTTGGTCCGATGCTTGTAAGTATGATAATAAGAAGAGATAGACCCACCAATAAGTATAACGAAATGATCAGGGCGATGAGCTGAGTTGATTAAGCCATGCCTGTCTGTCTGTTTATACGCAAACTTGTCCCTCAGTTTTTGAGATATCTTGATGAAATTTGGTATGGAGCCGCTATTTTGCATAAGATTAATCGTTTGTCGGAATCAGCAAGATCGGACCAATTCAACGCATAGCTCCCATACAATCGATTGTTCCGATTAACGGAGTTTGACCTATTAATATTGAAATTCAAGAGCTAGGAACTTTCAATTTGGCGGGTTTAGTTCATATTACATACGCAATGTGACTAGTGAAAATCAGCCACATTGGACCAACATAACATATAGCTCCCATACAATCGATTGTTCCGATTAACGGAGTTTGACCTATTAATATTGAAATTTAAGAGCTAGGAACTTTCAATTTGGCGGGTTTAGTTCATATAACATACGCAATGTGACTAGTGAAAATCAGCCACATTGGACCAACATAACATATAGCTCCCATATAATCGATAGTTCCGATAAATGGGTTATAAATTTCTCAATTAAAAGTCTAGGAAAGTAAAATTCTTCAGGTTTAGTACGTTCTAGTTATGTAATGTGTGTAGTGAAAATTACCCAGATCGGACCAACATAACATATATAACAATCGATTGTTCCGATAAATGAGGTTTAGGATATGCTTTGCAGAGTTTGTACTAATTGTTAGTAAGGATCGGGCACTTAGAGCCGTGATGCGTTTTCATGAAAGGTATAAAGTCTTCGGCACAGTCGAAGACAGTCCTTTAGTTACTTGTTTTAAACTACTTTTGAATTTTTTATTTTTGATGTGATCTAATTTCCCGTCATTTTGAAAAAAAAAATCACGTTTAAGTTTAAATTGACAAATTTTTTTTTTATTGTTTAGTTTTACTAGTTTTAGGCAGGAAATTACGGTTGAAAAATGATTACTCAAGAAATTTGTTTAATCGTTTAGTTTCACATGGCTCTACGTGACACAAAAAATGTTCATTAATCAAGAAAATTATACGACAATTCAATGTACAAAGTTTTGAAAATAAAAACTTTCACCCAAAAACAAAGTTAAAAGCGACCCTAAAACCTTAGTGCCTCCCTAATATGTATGTGTATGCGCAAACATTCATTCAACTGGCCTTACAAGAATGACAAATTGTCTAATTCACTTAGTGTGCGAGTGCAAGTGAGTGCATTTTTTAACAATGAAAATCATATGTCATCATTATTAACACCAAAATGATTTCATTTTCTGCTACAATGCGCACATATGTCGGCAATACTAACGGGCCATGGAACTTGCCAAGCACACCGCACTCACGCAGGAGGTAGCCCGGAGTTATGGCAGAGCGTTCAAAAAAGTTAAGCGGATAATTTCGAAATAATATCATAATCATAAGTGAGTGGCAGTAGCAGTCGCAACAACAAGTTAAGTGATTTTGTAGCCACCACCTTTCAAGCATGCAGCAGCATTATAAAGCACAACAACAACACCATGGCAACCAGCGGCAGCACAGAGCTGGCTATTAACAACCCTCATAAAGGGTGAGGTTGGAAGCAATCGAAAGAAGTCAACCTGCCGTTTGCGTCTGAAATTTCGCACTTGGCGCAAATGGAATTTTCATTTGTTTAGAATAAGGCAAATGAAAAGAGGAAAACAAACAAATGTCAAATTGTTGTTGATTTTATATTTCGATTTGGTGTGTTGTTATTGTTTGCTATTGTTGTTGTTTTTATTATTGTTTCCCTGTTCGTGTGACATAAATCCCTGCGCATATTATTAAAATAATGAAATTTTAAAATTCCACACACCAACAACAATTTTGATGAGTTGTTCAGCTGCCAACCACCTTCCTTCCGCCTCGTACACCAACAACATTTGGAGTTGCTTGTCATATGCTTCCTTTCCGCCAGTTGTTGTGTTGACCTTTTTGTTTTCTTTGGCTCACTTTGTATGCCGAAGTTTATTCTCGATTACTTCGCTGTCATAAAACAAAGCAATTGGAAAATTATACACTTGTACGCCGAAAAGTATGCACTTAATAACCGGCGATGCTTGCAGGCGTACGCCCCCTTTTTTTTGTTTGCTCAAAGCACAAATAATTTTGCATATTAATGTTGCACGATGACAAGTAAATATACACACATACATACATACATACATACATACATTTACATAAATATCTCTACCAAATAATTTTAAAATCGTTTGAGGGTTGACAATTTTTGAATTATTCACTCATCTTCTTACTTGGCTTCCTTGGCTTTGTGTGCACTTTGCAGCTGTGCCGTCGCTTATTTTTAGTGGTTGGCTAAATGTCCTTTGATTATTATTATTGTTGTTGTACTTGCCTATATCACACGCGCTTATGTTATTAGTGTTCAACCGGGTTTATTCAATTTTAATACGCATCGCTGTATGAAATCTTGCCTCAGGAGCTTATTGCTTTTGTCGGCTTACATCCCTTTACAGGTTTTCTTTTTAAGTTGTTGTTGCTTTTTTCTACATTAATTCCCAAATGCTCACTTGTTTAACGATTTTAGAGTTAAGCTTTTCTCTTAATAAATTCATCATGAAATTGAAATTTCATAACGGTTTTGCTGAATATGAGGCATACTTTTAGGCGTGTAAAAAGTCTGTGCTACTTGAGCTTCTATTTTTGGCAGGACTCTTTGTGGGTTTTAATTGCTTTATGCTTTGAATTTGGCAGGTTTTTGAACGACACAAGAAATACGAGAGTTAGATTTTATCACTTTAAGAAAATTTATATTTATTAGAAATTAAGAAATTTGGTTTATTTATGTGAGTCGAAGCATTTTAGTTTGTGATATAGATTTCATTGAATTGTGTAGCAGCTAGCAGTAAATTAAAAATACTTTACTTAGAACCCCTCGCTCTTATTGCACCTTTGAGTTTAGATAAGAATACCCTCTGTGTCTAAGGCTCTCCATGGATTAACAAAACCTCGCATATAGTTAGCTGTTAGTGCAATGCAACAGTATCCTGACCACAATTAATTTTACTTGTCAGTGATGTCGTTATAAAAGCTTGAACGCCTGTCTATTTGAGGTTTATGGTGTTTTATGCAGATCCTAAAAGGTTTTATTTTTTTTTTAATTTTTAATTTTTTTTTTTTATTTCGCTTACATTCAAGTGGACATGAATTTGTTAAGAATTACTGTGCTTTTGCATACTTTACGAAATACTGATCGCAGGCAATTTCCAACCTCATTTTGAGTTCAGTTTATAATGAATCCTGCAGATGCTCCTTCGACCATCCTTCTGGCGCAAAAACATCGACACAACGCAGAGTCTATTGCCTTCACCGTCGCTGAGGTAAAGGAAGCCATAATGAAGGCCAAGTCCCAAAAATCATTTGGACGCGACGATATTGCCTTCAAAATGTTGAAACACCTTGGCCACGAGGGGTATAGTTATTTAGCTGCTCTTTTTATCCTCTCGCCAACCTTCTTCACCATTGCTGAGAAATGGAAACAGACGAGAGTGGTTCCCCTTCTACAACGTAGGAAGCTAGCTAATATGGAAAAATCATTTCGTCCGATATCTCTACTTTCGCCGGTTCCGAAATTGTTTGAGACATCACTACTCCCCTACTACATAAATCAACAAACTCCGAATGGCAGGACGGTGCTCGTGGCACTTGACCTATCAAAAGCCTCCCTGCCCCTCAACGGTTGGAAAGCGTCGCTCGTATTCAGGGACTCAGCATCTAAACCAGGAGGAAGTAAATAGGGGGTGCCACAGGGTGCTGCCTATCCAAAATTTTTTTTTGTTTCTACATTTCGAGGGGTCTCTATAGTCTCCAACGCTGACAACTGTTCTATTATGACTTCTCCACATAGTGAAATTTGACCCTATCTCCAACAAATTCGACGGCGACTCTCCTTACGACTTGGAATGCGCAGATTAGGCAATATTTACATAGTCAGGTAGATGGAGTAACTCTTCCTACTGTCAACCACTATAAAATCTTGGGTGTGACGGAACTGCCATAAATCTTGTCACTTAAACCGACACCTATCGGATCCGCTGCCTAGGGAACTATCTCCTTCAGCTTGTACCGGAGCCAAGCGGAGTCATATCAGCAAAGGACTGTCAATGTCGGGCTGACTTAGCAGTGCGAAGCAGTGCTCAACTTGAATTGCCCTCTATCCGGTTATAACATCCGTTATACGCTTTTGGATCTAAGTCCGAAATATTAACACCAGATCTAGATAACTCTGCAGAAGATCGAATTTTGTCTGAATTAGGATGCCAACTGATTTTGTTGGTGTTGTAGTAGAAGTACTTTGCCAAGCCTAGTCAGCATGTCAACTCAAGAGGATCAGAGTTTGACTGAGTAAACCCGAGACTTTGTAAGAAAACGCGGCTCTCCTCAGAATAAAATTTGTAATTCGTCTGCGTCGTTTACCACTTGGTGCTTCCTGGATTATTTCTAACAACAGATCATTGAGATTAATTATGAACAGCTGACAGACAGAGTAGGAAATTTTTGCACTAAAACTGAAGTTCAGTGCACTCAACCTTAGATGACAGTAAAATATTCAGGGACCGTGGGATGATTTTGGCATAATTTTGGTGCCCAGTTTGGGACCACTTCGAAATTACCTTCTGTATTTTTTAAAAGGTTTCAGCGATTTTAATATGATTTACAAAATTATTTGGGACTATTCGTGAACAGAAGCCAGCAATTAACAACTATTTTAAAGCTTTCAGAGGATTCTTTTCGAGGTGGTACCAGCACTACTTAGTCACATAATGTTTATTTAGCTGCGCTACTTTATTTGAAATAGGACTAGAAAGTCTTCCAATATGCACAATTTCTTTCCTTATTTAAACCATGTTTCCAAACAAATATAAAGACGAAAATTTTCATACAAAAAGCTAATGCAGAGGAAACTCAAACTCCAACGCTTAATCAAACCCCATATTCCAATTCATCACCCTCTTATGCTGTAATTTTATTTATTACTCTACAAAGCAATTGCAATTAAAAGCTTTTCACAGCGAAGGTAATCTACTCTCCTCTAAGTAATACTCATACTTTTGGAAAAATTTCATACAACCAACAATCGCCAACCATCAACAACACCCCACCCACATCCACATCCAGCCAGCTTCAAAAGCACCATCAGCATTACCACAACTCCTGCAGGCATTATAAATGAATAAATAAAATTCAGTAAATTCCAAATGAGCAAAACACATTTCATAAGCCGTTCAAAAGCGAGAAATTTAACGCATTAATTTTGTTGGCCGCGTAGCCATGGCCATGCAGGTTCGTCCTGCATCACAGCAAAGATTTGGCTTGAGTTGTTGTTTACAACCCCAAATAGCTCCAGGTTGAACACTGCGTGTGCGTGTGTTGGTGTACGTATGGAATTATAATATTTCAATACAATTTGATAATTTCACAATTTAACATTTCTTACCCTTTTATTGAGTTATGCAAAAGTTAGTGGAGGTGGTGGCGTTGGCGGCTTTCGTTGGACCAGACAAATTACTCAAACAATGAGGAAACAACAAAGGCCTGATGTATGCATATAGCTGTGTGAGGATGTGTACTTATGTGTGTATGTGTTGTAAGCTTTGTCGCCTGAAAGTAAACTTTGTACCCTGTGGGTGGTTATTTAGAGCCACAAAAAAGCGGAAGCGGATATATGCGCGAAAGGTTAATGTCATTTGATATCAAAAGCAGCAGCAAGAACAACAACGACACATTCTTCATAAACCCCGACTCGCATCTTCAATCATATATCTACATGTGTACATAAACACATATTTGGTTACATATCAGCATTTACTCTTTTCGAAAGGACGCAAAACACAATTTCAATCATTCGATTGCCATAAGGGTTGCTGTCAATTTGTGTGTATTTTATAATTTACACATACAAATAAACAAACATACTTCTACTACCTACATGGACTGATTGTATGACTTTCTCCTCAACACCGCTGCGAGGGCAATAATATGCCATGTCTGGGCATTTTAGGAAAATTTCAAAATTGATGGATTTGCATTTGACAAATTATCCTCATTTGACTTGAATGCCTTCAATTGACTAAGTTTTTCACGCCATGTTTCACCCGTAGTAACTAGTTGTAAAGTACTTCAACACTAAGTAGAAGTCAGCCAACTGTCTCTTTTCCACATAAGTAACCGGTATTTTTAAAATGGAAATCTCCGAGGAGTTGTCAATTGTCAGACTTCTGACATAAATAGACCAAACAAATTATAGTTCTACATTACTGGTATATTTAAATAATTTAAAAAATAAATTTCAGTAAAATTTGTTCGACTTTGGGCACTTTAGCATTCTCCGAAAATTTAAGATTTTGTTGTTACGGCTATGGTATCTTTTGGACTAGTTTGATAAAAGTTAGAAACTTCTAATTGTAAAATTTATAGTATTTTTTCCGACTTAGTAAGCTGAGTAATGGAGCAAGATATACATGTTCTCAAGTATAATTTGTATCTTTTCAACATTTTCGTATACTTGTTGATTATCCGAGCTGGATAGTAATCATTATTTACAAGTAATATAATCTTTTTCTTTGCTTCACACAAAAGAAATTGATTACATTGCAATTCCTCAAAAAAAAAAAAAAAATACCAAAAGTAATTTCCTCGTTTTGAGATTCGAGTACTTGTTTTTTTGTAATTGAAAAAAAAAAAAACTACTCTGCGGAGTTGTTATTTCTTTGAAAATTTCCAACTACATTTTGAGTTCCTTTCCCTTTCCTTGAGTAGCCTTTCAACTACAAAAAAAAAAAAATCCATGTACTCGAGCCTCAAAACGAGGAGATTACTTCTGTTACGTTTTTTTGAGGAATTGAAATGTAATCAATTCTAACTTTTTCCACAGATTGGACTTAGGGATTTGCTGCCATTAAACTTAATATCAAGAAGTATTGTTTGGCCTCCGGATCGTGATTAAAGAACCAAGATCCGTGACTTACGCTGCCAATAACAGTGTAAATAAACTCAGTGACTAATGTACTGATATTACGCCACCCACTTCTCACTATCAATATATAGCTTTAATTTGTGTTAGATTTTATCGCTAATTTCAAACATCTTTTTTGGAGCAAATTAGCAAGGTCAGACGATCAAAGCATCGACGGCGACGTCAATTAAAAAATTGTTGTGTATAATTAATGAGAAAATATATCGAATATTTTAATACAGACCTACAGAAAAATATGGGTGAAGAAGGTATTAATTTCTATGTAGTAATTTTCTATTGAAGCGTGTACAAACATACATACAGACAAAAAATTCCAAGCGCTGTTTTTTTTTGTTCTTATTATATTTATAAATTTTTTTAATACATATGCACAATGCAATATAATGCTAGAGTTATTAAATCTATATCCCGTTAAATCATATTGTGGCATGGATAACATATATATAACTGTAAATCGATATGCGCCACTATCCAGACGGAAAATAAAGGTTGTCCTTGCTTAAGTCGGAATAACAAAACTTATTGTATCCGCCAAAATATATTTATTTACACTATTGGTATTTTATTTCTATTTTTTTCACGTGCCAGCAATCTCTTTTGAACTTATTATTTGTTAACAAAAACCGCTTATAAAAATATTTTCAAATAACATTTGCTTTCCTTTTCTCGAGATTTTTTCAATTGCTGTATTTTTAAGCGTTTTTAATATCTAACCTTTATTGCAAGGACCCTCCAGCATATTTATATTTACTTAAGCTTATTAGAGTACACTCAACACCAACTTATTGTAGCGACTAAAGGGACAAGAATTTGTTGTGGATAAATACTCACATCAAAATAGTGGGTTCAAAGGGGTTGCTTGTTAGCTACAAGTGTTAATACGGAATTTTTTCACACTGGGTTTTGGTTTTTGAAAGATCCAGGGGCTATTTTATCACAAATATTGAAATACGAATTTGAATAAATAAATAAAAATATAAGTATGTAAGTTGTTTCTTTAATATTTGGATCTGAATGAATAACTGATGACCAGGGAAAGGATTTTTAGGACCTAAAACCCTGCCAAAAAAGGAAAAAAAAGTGACAAAATAGCCAGGCAGCAAAAAAAAAAAGGTGAAAAATTTATTTATTTTCATAAGGGCACTTATTATTGAACTTATACCGAAAACGATTACAAACGAGTGATGCACTAATTTCATTGTACTTTTGGTTTTAACTTTGATTCCAATCGAGCTTTTAACACAAAAAGAGGGTAATTCTATAGATGTGGTAAAATTGTACAGCAAGATGCATCTCAAAATTTTATGAGAGCAAGTTAATTGGATTATCGTGAAGAAAGGCTTTAAATATACTAAAAGTGCGCTCGACCTGCGTTGATAAATGGTGCCCAATTAAAATATGAAATATTTTAAGTTTTGAAATTATCAACAATTAGGACATTCTCCTTGTCATTTAATATTTTATCAACATCACTTATTGTACGGCGTGTTCGCCAGGTAGTAGTAAAAAAAATCAAACAAAACAAACAGTCTGAAAATTCATTTTGAATTAAACAGCAGTGCAGTAAGCTTTTAAGTAAACGCAATGTAATTTAAAATTACCTATACTTTTAAAAATTTGAAAGAGAAAATAATTAACCAAAAAGGAAAAAATGCATTTATTTAGAAAAAGGCCAAAAAGGGAAAAATAAAATGTGTATAGCTGGCAACAGGTGAAGCTAATTCGTGGTAATTTTCAATCAAAATCACCATATCTGTTACAAGAAAAAAAGGCAATTTCCATTATATCCTATCCCTGCTAATGACTCAAAGTTGGTAATCAATTTTTTCTCTCAAGATAGTTAGCTTGGATGCCTTCAGGTGGAGGAACTAACATAGTTTTCTTAGAGTTCGTTCGAAGTTATTGATTAAGGGCTCTTACTTGTTCCTAGTTTCTTTCGAAGACTGTCATTAGAAACATTTGGTCAACATTGAGAAAAATGAGGTTATGCAAGTATGTACCCTCTTTCCAGAGTCCCAACACCCAAAGTCTTAGTGTACACTGCGATGACGTTTTATTAATAAATAGAAATTGTTCGGATACTCTTTAGAGCTTGTCATCACACACTGGCATCTCACTGATAAAAACTCCAGTTCAACTTAGTTATCTGTACCAACTACCCACAGGTTGGTGCCGCAAAGGGTAATGACGTGCAACTAATGAAATGTGCCGTATTTCGCCTTCTACTAGCAATATCTTGCTTTCCTTCAAGTTAGGTGGCAAACATTTTTCAGACAAAAACTAAGCAAGGCGACAACAAGGCTCGAGGGACCAAAGAAATTATTTCTGCTCAAACTCAACATTTTGAGCTGCTATTCTAAATTCACCGTCTCAGAAACGGCTGAAGCACTTGGGATCAAATTTTGTACGTAGATGGCGTATCACATTAAGAGAATTTTTACCTAGGTGTTGCCACGCAGCTTTTATGTAGTTTCCACCTTTCCCGCTTTCCACTAATCCCATTATATATTTTTCTTTCATATCCGCCATTATCTCGAAAACTAACTGTATGAAGTAATTAATATAAACGGTTGGTAAGTAAAACTATATCTGTGGCAATAAGCGGAAAACGCCAAACTCAAGTTTGGTCGAAAACGAGATAGTACTACCATTGTGTTTTCCGTGCTAGGGTCTATAGTCACACAAAATTTCACGGCTTTTGCTCGAAAATTGTGGCTTTTATGGACAAAAATCTATTTCTCATTTCCATACATTTACCCAACAATTTCAACTTTCAAAGCGCTCTTCTGAGAAATTAAAAAAAATTACTTTGGTAGTTTTCCCTTATTGCCAAAGATATATAAAAACGAACACAAAATCTTTACTGATGAGTATGTATGAGGCAGTTCCAACGGAAACAAATATTTTAAGGTGTTCTGGAATCTGTGGGATGTCTCCTCCAAGGCTAATGGAATGTCAGAAGTTAAAAAAAGTTTATTAGTTTTCTAATTTAATTATTTGTATAATTTTTTCCGAATTTGGTGGAAATCAACTCCAAACGTTGGCTTAAGATCTTTTTTCTAAGTTTCTTTTTTTATAAAACACAAATGATTTCTCCATTCTATGCAAACAAAAATAAAAAGTTTTTCAACCCACTCTAATATCTATCGCAGCTCTAAGCCCACGATTAAAGGCAACAAATCGATTCCTTATACGTACAATAAAATGTGAATAAGCTTAAAATATTAAGAAAATCGGTATTCCCTGCCCCGTATTCAAACTTTCAAACCTTAATGGCGTTGAATAATGTTTATAATGATTACGATACCTATTCATCAGACGATTGCCAGCCACTCTGGCCAATAAAAAAATATCCATGAATACAATTTAAACTTTTCCCTGCATAAAGTTCAAATGAAAAATATAATTTTTTAAACAACAAAATTCGTAAGCGAATACAAAGTATGCGCCATCAAGCAATGATTATGCCCCCCAAAGCAAGCTCGATGAGCTGTGGTGATGAATGAGCGTTAAACGAGTGGAATGTGAGGCAAGCCGGCAAGCAAGGAAAGAACGTAGAAAAAGGACAGGGAAGCTCTTGAGTGTGTGATATAATGTAAATTTCTTATGGGAAGGCAAGATGCTGCTGTCAGAAAGTTTTGACTTTTACATGTAACGGTACGTTTGTTATCATAACAGTGGACGTAAAGCGATGCGAGAACTGCCTTCCTTCAGCCAAATGCTATGACTGAGTTTAGGGTAGTGCGAGCATCATTGGTTTTAAAATATTTTCACTGCTTTTGTTGTTGTTATTAGATGCTGTAAAAATGGCATCCATAATTCAAGACATCGTGTCTGCTTCCTTGTGGCTCGTACGTTGCTGTATTGCCGCGGACTTTGTCATGAATTATAGCCGTCAGTTTTTCTTTGACGCATTTCACTCCACGACCAGCTATTTTGGTTCTGCAAAGACAGTGGGACAAGCTACTTATCTTCCATATGTATCATAACAGCATGCCCTGCCCTTGGTTCCTTTAACACCACACTCCAATGCTTTTCAAATACCAGACTTTTTAACACGCCACTAAAACCGCCATCATCTTCGCCTTGCATTAGGCTAGCTGTGTCTGTTCGCCCCTCATCCAAGACGTGTTTTCTTAAAAGCGCCCTAGCTTTTTTCTGCTTTGTTGTTTTCCGCTTTTGTTTGTGAATTTTCATTAGCTTAAATTTGCTGGAAATATTTTTACTTGCTTTACGTTTTTTTTTTTGCCCAATCGCATATTTGACGCTTCAATACGGCAAAGTAGCCGGGGTAGCTACTCATTGTGCATGCGGAGAGTTTTTCCTGCCTTCGAAAATAACGCCATGACAGTGCAAAGATGGTAAACAGACGAGTTGGTTTTCATTTTCTTAATTCTCATTTTTCTGAGAACGCTTTGCTGCATTCGGTGGGAACTTTTTGTTGTTTTATTTTATGAGTACTTTCGTAGAGGTATGAGGAATATTTTGATAATAGTTTGAAAGATGGCAATGTCTAGTTCCTGATGTTTCTTGAGCTTGCCTCTTTCGGGTCCAAACGGGAAATTCATCAAGTTTCTCTTCTCTCATAGTTGATCCTCTCCAAGTGCGCAAATCAAACAAGCTCCACATCTGTTCCGCTTTTTTTCCCGTAACTTGTACTCGTTTCCTCTTCTTCTTTTCGGTTTTTTATTTTTTCGTTCATTTACATATGTTTCATCATGTTTTTCTCATTTCTTGTGAGTTGGTATGCTTAGACGCGCGGAAGTTGTAATGTCTGAGTCATTATTAGTGCTATTTATTTTATTAGTAATTTTAATATGGTATTATGAAGTTAATTAATTGCGAGTGCACGAATTTACAGAGAGTTCCATCACTTTCCTCTATAGAACAAGGGAAGGGATATTCCATCTCTAGCGAATATTTGACGTTATAAAGCTGAACACTTCTTTTGACTGTGAACTTGATCTCTTCTGGAACACACACATAAAAACCTAAGTCTGAGCTTTCAAAATATATCTGCGACTAAAAATTCTGCGGGAAAGGTTTAAAAAAAGGCGTGAGTACCAAGTACTCGTGGAGTTTGATATGTACACACACATGTGTATCCTGTACATAAATTGAATTAAGTTAGACCTTGCCCAGTGGTTGAATTTAAACGACAACACTTTATTTTATTTTAGTTATTAGCTACACCATTCTTGGCGTCCTTTCCCTTCTTTTCTATGCTGTTCCTTTACTTTAATATATTTTTATTTTTTTTTCTTGCTTCAATTCCTTTCCTTTTCTTACCTTTCCTTTCCTTTCCATTTCTTTCCGTTCCTTTCCTTTCCTTTCTCTACTTTCTTTTAATTAATTTAATTGAATTTTTTTTTATTTTTTTATTTTTCTTATTTTTTATTATTTTATTTTATGTTATATTATTTATTTTTTTGCATTTCATTCCATAAATATAACCACAAATATTACAAAAACAAAAAAAAATTAACTACCGTCCTGATTATTCTGAGCTTAAATAAGTTTAATATAAATAATCACTTATCTTGTTTTTGTAAACACTGTGTATTTTTATGATAAACGCAGTCTTAGTCTTTTGCCGATTGATAGCATTCTTCGTGTTTAGGCACGATTACCGAATAATAACAATCAACAACCCTGTAAAAAACGTTGGAGCTTCAGAGTATTCCAACACTTATCCTCATTCATATAAAAAAGGTGGTCCAATTTACATAGCGATGCCCGGTGATTGGATCACCAATGCTACTCGGAGTACCATTTACTTTGTTTCCGAATAGTCTATAGAGCACCTACGTCGGAGTACTTTGAAAATGCTGCCAAAAGTTTACTCTATAGAGTATTCTAGACGAAAGCGAGAAGGGAGTATGTGTTCTTTTGAGGACCACCTACTCCCACTCTCGCTTAGCTGTTGAATACTCCATAGAGTAATCCCATGGGAATATTTTGAGAGTACTTCCACGTAGGTGGTCTATCGAGTATTCAAAAGCAAAGAAACGGAGTACTAACTCTGCTGGACTGCTCTACCGAGCCCAAAGTTGTGTACAAATCAATAATGTTTCACACGATATTTGTACAGAAATCAATACGCTGGCATAGAGATTTTATGTGAATGGTTGAAGAGCCCCCTGCACACAAGAAAATATTTTTAACAAGCCGATAAAGGAAGCTTTGTCGTTTTATATGGCTTTAATTATTGATTGCGAAGAAGAAAAAAAACTTTAGAAGCGATAATGGCAATGAAATGTCTCGAAGTCTCATTGCTTATTCTGCCAAGTTCACTTATTACAAAATGTAAGATGACCTAATAATAAATTATATCAAGAGTTGTGAAAGTAATACTCAGATGCTATAAATTTTTATGGCTGTGTGAAAGTGAATGTCTTCATTGACCTTCAAAGCAATAAAACCAACCTACTTAATATCGGATTGTTTATTATTGTCACGAAAATGTTACTAAATTTAAAATGCATTAAACAATACATAATTTCGGCTCAGAGCAGCTCAGATGTTATAAAACTGCACAAGAAAAAAGTTGAACAAAACCAAAACATGAATAGTTACGCATAATAAAACACATTCACCAAATTAACTCTAACAGGGCACTTATTAATAATAATTAAAAATCGTAAATCGAACAAAAAACTGTTTCGATAATTCAGATACCCGTGATCGAAGCACATCGATAGAATATGTATTTGATATTTTTATGACTATATCTCATTACGGTGCATTTATGGAATTTTAATATTGTTTTGACATTCAAAACCAGTTTTTACGGTAGGTAGGTGAAAACAGAAAACAAAAAAGCAATAAACCAAAAAGTCGCATGCACGTGCGCACTAATTTCAAGGAAAAGGCCATAAAGTTATGATTTCTATTACGTTTTGGGTAACACTTCATAAACAATCGTGCTTGGACTCTTCAAACAAGTGGCGGACCTCAGCTTTTTTACCACTAAAAAGTTATAAATTGTAGGCGGCAGTTTCGATGTGGAAATGTGTGGCATGTTGCAGCATATTAATAAACAACACCAACCACTAAACTTTAGAAAATGCTACATAATAAGGCAAATGTCATTTCGTCACTTTGCACTCGCATTTTAATTTTCATTTTCAAAAACCATTTCAACTGTGTGGCGTAGGCAATAAAAGAAACGCGAAAATATTTCCAACTACGCCCGCTTGTGACACGCTATTTCCTGGAAGGTCACACATACGTCGCACTGCTCGGCACAACACGTGTAATATGTGCCACATGCCATATGAATATGACTTGCGCCAACAACAAAAGGTATTGTGGCGAGTTTGCCCTTTAGCCGCTGCATTGCTTGTCGTCAAATATTTAATAAAACCAGCAAACTGATCTTTATCGCTCGCGCTCCTAAAATGGTTTTGTGACTTTTTTCTATTTTTGTGCATGCTTTATTGCTCTCTTCCCGCCTGGCGAAATTAATAAGAAATCATATAAAATTTATGTTATAAACTCAAAGTTAGCGTTTAAAATCAAATTCACTTTTGGGAGCTTAATTAATATGCGTGAAAGTGGATTTTGTTACTGTTTTAATGATTTATTTTTCTTAACTCGGACTAGTTTTTAACAAGCCTCTTTTCAAGGTTTTTTTTTTTTAAATTGTACATAAACACGGTTTGACGAATTTTAAGTCAGATTGAAATATTGCTGCCTTTTCCCGACTCCATGGAAAGAGTTTTCTCTTTATTTATTTATTTATGGTTCGAGCCCTGGTACAGGTAACATCAAAAGTGATTTGAAAAAAGTTTTTCATAACGGGGTCGCCCCTCGGCAGTGGTTTGGCAAACTCTCCGAGTGTATTTCTGCCATGACAGGCTTCTCAGCAAAAATTCGTCTCCTTTGTAGATGCCGTTCTGAGTCGGCAAAAAACTGTAGGTCCCACCAATTTGTAGGGAAAATTCAAATCGGCACACCACAAATTGGAAGAGAAGCTCGGCGCAAAAATCTCTTAGGAGGTTTATGATGATATACCTGTTGTATATCGCGCCATAGAGATAGAAGTCGTCTATAGAAAATTATCGCGGAATAGCAAAGCTATCTGCTATACCCAAGTTGTTTGAAGAATCGTCCCACTCACGTAACGTTTTCTATCTCAGCACTGATTGCAAGTTCTCAGCATGGATTTTGTAAGGGTAAATCGACAATAACCAATTTACTCGAATTCACTACCCACGTCTCGAATGGGTTTCGCAGTAATCTCCACACCGACGCGTTATATACAACTATAGTAAGTAAGTTTGTCACTCTTCACTCATTCACAAACTTGATCTGATTGGTTTTGAATTTGGTAATAGTAATTTTCAAAAATGCATTTCCTCAGGTGTTCCTCAGGGCAGCCATCTTGGCCTAGTTTTGATTTTGCTCATAAACGATATCCGTACAACAAAAAAGTATTCAAAAATATTGATTTGTGCAGACGATGTAAAACTATTTAAGTGATATGCTTCGGCGGAAGATCGTTCTTTGCTTCAATCGGATTTAGACTACTTAATGCTAAGTGTAAATTCATGTTTTTTTCACGTAGATACATATATACAGCCAGCTTCTTGTGCAATTAACAACCACAGTCTTGAACAAGTTCATGTGTTTGTCGACTTGGGTGTGACGATGAGCAGCGAACTTAGTTTCATTCGTCATATTGAGGCTACAGCCAATAAAGCGAGAGGCGTTTTAGCCTTTGTAAAAAGGTTGTCAAAAAAATTTAGCGACCCCTATGTTACTAGACTCTTCACACAACTTTAGTTAGACCGATATGGGAATATGGTTCGATTATCTGGAATCCACGTTATAAAGGTTATGCTGATAGGCTAGAAACGATTCAAAAACAATTCTTACTGTTTGCCATGAGAAATCTTCAATGGGATTCATTGTATAGTCTTCCACCTTATAGTTACTAATCGTTTGAAACTTATAAATCTCCCAGCCCTAGCTAGTTGTTAGTTCTGTATATTTATTAGATTATAGATTGAGTTCAATAATGAATTGGTCAAGCAATCGATGATTTGCATCAAGAATTTAAGTAATGATACTTACTAAGCATTGATCCACGGAATTCATTGACCCTCCCATAGCAAAACCCTCTTATTTCGGTGGTAAGACCATATCACTGAATATTTGTGATAAAGTGGTATCGGCTAAAACAAAAAAGTTCGAACGATATCCATTTTAGTTTCACTACTATTATATTGAACACAGCTGTAAATACTCATATATACATCCGGTAACTAAAATTAGTAACTCTGATCGAATGAGAGAGGTGGCTTGGAAACGCGTTCTTTGCTACCACCGGGACGGACGAAAACCTTCATATAATAGTTTTGTGGTGTTGTTTGGGATCGCATCCACTTCGACAGCTTCATTTACTCTTTGGGCCTCAACAAAATTCATATTCTACTGGCAAGCAAGAATGTGGGATTAGGGGATTGGAAGCGCTTAGTTTACCACCTCCCAATGAGCTCAACAGTATAGAATACATATGTTCCATGTATACCTACACTATTAGCTACGCCATTTATTTCCGATTTATGACACCAGTCATGTCTAGTCTGCTACATTGATTCAATCTACCGACTAATAAATTAATTAATTCCTATTACTTTGTCTATATCAGAATCTGTATTTGCCTAATGTTCTCACATATTATCGACTCATACAAGACGAAAGCTCTTTCTGCACTGTGAACATTAGTTGATTCACGACTGCTGAAGCAGCGCTGCTCTCCTACTCAAATAATCTAATTAAATATTGAGTGTGACGAAAGCTTTTTATTTGAGGAAAACCTTTTTTTTCTTTTATCGGTACACTTTCATTAAATGTGTTTTTTCAATTACGCACCTCTACTGAAATCCTAAGATATTGTTTTTAACTTAATTTAAGAGTTAGTGGCATCCTAAAATTTCTGAACCTGTGGACTGAGGGTTTTTATATTTCTATAAGACATCAAACAAAAAAATAGGTATTTTTCTCCGGAATTATTGAATTCGATCGTTGTAAATTTGCTATCATAATTACGGGAAGGTAATTAGATTGAATTTATTGTGCTACACATTTTCCGGTGTATGCGTTTGAGCATCACTTTTCTCGTGGAATTTGCTTTCGAATACTCCAAGAGATAGCATCGCATATTTTCTCCGCATCTTACATAGTTCGGAGCCACACATCAGCACAGGTAGGGTGATTGAGAGAGGACTTTATTTCTCATTTGCCTACTAAGATAAAATTTAAATATGTAATTATACCAGCTTATTCGTGTGTTTATCGACACTTGGTCAGGAGTTCCACAGGAAAATCACTGCGGTCCCTTGTTGTTTCTGTTTTTTATTGATGATTTGCCTATTTATTTAATGTTTGCAGATGGTATGTAGACACCAACTTGCTTTAAAATTCGAAAAAATTTTACGTTGTTCAATATTCGAAAAAAGCAGCCATTACTCTCTTCAACTAGGATCTAAATGCAGATAAATTAAGTGGTTCTTATCAAATTTAAGACCTGTGTGTAATTTGCGGCTCCATTCATTCAATTTATAGACACATTCATCGCATTGTTTCGACGTCTTTTGCTATGATTGACTGTAAAATACGTAATTCTGGGGGCTTTAAGGATCAAAGGACGCTGAAGTCACTCTTTACTTCTCTGGTAAGAACTCTTCTTGAATACTGCTCGCTAATAAGGAATCCATTCTACGAAGGGATTTTATATAAAATACAGTTCCGAAAATTCTCCTTTAAAGTAATCAATTACCCCGTCTAATCTATTCACTTACTATATCCCACAACGTGAGCTGTTCCGTAATAGGTTATTTATTGAGGTAACTCATGGAACCAATTATGCAATGAGCGAACTAGTAGCCAGAGCAATTCAAGTAGCAAATCGATGTAGCAGCATTCTTAATGTTAGTAATAGTTTATATAAACTTAAACTGAAATTGTTTTCCATACTTAACTGGTAAGCCTTTAAAAAACCTTGTACTTTTTAGACCAAATTAAATAAATAAATACCATCAACCATGCGGTAAAGTTCACTTTTTACTCAAAACTACTTTGAGAGATTTCTGTACTTGGTGGGGAAAGAAATTGATGTGTTCAATGTTTAGAATCTCTCTTACTAAAAACTAAAATCTGATAAATCCAGAAAAATTATGAAAAGCTGCTAACTGCATACAATTTTTTATAAATTTTGAAATTTTGAAAGTTGAGTGTAGTTTTCATTCAATTGAGTTTTTCTGAATGGACTTAGCAGCTTTCACTCTTTGGGGGATGATATTCACCTACATACATCGAGTGTGAAAGTTTGAATTTCACGGGTTTCAAGTGACAATTTTAATATTCAAAACACTCTTCAGAAAAGTTATAAGAATTTTGGTTGGCTGTTATCAGTTTTTGACGCTGTGTTGAGCCTATGGAACAACTTTGTTTGTGGCGAAATGTGACTTTTTTCTAAGCTTGGGCGTGCATACATATGGACTAGGTATGCTTTTGATTTTACTATAAAAAAAAAAAAATAAAAATTTTAGCAAGCTCCTATTTAAGTAATGTTGCATTAAAAATAACTGAAACACAATTTTCCATAAATATAACTAATTAAACACGAAATAATTGCGCTTAAACAAAATTTAAAAAATTAGCACAGCTTAATTACAACATCGATATCAACTTGCCAAACAAGAGCATTTTCACTAAATTAAAAAAAAAAAAACATATAAAAGAATGATAAACAAAATAAGTGGCAGAGATCGTGAGCAAAATGTTGCAATAAAATAAAAAAAAAAACAACAACAAAACCGAAAAAATATTTCTCATTATGCACATATGGAGAAAAGCTTGCGACCACAATATCAACATGTAATATTACGGTTGTGCGTGTGTATGAGTGTCAGTAAATCAAAAAAAATGCCAGCCACTGAAATATGACAAACTTTTGCTCTGAATTCCATAAAGACGTGAATATGGCGTATGGCAACACATGCCACAACGTGACAACAACAACAACCCCAAACAACTACAACACGATCATTTAACATTTACAGTAACTGCGACCGCCAAGCATGTGCGTTGCTGTCAGTCAAAGTGGCTGACAGTTGCGTCTGTCAAATGTCAGATGCTGCCATAACTGCTGTCAGGATTGCAAACAAGCCGCCACCATACAATATGCGGCCATCCAAACAAACAAACCCAAGAAAAAATGTGATTAGTCTAAGATGAATCAAGGATGGGTCGCAAAGGAAGATGCGACTAGTGCTGTTTTGATCTCTTTATGGATTTACAGTTTTCCTTTGTTTGAGCATGTCCTATGAAGAGACTAATTGTGACCTTTTAAGCCTCAACGGGTAGAGTGGGACAGATCCCCTTACGGGTACGGTCGGACAAGTCCCGTTTCAACACCTATAAGTAGGCTGCACAAATTAACACATTGTTGGCCGCCAATTTTACGCTGAAACTATCTCATGTCACCGTCTGCCATGTTTGCAATTTTTCACAACTAAAATTGTTATAAAAATCAGAATATCTAGAAAAATAACTCTTTTTTATAATAAAAGAGACAAGTCTAAGCACGATGAACAAAGCTTTTGCAGTATTCTATATCGCCCTGGGTTTCATAAATTCAAATTGCTAGAGTTAACTCGTGATTGGTCAAGGACGGCCAAATATATTTCTCAGAGCATTTCCTTCAGAAATGAGCTCTTTTTCGAGCCGAAATGAGGAAAAAATCGTTCCACGTGGGCAAACTAAAATGAGTCATAAAAAGAGAATCCAAAATGACTCCGAATCCGATGACTTTGAGTGTTTTATGACTTTTTCAAAATGAACTTCGGAGTATTTTCTCATATTGGATGCTTTTATTGGTGCTTTCCTCAAGCTTTTTTTTGGAATATTTTTTGACTCTTTTTAGGCACAGTTTTTTCTTCAGTTTTGGATGCTTTTTGAAGCCGTATTGGCTTTTATGTCAGAAGAAAGTACTCTTTTCGTTTTTTCTCTCAAGGCTCCGTGACTCTTCACAAAAAGTGTTTTTTTGATATTCATAAGTAACTCTCAAAAAAAAAAAAGACTCAAATTACGGACTCCCTTTTGAATCATTATTTCGGAGCGCTCCGGCTTTGGTTAGCTGGGATTGATCGCGGATTACAATCTTTAAAGATCAGTCCCACAATTTTTTGCAGGTTGGAGACAGATCGACTACATAAAAATGAAATAAAATGTAATGCAATGCGAGTGATCGTATATTAACAAATAAATATATGAGCCACTCGATCGATATCAATTGTTGTTCATAAGCATTTATGAGCATGTGTGTGTGTATTGCAACGATCGCTATGCGAAGACTTTGTCATGTGCCGTGCATCATCAACAGCAGTCGCAGCGTCCAACACTCTCGGTTGCCGCGCATTGATCGATCGATTGCTGTCTTACTTGGTCGTTGCAACGATCGTCATAACGTCAAAAAGCCACCGACCGCCAAGGCATTGATCTGCTGAGTGATCGCAATATTTGCCAACAAAATATTGACATCGTATGCTGTTGTTGTTGTTGTTGCTGCTACCATTTTTAATGCATTTGGCTGCGTGCGCATGCGCGTAAATCACTACCAGGTATGAAATAATTTCTGTTGCAGCTCAAACAAATGCAACATTTATGGGCAGCACAAATAGCAGGCGTATTTTGTTTCTTTATGGATTTTTTTGGTTTATAACTTTGTGCTACAACAACATTGAATGCGCAATCAATGAATTCGCGCAATTATGGTCATGTTTGTTTGTATGTAATTCATGGATGTTTTTTTGTTTTTGGGGTTTATTACGTTTTTAAAGATATTGTTATTATTGCGTTTTTATTTTAAGCCCATTAAGTATAGGCTTGCCTTAGTTTTTGCGTGCCTGAGCTGATTTGATGTTTGCATGGCGATTGTTTGCTACTGCGGCCACTTCCATGGCTTTGCAGTTTTTGAAGCGTGCCATAAATTGATTAATAAAATGTGTGCATATGATTGTCTGTATGTATAAAGCAATGCTGACAGTATATGGAGAAGTCACGGGTTTACCTACTGCGCCGGCAATACGTTGGTAGCAATTGTTGTGCCGCAATCATTACTTCTGAGGGTCTGGCATGGGATTTAAAGGGTTACTAAGTGCAGTACAGAGATTCGATTTCGTTCGTTGATTTTCCGACAGATTGCAAAATTTCTGCGTATTCTCTGCAGAAAAGTGGACTAACTCAGAACCATCTTAAAGCTAAAAGCTGTCTGCTTTTCCATATGTACTTAACCGGTTCCCATTCGGACAGTTCTAATATAAATACGTTGTGGCTAGTCCTCAACCGGTGTCATTTCGGATAGTTTAGGTTAGTTCTGGTTTTGCAAGACTGATTATCGATGTCCGATTTTTCAATGCGTCTTTTAACAATCACTTTTGTACCTACTGCGGAACGATTGACGAAGTGTGTAGCGCAAGAGCGTTTGTTTTTGAGACTGCATCGCAATCTTACTGCATGGTTGAAACGATTTTTCGTCATATCTGCTCAAATTTGATTTGTAGACAGGGCTTTTTCGGGGTTGTGCCATCTTCAGTGTAAATCTTCGTTTGGATTTGAATCAATTCATTGCCTTTTAAGTATAAATTGTATGTATGTAGATATCCGCTGTGCCGAAATTGGATACTTCTGGAATGGTCCGCTCCCATCCGGAACCAGTACTAGCTAAATAAGTTGCAGTTTAGATCTAATTCTTTTATTGGTACTATTTTGTTAGTTCGATGTAGGTTTTTGAAAATTAATTTTGATATTACCAACTATAATGAAGTGAGAATGAAAATATCCCTCCAAAGAGCTCTTGAAAAGCATGCAATTTCTGAAATTTGAAGGGTCAGTCTCCATAATATTTCCTATTAAGTTCTACCTAGCGTATTGTGCGAAATACAAGTATTGTAGGTCTACCATCGAGCATATCTTCATGAAACGCCAAACCGTGACTAAGCCCATATACATATAATAGAATAACCATCTCTTACAGGACTTCAAAGCATGTTACGGCTACGAAGAATTGTGTATCGTCAATATCGGACGAAAGAAGATGGGACAGCTCTTGAGTATTCAAGAAAAAAAGGTTTTCGGATGATGTAGCGATACCAAGGGTGGACTCGCAGAAATTTTAAAGATGAGCTGTACGAGCTTTAAGCAGGTGGAGGATAACTTGGGCTCTTCAGGGTTGTTGGTGGAAGTGGAAGGTCCCGAATGAGATGGAAAAATGGGCGGACGATGACTGACGGACTTATTATGTAATATGCAACATGACGAATGAGAGTTGATGTGTGAATATGAACGCCAAGTGCGGATAAAGGATTTTTTTCTGGGAGGGAGCACGAAGGCCCAACATGCAAAATATCAGCAACTGATAGAAATAAAATTAGTACGATACTTAGTTTATTTTCACAAGTACAGGGATATATAGAACTCACATAAAAGTCAAAATAATAAAAAAAAGCATTTATGTTTAGTCATAACAGTTTTATTATGTGTTTCCTTTTAAAGATGTCCAGCATCATACTTCAAGTTTACGTATACGAGGTCTAGTATACAGTGACGGGCGCAACTATGACTACCCTCCATTTTTGCATTTTTCACCAATTTCGTCTTAGGTAAAATTATTTTAACCAAACTTCTCAAAAACTCATTCGTCGTGTCAAGATTCAATACAGAAGGCGAAATTGGTCAAAATTGAAAAAATAGGGGTTACGCAGAAAAATTGCATGTTTAATAAAGAGAGTTTTCTTGTGTGCTTTCTGTTGAAAATATCCAAAACTTCACTAGCGTCCATTTGTGCCGCAATATCTGCATGGATACGCATTAATGCCAATCCATTTAAACGCTCTTCTGTCATTCCATTTCTAAGATATGAATTAATCGTGGGGCACGATTCCGAAAAAGTTGCTAAATTCAATTATTTGTTGTCTTTTTCGACTAAAAATGATGGAGTATCCTCAGTACATAAAAATACCGTCGGGGGGCACGTACAACGCCCTCCCCTCCTAAATCCGCCCCTGAAATAATTTTTGTTGTTGAAAATAATTTTTGTTTTTTAATATTTCTTTTTATTATAATACTATATCGGAAGCTGCTAGGCATCTTTATTGGAGAAGTTTTGACTCGCTCTGCTAACAAGTAGGCTATTAGAAAGCTGGGTTTTGTCAACTAAACTCCTATCTCTATTTATTTTATCATTAAATGGCACGTAGCGGCATCCGGCGGAAATTAGCATTGCTCATTATAAATTGTTGTTTTTACAGCTTGCATATCTTTAAAGTATTCGTAACTAATGAAACCGCTACCACGGCAGTTGGCGAATCGTCAACATAAGTATAGCCGAATTTGGCCTATCATGTTCTATTCTATGAAAAGATGAGCTGACCAAGCAGGGAAAATTACTGCTACAATAGTAAACATATTAATAATAATAATAATAATAATAATAATAATAATTATAATAATAATTATAAAAGTAATAATAATAAAAGTAATAATATGTAATAATAATAATATTAATAATTTTATTTGCTTATTTTATTTTATTTTGTATTATACTTATTTTAAAATTAAACTTAAAATTTATTTGAGAATGCCCACTGTGCAGATAATTTATTCAGCAAAACTATTGCAATTTCCTATTCACTTGCAATTTCTGCTCCCATTCCATAAACGCTTAAAACTATGCTTGCAAAATGTTGAACTAATCCCCTGACATCAAAAATATTTGAAGACCACACCAGACGTTGTCCATATGTTAAAAACAAAAAAAAATATTTAAGTAGAAGAGCCCATGGTACCACTCCCATCTAAATGACACAATTCCATAGGTATATTTGCACATACATACATACATACAGATGATTATTACATGCTTACACGAACAATGACATTTTGTTTTTGCGCAACTTCCATTTATGAAGCGAATCAATACCATTTATGGAACTTATTTATCAGTGCAACCGTTGTACAAATCATTTAATAATTATTAATATGTGTAATGCAGTTATAAATATATAATATCTTTGTACGTGAATACATAGCTCTTCACAATTATATGACGCTATACAAAGCAAAGCTATGAGCAACGATGTCAATTGTTGTGTTCTAATTAGAATAATTTGCTACTAAAATTATGAGAAATGTTTGTTAAGTAATCGTGAATGAGTTTCACTTCTAGTCTCCTGGGAGTAAAGAAACATTAACTTGGACATTTTCTATATTTAAAAGATCATTCGGTGTTTTTTTTCTTTCCAATTTATTCATAGTACAGTCTAATGTTTGCGGAGTGTAGGGATGTATTTAGGTAGAATGACTGCTAGGAATTGTTTTTAAAAATCTGTTTTTATAGCACAGACCTCGGCTTAGGCCTCTAGAGCAATGCATTTACGCACACAATTCTCTCACAGTCTCTCTGTTCGTTATCTCCTAATAGCTTACACAGTCCAATGTCCAATGCAGACTGCATTATGTGTCAGCTTTGGATTTTTGAAGATTCCTGGTTGTTGGATTGTGGCTAATGCTAACAGCTAACATCCAAGAGGTAGAGAGTTTGATCGATATAGCAATATCCGACCCCTTATATTTGAACCATCTTTCAGATTTCAGTGTTGTTGTCAACTTTAATCACTCCCCTTTTCCAATATTTCTTGGAAATTTGGTACTAAAACTGCCCGCAAACTTCAATTAGCCGTTTTGGTATAAATTGTGTGCGCAGAATATAGATTGAGCATACTAATATGCCCTTGCTGAATAGTTTGTCTGCACACAGGTACCGTGAACCTTAGTGGCGTTTGTGTACGCTAGTCGTTTCTTCCTCTTCCCAACTCAAGCCAATTGGACACTCCAAGGGCGCACATTGTCGTTCCAGCGGAGTGGGAGCTGCCTATTCCTTTGATTCCGTAGGTAGGTTCTGATAAGAATAAAGGAAATATTTTTGGGTACAACACGTAGAGGTACATAAACCTTTCGAAAAATTTTCTCTCGAACAGTTCCAGAGCCGTCTCATCTGATGCTGCGAGCGCGATGTAAAGTCTCTGTAGTGTAGCTGCGACAACCAGAATACGAATTTCAGTAAAGAACCACAGGCCAGCACCGGGAGCACCACAGATTCTTACATTCATTGCTCGATCCCCGGCTTGAGACACTATTTCTATGAAAACATCGATTTACAAGCGTAGAAAACTATTTTGGCCTTACATCCTTCTCCTTGATGTGTACTTTCCTATTTCATTTGCTGGTTCGAAGTACTTAATACGAGATGAAAATCTGAGTTGCTAGCTATTTAACCTAGGCAATTTTAAAGCATCATTCAGACATTTTTCAGAACATCAAGCGATGCTCCTTCCATGCCAGGATTTCAATGGCTTAATCCACCAACGATAAGGAGACTTAGTCGGCATTATTTTTTTTAGCTTTTGTACTTTACCCAAGTAGAATCAAGTTATCATTTTGATCCGATAAAATTCAATACTGTGATTGAAGCAAAGTGGGAGATTAGATCTCCTCTAACTCTACATTGTGATGCCGGGAGTTCATCTTGTATCGCACATAGGATAAGGCTAAATGAGGAGACAACAGAAGACTGCACAGGCTAAGCTCGATTGGATTAACCAGGCTGATGTGAGAGCACACAATTTTTACTGAAGCTTAGCAAGTTATTTAGGCCTTGAACTTGCCTCGAAACTCCTACCCATATTATTTTTGATGAGAGCCCAACCAACCAAACTAGGCCTTAATAGAGACAACTTCTACCAGAGCGCCATATAATTGGCGACAAAGCTATGCACGCCTTTTTACAAATTATTCATTCTACTACTTTTCTTCTAGGGTGTAGGGTAAGGACAAACTCAGTGGGCCTTTTCAGCGATAACTAACTACAATTTCGATTGTCACGCCCGGCAACAGCTTCACGGAACCTTCGTCGAGTTGAACGGAAAGGAAAGTAAAGAAAGGGAACGGAAAGGAATGGAATGAAATGGAAAGGAAAGAAAGGAAAGAAAAGGAAAGGAGAGGAAAGAAAAGAAAAGGAAAGGAGAGGAGAGGAAAGGAAAGAAAAGGAAAGGAAAGGGGAAGAAGGTCAAGAAGGGAGTAGCTAAAACAAAGTTTTGTGGTTGAAATTCCACGACTGGCCGAGGTCTAATTTAATTTAATTTATGTACAGGATACACATGTTTACACATCAAACTCCACGAGTACTTGGTACTCGCGCCTTTTGTTGTTGTAAATTCTAAGCCTTTAAATTTTTTTCGACTCTTGATTTCTTTCTGCTTCATAGAAAACTTTAGATCCTATAAGTTTGACAAAAATAATCTTTTATTGTATCCGCCTGCAAACTTAAGCCTTTCCATATTTCGTGTTTGATGCCTTGAAAAATCGTTCATTAATTATTTTGTTGTACAAATTGTTTGTCAGCGTCGACATAAATGCGGTCAATCCAAATTATCTGCTACATGTGGCACACTCGAGACACGCTAAATGCATAAAATGGCACAAATCACAAAAACTTGGTGGCTTAAAATTAAGCAAGAAAAAAACTGTTTATTAGATTTTGTTTTCGAATGCAATTAAGGTGCAATGAGCTTAAAACTGAATTTTAACGACTGGCCACCGATGTATTACCAGCAACAAGTGGGGGGCCAAGACAAGTTGGAATAAATACTAACCCATTCTATCTGTTGAGTAAAATCCGTCGAATCAAGGTGAATGTTGAACTTATTAAGTTACTAAAAGAGCATAATTATTACAAGCGTACTTTTGTTGTAGTACTAGACGAACAAGCGTGTAAAAAGAACAACAACAACAGAGCACACGCTCGAACATTGGGCCAAAATGCGTTGCGAATAGCAAAATTTATGATTCCCATTACATGTATCCAAACACACTTACACAGTACATGCATGTGTGTGTGTGTGTGTGCTTTTACTTTTTTCTAATTTAATTTTGCTTTAATTTTCCACTTTAAATTTAATTAATTAATTGCGTGTCTCGAGCATTTAGTTGCAAAGCGACGTGATGTGGCCACCATGGTTTAATCGCCCGACGCCGACACCTTAAATGCATTGCAACTACAACAAAGAACAACAACAGAAAAGAGCAATGATGTTTGTTTTGTTTGGTTTTGCCTTTGGCTGCATTTGCAATGGCTTTTGGGATTTTTAGCCTTTTGGCTGCATGTTGCACGCAACCACAATGCAACACAACAACAACACCAACAATTGCTTGCCGTACTCAATTTAGATAAATAAATAAATAAACATAAAAATTTAAAATGAAAAAGATGAACAAATACACACAAAATGCGATTATTAATTTCCAAAACCCACTTCAAAAATAAACCAACATTAATAAGACAAATAAACCGAATATATCGTTGGTGACACTGCAAAACCGCGTAACTGACATTTGTGTCATAAACTTTCTTAGGCCCCTGCCATTAAGATCTATTCCTTTATTCTCAAAAAGACTATATGTTGGTTTGGAAAATAATTACAAAAAAAACAACGATCTAGATGGGAACTTTTTCCATAAAGTCCTTCATTCTTTATTCGTCCTTAAATCAAGCAATTTATAGTTGAAAAACAGCCAAACTGAGAAATCACGCGGTTTTGCATTTGTGCGTTATGCGGGTTTGCAAGTCACCGACGATAGTTTGTTAATTTTTTTTCTGCGAAAACTTGCTATGAAACAATTTGTATACCTATTAGTGTTACGCACACAAGGTATGTTAAAAAATGTGGTTAGCAGTGCTTGGTAGGGAAGCTATTTATATACAAATAAATTAATTTTCCCCTCAAAACTCATAACAGAAGTGTTTTTATTGAAAACAATCAGCTGGCTTTATAATACGAACTGAAAAATATTAAACTAGACCTGCGTGAATTAGTATGCCATAATAGATCACTACTAGGTCTATAATGTTCGGTTCCACCCGAACTTAGACTTCCTTACTTGTTTTGCATAGTTTTTGCAACGATTTCAAAAATAAATGTATCTAAAATTAAATTTTAAAGAAATGAAAAATGTGATCTTGACGAGGTTTTAAACACGAGAACATTGGTATTCGAAATCGGTCCAGTATTTTGGCGTTTATTCAACTTTAAACAATACAGAATATAATTTTTAACGTTTTTAGTGACTTCAGTAAGAACAAAAAATTTATAAATGTGTAATGTAAAGTTTTGAATTTTCACTCTTTCAATTCATTTATTAAGAAAAACTAAAGTTTATTAATTTTCAATGATGATGTGACACAGTCATAAATTTTTAAAATTAATCCCTCTCGTATATAAGGGCATTCCCTTCGTCGTGTTTTTTAGCAATATCTTATTACTTTAAACAAGCTAATTTTGTATATTTGTATATTTGTATATCCAGACTATCTCGAAAACGGCTCGGTCGATTTGGATGAAATTTGGTATGTGTACCACATTCTAAGAATTTGTACGTAGGTGTTGCTACATAGGTTATTTTTTGGGGTTGCCACCTATCTGAATTATATTTTATATGAAATAAGATATGCCAATATGGGCAATACATTTCTAAGTAGGATTGCCACTTATTGTTGCCATTTGAGCTTATTATATCTTTGAACTTTTAACGAGCTATTCCTATAAATTTGTATATTCGAATATCTCGCAAATGGCTTAACCGATTTAGATGAAATTTGGTATGTACATACATAGAGTACCACATTCTAAGAATTCCTTTCTAGGTGTTGCCTTATAGGAGTTTTTACGGAGTTGCTACCTATCAGATTTTTTTAAAAGAAATGAAATATGCCAATATGGGTATCGAACGAAAGGTATTTTCCTGCGCATTGAAAAAAAAAAAAATGTCTAAGTAGGGCTGCCACTTTTGTTCGACAAGAAAAATCCGGCAAAGAAGTTCATATACCGAGAATCGCGCTCATCCAAGGAGTCGCTAAGGTGCAACTTCCAGTAAGGCCAACATTTGCCATGACTGCGCATAAAGATCAGAAATAAAATTTTGAGTTTGTCGGAGTGGAGCTAAATTCCTCGATGGTCATGCATGGTATGTTATATGTGGCGTTTCAAGTGACCAAATACATTTAAAGTAATGTCTCCGGAATAAAGAAATGTACTCGGAACATGGTATGGAAGGAAGTGTTGCAATAGATTTCATTTGTATTGAATATAAAAAGTTTTGCATAGTTCTATCATTAAAAATAAAGAAGAAATCATGGAATGTTGACCGATATATGGAGCTCTAACCCACAAATATACCCATGTGACCCTAATCTTTCTCGATTATTTGATAATAATCGACAGCTGCTAACCATACAATTCAACAAGGAATCTTGTAAAGACTTGTCGAAAATTTGTTGGAGCAGCCATCGCGAATTTTGTGTTTTTTCAAAAATTATTTATTTATTCATGAATATCTATTTTGTCCCCTTCAAAGTAATCCCCATGAGATATTATACACTTGTGCCAACGGTTTTTCCAATCTTCGAAGCACTTCAAAAAATCATTTTTTTGTATCTTGTTCAGCTCCTCCTTCGATGCCGTCTTTATCTCGTCAAGAGAAGCGTAACGTCGTCCTTTCATGGGCCTCTTCAGTTTAGGGAACAAGAAAAAGTCACAGGGGGCCAGATCTGGGGAATACGGTGGCTGCGGCATCATTAGTGTGTTGTTTTTGGCCAAAAAGTCGCGCACAAGCAACCATGCGTGAGCAGGGGCGTTATCGTGGTGCAAAAGCCAATTTTTGTTCTTCCACAAATCCGGGTTTTTCTGGCGGATTGCTTCGCGCAAATTGCGCATAACTTGCAGGTAATATTCCTTATTGGCCGTTCTTCCCTGTGGCAAGAACTCATGATGCACCACGCCCCTGCAATCGAAGAAAACTGTCAGCAAAACTTTCACATTCGACCGAACTTGGCGCGCTTTTTTCGGTCTTGGTTCGTGCGGCAGCTTCCATTGAGATGATTGAGGTTTGGTTTCCACGTCATAACCATAAACCCACGATTCGTCACCAGTTATGACCCTCTGGAGCAAATTTGGGTCGTCGCGGACAGAGTTTAACATCTCATTAGCAATGTTCATGCGATGCTGTTTTTGGTCATAATTGAGCAATTTTGGTAAAAAAATAGGTAAAAATCGAAGACGATCCAAAACACGTGCAAACAGAGCAGCTGTCAACAATTAACTGAACATTCAAAATGGCCGAGCTTGTCGGCATAAGTGAGAGACATGAGTACCAACATAACGCCACAAAAAATTCGAAATTCGAATATACGTAAGCAGCGAAAATTCAAAATTCGCGATACTTTTTGAACACACCTCGTATGTATTCAAACTTTGTCACTAAAAAAATTTTAAACATATTTTTATTATCAAGATGTGTATGTCTTTAGAACGATTCACTGCTGGTAAGTAAAACTATTCATACAAACAACCAGAATATCTTTATTGATGATTATCTAAATAAACTAAATTGTATGGCAACATATGAAAATGCCGAGCAAAGCTCGGTCGCCCAGGTGCTAAAAGTATTACACGCCAAAAATTTGAGCCTGAATACTAAACTTTTTGGGCTACATATACAAGGTGGCGCAAAAGTAATCCTCCTATCAGAAAATGCTATAAATTTTGCGATTGGCCCTAAAGTCAGTTCTGTTTTGACATTTGTGTAGTAAACATGCGAAATACACGTTAATAAACAATGTTACGCTACACTGCTCCAGAACGCGGAATATTGCTGACTATTTATTTGACCAATAATCGGTCGGTGACTTTGGCACAACGTGAATTTCGTCGCAGATTTCCTGGCCGTCCAACGCCTACTGGTGAAACACTGCGACGTTTAGCCGCTCGCCTCGAAGAGACTGGCACAACACGAGATTCTGCCAGGCGTGGCAGACCCCGGAGTAGCCGTTCTGCAGAGAATATTGCTGCTGTAGCCGAGGATGTCATGGAAGCGCCGTCGACATCGACCAGACGACGTGCCACGCAAATGGGTATCAGTCGACGGTCTTTACAGCGAATTTTGGTACAAGATTTGAAGATGTTTCCGTACAAAGTCCAGACGGTGCATCAGCTGTAAGCTGCTGACCGCCAATCGCGTCTAACATACGCTCAAGCCATCCTTAATCACCACCAAGAGGAAGATGATTTTTCATCAAAAATAATCATGAGTGATGAGGCCCATTTCCATCTTAGCGGGTACGTAAATAAGCAAAATTTTCGCTTCTGGGGCACTGAAAATCCGCGTGTAACCCACGAAGAGCCATTACACCCGCTCAAAGTCACTGTATGGTGTGCTGTTTTCGCTGGAGGAGTCATCGGACCTTTTTCCTTCGGAGACGTCGCGGGCCAAACGGTTACTGTGAATGGTGAGCGCTACAGAGCAATGATCAACGAGTTCTTTTTGCCGCAACTTGATGAATTGGGATTGGAAAACATGTGGTTCCAACAAGACGGTGCAACAGCACACACTGCACGTGCCACAACCGATATGCTGAAGGATGCATTTCCCGGGCGCCTAATCTCCCGTTTTGGCGATTTGCACTGGCCAGCAAGATCGCCTGATTTGACCCCTCCAGACTTCTTTTTGTAGGGCGTTTTGAAGTCGCGGGTTTATGTCAACAAGCCTCAGACTCTTGCAGCTCTTAAAGACAATATCCGTCAAGAATGTGAGGACCTATCGCCGGAAGTTTTGGCCAAAGTGATGGAAAATGCCATAAAAAGGGCTCAAATGACAATCAACTGTGGCGGCGGCCATTTACATGACATCATATTCCTGACTTGATGTAAAAAAAATTAAAAGACCAAATAAAAATAATCCACAAGAAGAATCAAAGTTTTTCATTGTTTTTTTTAATTACAGCCAAAAAACATCGGAAGCTTACTTTTGCGCCACCTTGTACGTAGAAACCAAGTTTGTTTTAAAATTAAAACTATGCCGGTTTTCGAAAAAATTTGAGAGATCAAAAGGGTTGACATTTTAAACCAGACATGTTTTACATAAAAATAAATAAAAATTGTTTATCAGCTGGCTGGACTTGAACCGACACGTCTCGCATCAGAGTCGAGTGTTTTACCCGCTGACCTCCCTCGTACACATCAGTGGTGTGAGAAAAGTATACATTTGCACTGTGTACACATTTTTCCAGTTATGTTTTAAATCTAAGCCAAAAGAAATTCAAGGAAAGTGTAGGTAATTGAAAGGTTTTGAATTTACTATAAACAAGTTTAAAAAATTGCGTAAAACCAATGAATGGTTTAAAATTAAGCTCAAATTATTAGCCGTGTAGCCGTTTTTAAAAGAATAGAAGCCAAATTTTAAAATTTTAAGGCTTTTAGCATGGGAAAGACCACAGATAAACCAAAGGACAATGTACTTGTCTATTCAGAAATTGCGCTCATAGAGACATGACTTTGCACGTTTTTGAGTACGGGAACGCCGCAACATAATAACTGGAAATTGCGTAGGCAAACATGACTATTGTAAGATAACTCAACTAATCATAGTCGCCATCAGTTTGTCACTGAGCCTGCCATATTTAAATCACTACGAGTATTACCATATTTATGGGAGAACATTTGGTTTTTGTTCATTTGCTTGACATCAAATTATTACATCATTTATTCAATGGCAACATTGTGATGCTGATTGTTGTTGCTTTTGCATTGAAACGCTTGGCATGCGAACGAGTGGCGCATGTCGGTATGTTGGGATGTATGCGTGTGCTAATATGGCGGCAGTCATGCACAAATTTTAAGCTAAATTACCATATTAATAAACAAATCACAACTCATTAACAACAACAACTAAACAAAACAAAAAAATAAAACTAAAAAAGTAGCAAACAAAGCAAACATAAAATTATCGAAAATGTAAATGCAACAATAAAAAAGCAAATTTACAAATATGCGGCTACTATTTATAGAAAGCATTTGTGGCATTTTGCAGGCCACATAAGTACAATTAATAGTTCAACATAACCGCCTTGCCCGCTCTGACGCCGCTGCACCACTTCCCACTGCTGCGCTTAGTTTGGCTTGATGCTTGACGAAATGTCCAGTTTGGTGGTGTGGCAGGCCGTCAGTCAGCCAGACGCGCTATGTGTGGCTGCTGTTGACACAATTACCCAACTTGTTTCTTGATTTCTTACCAAATTATGAAAATGGTGTTAGTTTTTTCTTCAGTTCGGAAATATTTTTTGCGCAATTTTTATTTTCTTCAATTCCAATTGCAAAAATGACAAATGAGCTGTGCATATAGACACACATCTACATATTTGTATAAGGCGAAACAAAGATAAAAAAAAAAATAAGAAATAATTCAAAAATACTAAGCTGAAGCAACTAAATTCTGTCTATTAAATTAAATTGCTTTTCAACACTAAACAGACTACAAACTACAATAACAAGATACATCCGCAGATATGCCTCATTTGCTGCACTTAACTCTGGGCCAGATGACCTAATTCTACAGCAAAAGTCAGGTTGAGAAATCGGACAACGACCTTAACCATCTTACCCAGTAGTCCCTGTTGTTGCGACCTCTTACGACAGGCATACCTACCTCGGGCATATTCTTACCCCCTAACCCGCAGGGGTGCCCATTAGTCCCTCATTGCTGATACTCTGATAGCTACAACCAATGCCATTTCCAAGAGCAACTAAAGATTTACCTGGCTCCTTTTTTTTTATCCAAAATCATGATTGCGACCATAACAACAGAAGAATCTCATGCAGCGCAAAAGCATCAAAATTGGAACACTTGATTAGCGCCTAGAGGGAAGTGCTTTTAGTTTAATATGACGTTATGTGTTGGAAATATCAGCCATTTCCCAATATAGGGGCTCCGAACAGGTTGCAATGTAACTTCACATCCTGAGAGCACAAATTGACCGCATATAAGTTACAGCTACAACCACAAAGAAGCTTCGAGGAGAGCACTCCCCAGCGGCCATTTTAGAACTAGTTCCATAAAAATAATGAAGAGACCACGATTATTGCAGCAAACGTACGTCAAATTTGTCCTCAGTACATCTCCCAATTAGATTCACCTATCCAACAAACTTCAGCATTGTTTTATTTCGTCAACAAGGTATTCACCACCCTTGGGCATCCTCCTACCATCAGATTGATATCGCAACTCGAGCTGCCGAAGCAAAGAGTGGGTCACCATGTTCCACGATTCATCAAGCCACTATCCATCGAAACATACATAATCTGATTCACTGAAATCAAGAAGCTATTCTGTCATGCAGAGAGCCACCTCCTGAAAATCTGAGCTTCTGTCACCACTCATGGTGCCACCTAAAGCTATATTTTGAACACAGAAACATCATGCATCTTTAACACTCCGACTTTTCCTGAATATTGCCTATCCGAGACAGTTCCTCAGGCTAACAACCCAGCAGACTACTACTTGAGATTAGTCACTGTATTTCAGTTTCGAGTGTTTATTGATCTTTAGTCACAAAACCCGTTTTGTTGGCCCACAGTGCATGTCAGCATACAAACCTCCTTACAGTAGCAATAGAGCAACTCCAACTCAATGGATGATCACTCACCAACTATCTATTGATCACTCATATCTGTGGATTGTGCACGGGGGGCTAACATTTTGACGTTCGATGTTGTTTTGACAGCAACCGCCTTTTCTGCTTGACAAAGTGTGTGTGTGCTGGTGTATTGCGCCTGCCTTTTACGCCACTCGGTGTCACTTGTCAATCAATTTGTCCGAAAAGTCGCGTGCTTATATGCTTAGCTTATAGCTGATAGTCCGTTGATGTGTTACGCACTCAGTGACTGCCGCAAATGACTTATGGACTTGGTGTTCTATTGATTATTCAATAATTGTCCAGCGATTTTGCAGTGATCATCTTCCAAATGTGCATAAATAATTTTAAGAAATTGTCTGTAATTGCATATTTTAATATTCTACAAATGGCAGTAATGAGCAGTCAAGTCATATGATAATCAAGCTGTGATGACGAGTTAGTCATTAGAGAGCATTAAGATCTTATTTGATGATGGGTAAAGTTGAGGTTAACTAGATTTACTTCGTATTATTTGTATTTGTCGTAAGCAACGTTTGATGAATTGTGGATTTCTAGAAAAAGACAGGATTGACCAACCTATCTCGGGTTTTAACTAAGCATCTATAAAATTTGTAAGAAATAACCGAATTTATTAGAAATAATTGTATGGGTTTTTGGTCAATGCAATCAAAATTCGTATAGTAAATTGAGAAAAACCATTTAAGTTATACTTGTTATTTAGAGAAAATATTGAAAAAGGATTTTAGTTGTCGTCTGTGCAGAAGAGAGAATCTTATTTTTTGAATGCAACTCTGTCAACCGCCAAGGGGTGAATATCTGGTTAAATAAATACTGGAGCAAACCAAAAAGTGTTTAACCCCGAGGATAATTTCGTTCGGAGAGGTTCAATTTATCACCATGGTGAAATTGCTTCTCTGTATATGTGTGGGGTCTGCAAGGGCTGCATACTTTTAGGCTCTGTTGTTTTTCATATGCGTTAGTGTTGGTGTTGTTTACCCGTTGGTGGTTGGCAGGGAAATATTGGAATCCAAAGTCAAAAAAAAGAAAGTGGCTAGCCATGATTGGTAGGGAACGAACATATTTACAAATTGCTTTTGCCGATCACTGCTTTAGAAGGTTCAACGATTAAGAGTTCGCACAACATTCGGCCAAGAAAGGTGCTAGTACCCGGCACGATAGAAAAATGTCAACCCGGAAGTCTTCCTCATAACCTTCGGGTAATATTTTTGGTATAAATACTTTCTTCATTCTCATGTATGTATATAACGCATTTACTCAAAGGCTTCGAAGCACCTCTGTTTATGAGGAATAAAAGGGGGCTAACGGAATAGTTGAAAGGTGCACGTGATTATTAGATTTTCTATCCTTGATGACTCTGCGAAGCTTACCGATGCAGAGATGATATGCACCTTGAGACTTATCAGATCTGAGACACAAATGAGCCAGAAAATGTTCAGTATTGACACACTTTGCTATTGGTAGCGGGCTTGAGGCACGGAGCACGGGCGACATCATCATTGGTGCTAACCCAAATACCCACCATATTTGGACTGCGAGGGTATTAGAGAATGCGGTGATGGAGTACTGCGGTGATGGAGAATGCGGTGATGGAGTACTGGGACGTCTAGCGGAGCATTGCCAAATTGGAACTTTATAGACGGATCCTCCTTCTCGCACCTGTGGGAATGTTCGCGTTTCTCAAATATCGGCCAAAAAATTTACTTTTCAGAAACCCCAAAGCTGTAAATGAGGCTCGTTTTTAAACGATTTGAAATCGAAACTTCAGCAACAAGAAGGTTGCATTAGTGTAGAGGATCTGGAGATATTCACCGATGTTCCCAAACGACTATCCGCTTTGAAAGCCCAGAAGCAGTAATAAACAACCATAGGGGAGTGAAGAGCTGAGTTTGCTGAAGCTGCAGATGAGGGAACTATTTCAGCTGTTAAAGGTAGCGGGATCAGTTGAGTGGTGGCATGTGTGCAGAGATCTGCCAAAGATGCACAAAAAGGAGATTCGTGACCATACTGATATAGCGTCCTCTTTGAAAGCCACTGAGGTTTAAAGAAGATTACAGAAATGACGGAAAACTTCGTGCATATACACTTAAATGGCTGGTTCAAAAACGCTCAAAGGAGTGGCGGGGATAGGAGTCAGACCACCTTCAACGCTCCCTCTAAATACGGGCCTGCATTTTTCCATGTATGTGCTTTTAATATTCTTAGCAACATAACCAAAAAACTTTTATTACTGCAGACATACTTCAAAAATTTGTGCACCAAAAGCATTCTTCAGACCTGAGCAAAAGTGATTGAGGATAAAACTTGGAAAAAGTGGTGTCTAAAACAAAAGCCAAGTAAGTGTTATTAGCATACAAGTAAAATCTTACACAACACAATACCACCAAAAAACAACAACAATAATATATCTACCAGCTAAAGTTGGAAAGAGCGGAAAGCTGGGAGAAGACTACCTTACAAGGCTTGCGGATAGCAAAAGAAAGCTAAAAAATAGAAAACTTAAAAGTTTTCGACACAACTTTTTCTCTACCCCACAACAAAGCCGTATCAACAACTACAAGCAGCAACATGCCATAAGTAAGCGGCAATACAACAACGACTAACAATCAAAATCTGTGTAAAATTAAATACTCCGAGGTGGGAGTGCGGTGGACTGCGGAATTTTGCAGCGAAGGCTGTGCGGTGTGGCACTCATTTTCTCTTGGCTGATGAAGTGCGTAAAGTAATTTTAATAGAAAATTGATTTATAATTGGAAAATCTTTGCTAGAAATTGATTTGCCACAAAAGCCGCAAAGACGTTCCCCCTAATTTTGAATTTTCAAAAGTTCTTGGCGAACGAACGCACGTCTTACAAAGCAGCTTAGATGGTGGTGTGTTTCTTGTTGTAATAAAAATGAGAAGCAACAGAAAAATCACGTGAAATTGCTCAACAATTCATATCCAAAGAGCTTAAAAATCTTGCTAAACTTCGCAAACTACGTGATGCTCCACTCGACGACGTTGCGTCAGTTTGCTTGTCAATCAGTCTGTTGATTTTAGTCGATTCCTACAACAACGGGGACACTCATGCCACTAGTACAACTTCGTAAAGATTCATATCCGCCGAGAGCTTCTCAAGGTGCTCTCATCTTAGCTAACTTTTGTTCACTCGCATGTGTGTGCGTCTGAGCGCGTGGTGTTTTGGATTCGTGGAGTTGCCAGATCTTGCAAAAAGCGTTTTTTCTGCACTCGAAACTTTTTTGAATAGAAAAAACAAAAGTGCAAGTGTTGCACCTTTTTAGCGCACGAATGCACTTCTGATTTGCATCATCTCCTATTATCGTAATTTTCTCTAAAACTCAACTTGCTTTCGTTAAATAGAATCAAAGCTTCTTTAGTGGTTACTGGGGTAGTTGAATTGGTGCACAGTGGAGCAAATATTTTGAAAGTCGAGCAGATTTTAAATTTACTGCGTAGGCATGTGTAGGACGTAGTATAGCTTTGTAAAACACGTTCGCTCTTTGTCAGTGGTCGGTAAAACCTTCCTAGTGTATTTCTGCTATAAAAATTTTCAAAAATTCGTCTTTCTTAGAAGTTGTTAGAACAACTTGCACTTGCATAGCTTGAAGGCCACGTACACTTTTCTGAAACGATACATAACCTCTATAGTACCCAAGCAACTGTGAAAGTTTGAAAGATATATCGTCGAAGCATCGGTGCAATTACACAATGTCCTGTGATGACACCTGTAAGTACTCTCACCGCAGATTTGTTTAGTTTGAGAAGGAAGCTAGCTCATTTCCTATCTAAACATGGCTATATGAACCTCGAGACTTTGGAATCATCCCGATTAGTCCATAGTAAATTTGTTGCCCTAAAATTATGATCCTCGATTCTCATTAGGAGATTTCCCAATGGTGGTCGAACGGAGATATCCATAGGTATAAGTCCATTTTCGGAGATTTCCATCTCAACAGTTGCTGGGTCCGGCGCCCCAGTAGCGAGAAATGTAGAGATGTTCAAGAGCGTTTGGCGAAATTCGGAAATTTCGAATCATCTCGGATTTTATAACGTTAACTTAGCTGTCCTTTCTATGGAATTGATCTGCGCTCGAAAAACACTGCATCCGTCAGCGAGTTCATATGACTGCTTGGCCTGCAGATCTTCAGATTATAGCCCAGTCTCCGTGCCATTTTCCATTCGTGATCCGCCCGTGTAGGTTGTAAGCTCTCTACCAGTGACTAAAAAATGTTCATATTCTCCTTTGCCAAGCTATCTAGTATCATCCCTGGTCCATAGCTGGGTGTCTTCTACATGTTGTATTCCTTCAGAATAAGAGTTCCTTTTAGCTCTTCCCTAGGTACGCTTCTTACCGCGGCTGATAGTCCTTAAACTTGCAATCTCTTAATTTTTAATTGCCATTTTTATCTAGCGTCCTCCAACAGACTAGTGCGTCACACGTAAGTGCCCGTACACTCCGCTGCAGGTGTAACACGCTACCAGAGAATTCTTTGTAATCTTCTCGATATTTCTTATACAATTTACTTTGGTGTAAAGATTTACACTAAAGATATTTGCCTTCAGAGGAGAGATTAATTGACGAGTTATGACGAGGTGAAATTTTATAAAGCCTTGGCCACTTTTCCAAAACTATATACAGTATTCGCTATACCCAGTGTACTCAAGGTCCTCATGTGAAATTTTGAAAACCACTCATACATATTCAGTTTTATTTATAAAACTATCTAATTTCGGAAAGGACTAGCTGTGAACCTGGTAAAAATAATATATACTCGAGTTTTATAAGTTCAACCCACCTCTTGAACAGAAAGGCAACGCTCCTTTCAAGAGATAGAGAATTTCCTGCAGAGAAGCGATTATATGAAATGAAGTTTCTGCTCTGTAAGTGCTTTGCACATAAGACGTCCCAAGCAAGCTTCGAAATTTGGCCCATCCCTCACCGCTGCAACCAGTCGGCAAGCTTCTGAAACATTACACAGGACTTCATTTCCTTAGCTTTCTCATTCCTCAGTTCTTTTCTTACAACTCCCCTCCTCATAGTTTTCTTAGATTCGCTTCCCTTCATACACCAGCCGATCCCACTCTGCCTTAGCCGACACTTGAGCCAACTTTTCCAATTGACTTTGCTTACTTTGGTATTTTTCTTGCCAACAGCTTTTACACCAGCAAAAGTAACCAAGAGGCAAGTGCAGAGATAGAGAAAAGGTGAAAACGGCGAGGAGAAGAGATAAGACGGGCGCGAAGTAAGAATTTGATGTGGTGAGGTGTGTTGATGCCGCCAAAGCAGCAGTGAAATAAGAAGAAGAATCAGAAATGTTGGTTACATTGTAATTTTGAAAATGAGCAAAGTTTTCAAACCTTAAAGTGGGTTTCTGTGGCTGTTGTCAAAGCGCCAAGCAGATGCACTAATACACACACATACTCTACACACACACACACACTTACAAATTTATTGAAGAACGAAAAGTGCTTGAAAGTGCAAGAAAAATTTGAAATTTCGCCATCTTTGCATTGGCGCTTTTAAATTCTTGTCTTGCCACACCGCTGCGCGCCGCATTTTCTAAGACACTGCCAACCGCCGCGTAGTAGAGGTCCTTCAAAGTCATCTTCAACTGGCGGCTGCACAAATGAAAGAACGCCTTTGTGGAGCATTGTTTTTGACGTTGGACGCTTTCAAGCGGAAACTATTACGTGTTGCTGATGAAGCTGTGGCGGCTCTATGCATTGGACATACGCACTTTGAAGCTTTAACTTAGCTTAGCTTAACTGTGGCTGCTGCCTGCGGCCTGCGGCTGTTGTGGTTCATTTAATTGAATTACGAGTATTTTTATTGAATTCGCCAGTGCGCCAAGCGCATAAAAGGATTAACACGCAAAAACTTTTTTGATTTGTCTTATCTGACTTCTTTTTGTTGTTGTTTGTTTTTGTGGAAAATTCTACGCTGTGCTGCTTGCTCGTACTTTGGCGCTTATAAAGTCATTTGAAAATTTTTGCCTTGGAAATTTTTCCTTTTAATAAAATTTGCTCGTACGCTCCACAGCCAACCAATCCTTTCGCTTATCGCTGACTTTTGCACACTTCACACAGCTGACAGTTTCACTTTGTAATTCATTTTATTTATTGTAGGCGCAGTGTCCTTCATAGCCAATATCTTGTTGTTGTATTAGTATGTGCAGAATAATATTAGGGTGAACACTATTTCTGTAGTAAGAAAACAAATATCCAGTAGTGGGCGTACTGCGTTCTAGGTAAGCAAGGATGAGAAAAATGAAACATCGACTTTAATGGTGAAAGGTGTACAAGATAAATGTCGACTAAAAAGAAGACAATTCGCATTGTTTTTTATGCCCAAATTTTTTTGTAAGTACTCTTCTACAAGTGTTTGCTGGGGTGGAGCCTCTTTCTCTATTATTTTTCAATGAATTGTCTACTTTTTACTGGAAATATTTTTTATACACCTTTTTAAGATTCGATTTAATGGATTCATTTCATGTAGAAAGAGAACTGAAGTAGTTATGGCTAGCTTATGGGCTCAGCATATTTTTAGGCGTAGCTGTTCAGCTATCAAATGAAATCCTTGAAGATCTTAGCTAAAGGGAATTCATAGATATGAATCGGATTTATTTAAGACATCAAAAAATTGCAGTAAAATGTTTGCTCAATTTTATTATAATTATTGTAACATTCGTCAAGAAATTCAGCGATAATTGATTATTTTCGTGGTCATTATTAAACTTAAGGGCTAACTTTGTAAAACGCAACTCGATGAAATATGTCCCTTCTTGGCGTTTAACGAAAAAAGGTCTTCAGTGACTGTTAGTAAATACGAGGGTCTGTGTAAACTTGCTTTGTGTTACTTGCGGGTGCAGGTGAATGTGAGTGACTGCGACTTTAATATACATATTCTTCTGCACAATACTCTCATGCTGTCTTTATGTACATTTTCAAATTGAGTCTGTGAGAATTATTTAATTTGTAGACTATTCAATAAATAAATAAAAAAAATAAATAAATAAATAAATAACGACCCTTAATAACACGATCCAAGACCGGTTTCGTGTTTAAAAGATTCTCTGCCAGAACTCCGCCTATAGGGGGAATGCTATTAACTCACGTCATGCATTTGGTATTTTGTAATGGCACCTTACAATTCGTCTTTCTCTAACTTTTTTTTCGGAAACTAATTTTTGAAACAAAGAACTGCAGTAGCTTAGCTTTTTTAACGCTCAATTTCTGGTGCATATTCCAGTTGTGCCAAATTCGATGTCCTTGTGGGGCATGAAATTAAGTCTGACTATGTACATTGAAAACTGCTATCAAGCTATCATTTTGGCCAGACCTTGATATGCGCTTTGGTGAAAGACTTACGACGAGGTATTTCCTATCCCACTGCAGTCGGTCCTATGTCCTATCATTTTCGGTGCAGTCGGGTTGATATCAAACGGCGATAGGACTGCCGATATTCTAAACAATCAGCTGAACCCTATAGGAGTGTTTCGATATTGCCATGTCTGTCCGTCCGTCTCTCCGTCTGTCTGTTCGAATGCAAACTAGTCCCCCGTTCTAGAGATATCTAGCTGAGATTTGGTATGGCCCCTGCCACATATTAATCCGTTCCCCATTCACTCGATTGTTGCGTTAAACGGGTTTTTGACTATAACTCTTTTAAGTAAATAGCTAGGAACGTCAAATTCCGCACAGCTTGTAATTATTTTAAGTAAAAATCAGATGTGAAAACCGAAATATATATTTACTTGTTTTATGTAGTTTTAATCAGACCTGTTAAATTTGTTTCGATATCAGTAATCAATTAATTAGACGGCTTCTTTAATTGGTGATGATTATTTTAATTGTTTTTCAGGAAAAGGCAATTATTAATTTATTACGCTTGGAAAAAAACAAAAAATAATAATAAGTTTTTACGATTATTAAAAAAAAAATTAAAAAAAACCAAAAAAAAAAACCTTTTTTTGACTAATTTTGATTATTTTTTTATTATTTTTGTTTTTTTTATTAATAGTAAAAAATCATGATTTTTTTTGAAAATTTTTTTTATTAATTGGAAAATAATCATTAAAATTGGTAATAATGGTAATCAATCATTAAATGGATTCTCAACAAAATAAATTATCAAACCGGTAATCGTTAAGATTAGTAATCATTATTTAACAGGTCTGGTTTTAATCTATAATTGATTTTCGATGACGCACGATTTGAACGTTTTGCGGTTTTGGGTAAACACATTTTTGGGCTTCTCTGGCCAATGCCAAAAGTTGCAGAAAAAACGCGCACCCTAATGTGGACATACATTTATAAATATTTAATATATCCACACGTTAGTCCTTTTTTATCATTTCTTCTTCGCCCCCCTCTAGAGTATCCTTGTCTTGGACAATTTGAAATTAATTTGCTTTTGCACGCAATTGTCCTCAGACCATAACAACACCAGCAACAACAATAAGAAAATGTGCAGTTATTTTTACCTGCAATCGTTGCAAAGCTTGGCGCTTATTACAATTGCGAGATATATTTAATTTGCAACAACAATAACTACAACAACAACGAATAAAGGAATGCACGCCTGAAGTGTGTCGCTTCGCACAAAAAAGTGAAATAATTTTTCACCTGGCTGCCTTATCCGCCGTGCTCCCTTAACTTCACCTCCTTCCTCCAAAGCACTTGAATGTACTCGTTTTTTTCGCCCTTGTGTCCGGCGGCCTTTCTCTGGTCATCCATTGCAAGCGGCTCAAGATTTAATTATTTCTCATTTTTAATTTACAACCACTCGACTGCTTTGATTAATTTGCGCTTGAAAGTGTAGAAAATAAATTTCACAGATTTCACTTCAGGACTCTATGAATTTCTATTACCGTTACCAGCTGGTTTGAGGGTAGTAAGGCGTAGGAGAGAAAATAAGCTTTAGGCCATTGGCGAGTGAGATTATTTATGAAACTTGCTCGGTTAGACTGTCGAGGTAAATTGTAGGGTTTTTAGCTGGATCCTTTCTCTAATTCTTGCTGATGCCTTCGGGTTCTCGTTGTAGAACGTTTGGCATATTTACGTTTCATATTTGTAATCGATGTTAAAAAAAAACATATATCAACCAAGTTATGAAACCGAAACCGTAATTGTAACCGGAACATAAGCCGTACCCTTTGTTTCGTTTGTAAAAAAAAATCAACCGAAACCGCTCGAATCACAAGAACCAGTTCCGTTAGTTAGTTCAATGCTTCATAGGCTAGCCCTACAAGTCACTCCACAGTCCATTTTACATCCATGCTCAGTACGATCTTGAAGCCATAGTAAGTAGATGCTATCCACGTCTGAACTTGACCTTATTCGTAGTATTTCAGTGTCTTAGCGTTCGACTCATGCTGTAGGCGAGAGCCCCTCAAATGCAAACACAGTCCAGAGCAATGGCGTCAGACACATTCTTATGATCTTTGTCTAATACTACTCCCAAGAAATTTAGTCCAGAATTCAAAAGCTTAGCAATTATTTGTTTCGCTACTTTTCGGTAAATAGTTTATACTAGTATTTTCGTCAATGCAGTAGCCCTAAAACGCGTTTAATTACCAAATTAATATGAAATTATCTATCAAACGTATCGCAGAAGAACTTTTATTTGTGTACGAGTATATTGAAGATTTTAATTAATACTTTGGAGCGATATACCTCCGAAGAGATTAAAGCCGAGCTTCTCTGCCAATTTCTCCTATAAAATAAATTATGACGTTACCAGATTTTTAGAAATGATAAGTAAGTTGGCTTGGTTATTTTCTTTTCAATTATTTAATTTTCTCAAAAACTATTACATTTTTAGAGCATTTGAGCATTGAAATTAATTAGAGACATATTTGTCGATATTACGATTTTCCGGTATTTCGGTAAAGAGGGTCGCCTAACTACATCGTAAGAGAAATTTTAATTGCGGAATAATTGCAAGTAATTTTTAAACACCCAGACCGATATAGTAAAGCCTCAGATATGTTTTCTATTCTCGCAGTAAAACTTCACGACAAATAATTTTAACTCTTTAGCTCTCTTACGAAATGCTCGTTTCACCTATTTTCTTCGCCTTTTTCGCCAATCCAACAAACGAAAAGAAGAAGTTCATTTGCCTAAATACCGTTAATGTAATCCAATATTATCAAGTTGAATCAATCCAAATCAAAATCATCAGCTTGAGACAAAATTCATACTCCAAAATCGGACTGTAAATGGTGGCAGTACAACTAAAAATATAAAAAGTAGTATTGGTTGCATAATATAGTATTTTTGATGAAAAACGTTTTTGGTGTTTCCTTAAGTTTGTATTATGCTGTGTGCACTTTTGCTGAAATATGCCGCAATTGATGATTTTGGTTTCATTCATTTGAAATGGGAAGATGATATCGGCTGCATGCCAACAATAACGAATTTTGTAACAAAAAAAATAAGCTTACCTTAATACCCGTTGCTTCTTCATAATACTCGACTTACGGAGGGGTGCAATAAAGCCATAAGGAATAAAGCCTATGACAAATAAGGCCATATTAATCAGTATGGGATTATTTCCACACGTGAAATAAAGCCATAGAATTTTGAGAAATAAAGCCATATATCACATCGCACACTAAATTAGAAAAAGTCACATGTTTAGTCCTATTAATTTGATATTTAGTAAAAAAAAAAAAGAGACGCAGGCGAAAATTTGGAATAAGAATTCGCAATTTTTAATGTCAAATCTTAATTTTTCATAAATTAAAAATATTTAGTCCTATTAATTTGACTTTTCTTAAATAAAAGCGGCGCAGGCAAAAATTTGGAATAAAAATTTGGAAATTTTATGATCGCGTGATTTTTTATTCCAAATTTTCACCTGCAGCGTTTTTTTTATAAATTTCAAATTAATAGAACTACAGCAGCCGCGTCTCAGGAAAATGCTGTTTGGTTTCTGTGATGTCATTGAGATATCACGTGATATATAAACATCACACGTGATATTACCAAAAGTGCAGTAACGCCATAATGGCTTTATTTCACAATCATTGTGGAAATAATCAACATGGCTTTATTTTCTTTTTAAAGAACTATCTTTCAATATGGCTTCATGGTTTTACCGCATATTTTTCTTTTTCCATACTATCTTATGTCGATACTATACGAGTATATACGCTTATTCGATACTCATAAATTTGTTGAAAAATTTACAACCATTCAGCGTTTTGACTTTTGCCAGATCACTTTCGTCAACGCTCACATAAATCACCGTTTAAGTGCATACTTCTAGTGCAGTGCGGCACCGGTGCAGTGTTGCACTTTAACTAGTTCAACAGAAATTAAACAAAAACGATGGAAAATGCCAAACAACCGATATTTTATGACATCAAAAATGCTTGCATCATAAATAACTAGAGTATAAAATATCCAGAAGAACATTAAGAAGAAGTCAAGGAAGAAGAAGAAGTATGGAAAGGTAAATACATTTATATTTTCCTATTAATTAAATTGTGAATTATGTACGCAATTCGCACGCCATCATAAATGGTTTGTCAGAATGCCGAAAAACTCATAGCAACAACAAAAGTGAGATGGTTTGAAGTGCGCGGAGTGATGGATGCTGGCTCCACATGCCACCAAAGCAATGAGGAATGCAGAGTGGGCAGACGGTGGGGAGGACCTAAGGAAGACCATGTACCCTATGGTATATTGCAACGTGTGTTTGGCTGTCCGTTTAGTTGTTCAGGTGTGCTTCAACAAGTACGTTGTTGTTGCCTGCTGATCGCTGTCCACTTGCTGACGTTGCACGTAAATAATGCGCATAAACTTTTATTATCGCACAGCAAAGTCGCCAGCAAGTCAAACAGTCAAACGAGACAAAATATTTACCAGCATTCGAAAAGATACGTCCAACGGCGTTTAATGCCAACAAAAACAAATAGAATTTACTAGTAAATTAAAACTTTATGAGAATGAAAGACGAATGGTCACAAATTGCAACAGCGCCGGCGCACTAAGCACCAATGTCATTGCGAAGCTACATAAATGAATATATCAACGAGACAACTTCACAACTCACACACACAATACACATATAGAATACATACATATGAACATAAGTGATATTAAATTATAAATGAATGAAATTTTATGACACGAACAAACGGACGATGCGGACGCAGGTCAAACGGATGTGCAACTGCTGCGGCGTGAGTTGAAGCTTCATCATGAGTTCCTATTCTAGAATAGTCTCTGATTCCGCTTAGGAATAGAGGCTGCCTCTTCATTCTTCATCCATTCAATTTGTTTATGACTCTTGTTTGTTGGCTGGCCGTTGGTCATAATTCTATTTGTATACCCTTCATGAACATGAAATCATCGAAACGACGTAGATCAATCAATAATTATAGCGGATTATACTACTTGCTGTCCTATGAGGCTACTGTAATCCACCTCCTGAAAGTTTGAATTTATTATATATAAGCTTATTGGGCGTTATCCGTATCGCGTCAGGACTGGCAAGCCTACGATGCACCAGATCTTTACGATACCCTCAATTCTGAAGAAGACATATGATAAGGTGGTCGAAACACATCCTTTCGCTTTCAAAGCAGCTTTTGATAGCGCGAAAAGGGATGCTGCCATGTGAGAATTGAGCTGCCATGCAAAGGATATACAGCTATGCTCGTCTACTTTCGACTGAGTAGGCGATGAGGAGTACGATTCCCGTTTTGATTAAAAATCATGGACAGTGTCAAAAGAAGGTGAGACATCCCTGGAAGTATTCCAAAGAAAAGCTCTCCGGAAGATTTATTGTCGCTTCAGCTAGGCCAACGCCAAGCATCGAACGAAATTTAAAGATGAGCTGCGCGATTTTTACGCAGATGTGACCATAGTGCAGCGAATTAGAGCCCAAAAGCTCCACCTGCTCATGTTGTGCGAATGAACTGACAAGCTCTGGTTGAGAAGGTTTGCCTATCGACTCCCGAATTCGGGTACAGAGGAAGGGTGATGCCTTGCCTGAGATGGAAAAAGCAGTTGGGGGATGACTTGGCCTCGATTCGTGTGTCCAATTGGCGTCAGTTATCGACAAAAAGGGTTGCGGACGTGCTTCTATTTGCAACGGACACAATTGCCTATGTAGTTAGCCGGCAATAAAATATAATGGTTCGACGTTTTCTCTGGGAAGTAGGGCTTATACCAGAATGCCTAAAGCTCTACTAAACCTTGAGCGATGTTTCCGTTTACAACAAAATCGAACTGACACGGTTTAGCTGACCAGGTAGGCAGTTTGTTTGATCTCAAACAAATACCTGAATTTGGGTCAGCAGTAATGGCGCTATGAGATGATGAAACAATGTCCGCTCTCAGTTCTAGATTCGGTAACGTTTGACTTTTCGAATTTGGTTTGGGCTGCGGGTCTTGTTTCGCTTCTAGTTTCGGTTTGTCCCGTTTTTGTATTCGATTCCAGAGTCGGGCTTCGGTTTCGTACACGGTTCCTGGTTCTACTCTGGCTCAGGTTGAGATAAGGTGATTTCGACATAAGTCCCTAATTTGGATATCATTAAGATATCTCTGAGTTAATTATTTCCCAAAGTTTCCATGAAATTATAGTTATTGTACATTCGTGAAAGATATAATTTTGTCGGCTTAACTGAAGTCAGTTTTATCCTTATTTTTTTGCCTTCAGCTGCACACTATCGTCCAGTATACCCTTTGAAGTTACTAATATGGGAATAGAGATATAACCAATCACTGTTATTGCATTAAAATGAGTCAAAGACACAAACATATGTACACATATCTCCAGGCCTAGACGTGTCTACATCTTAATTGCTATGACTTTTTAAAAGCCTAACGTGTTGCCAAGGAAGCTGGAGATGTTTGTCTTGGCGTTTTATTCTGCATATTTTGAACTCATAAAAATTTGTCCTCAAGAGAAATAATTATGTTGTGAAATATGATATGAATAGCCTTTAACTATCAAGTTGAACTGTGTTTGAAGACAACGATGCAACCAGCTTATAGGGTCCTTGCTTCAGTAAACGCGTTTTCCAACGAGCGGAAAACGTGTTGGACGGTGCGCCAGCTCTCCCTGCAATGGCTCTGAAGCCTACAATTTAATTTGGAAAACCGTGGAGAAATAGAAATCCAATTTAAATAACGTTGAAAATCATTATTCTACTCTGAAAAGACATCGACGTCGGCTTTGAACTATTCGTTATTTGTATTGATAATAGTAAGAGTTGTGGCATTAAAGCCGGTGCGTCAGTTCTAACCTGCGTCAACCGAGATTAGACTACCCTTAAGCGTTAGTGTAAAATTGTGTTTCCTGAACTGACTAAGACAAAAAAAAACTGTTTCTAATTTTTCAAATTGCGAAGCGATTAATTTGGGGTTTCGCTTTTTAAATTGCATCCCATGATAAGTTTTTACCCAATTTTGTTACGTTCAAATATTATTTGCGAAATATCATTTGAAAAGCACTAACAATATATTGAGCAATATATTACAAAATACAGGGAGGCCATTTATTGATAGCTTTCAAATGATTGATTAACCAGTGGTGAGTTGACTTGTGACTTCTTACAGCAAAGGATTCCATTACAAGTCAATTTAACCCTTTTACATATTCTCGCACGTGTCCTTAAACGCTTGTGCCTTAATGACTGAAATATGAACAGGAAATATTTTCATTTAAAATGTTTTTCTTGCAAAATCATTAAACTTTGACACATATGAAAATCTTTTTGGAATGTTTCGTTGGTATATCTCAGTGACTGATTTAGCAAAAGGAGAAAGGCTCACTGGGGCCTTATAAATTTGGACTCAGCCGGCAAAGCCTATCTGGCAATTACCCTGCAGTGTACTAGTTCAAAAGTAGCGGAGAGCTATCTCGCCAAAAGTCGCAAAGGTTCTTGGTTTGTCTTAGATGATTGTTAGCTTACTTAGACTAACGTCCTACTAAGATATTATATGTAATTTTTATCATTGATCGGCCGAAAGAGAAGGTTCAATAAAATTTGATACTCTTGTGTTCTTCCTCTTCACGCTCAGGAGGCGATTGTGTATGTGTGAAGGAGGAATAAGTGCTACTCCCAGAAAAGTTTTTACTGATCCCTGACTTAACACATATAGAATCTAGATAAGAGGGTAGTGCTGTAAAGCACATATAGGAGCGACCATAGCGTCAAGTTTTTTCTATAGTATATATACTTATAAGACTAAATAGATGTTTGAACCAAAGTTAGGGTGTAACCGAACATGATACACTCAGCTGTATGCTTTAGCAACAAAGTTGGAGTTATTTGTTCCTTGGAATAAGCCATGCCTATTTAGAATTTGTTGGTCAAAAGTGGGCCCGGTTTTAAAAATAATAATAATAAACCTAATGGATTACCTACCTTCCCGAAAAACCGACACCAGGGGTATTTGAAAGGCGGGGTTTGTTAAGAATCGAGATCTCAAACTGCCCATCTACAGAGAAATTCTCATCAGCTGAGTAAGGTGCATACATAAGGGATTACAATATATAAACACATGGAAGCATTAAACCAGCTGATTGAAAATTTGTTTACTATGAAAAGCGAGTCCGAAGTATTTATCTGAATGAGAGTTATAGTTTTCACACAAAAACTGAAAATTGCTCTTCATGGCCTTAGAATAAAAGGTTTGAAATGTCTTGAAGATCGGGAGGGAATACTCAAGTTAACTTTGTTAGAAAGAAATGGACTCGACATCGATCCTTTTAGTAGTTTTGATGCAAAGATTACACCAAGCATTTCGACTTGGCAGGATCGGGAGATCGATAAATTTCAGCCTACTAGTATAAGGTGGAATACTGTAGAAGGAATCCAATTGTAGATTTCTCAAGGTCTGACCTACTGCCTATTGCATTCGTTTATGAGCGTTTTAAAACTGTTTTATATAATGTGGGAGTGGTGCTTAACCGATTCATTATTTTATACATACGAGATGGTTCTTCTGAACACTTTGATATATATATGTATCTATCCATATCGATTTCTTAATGTAGTTACGGCCTACTTTTAGGCGAATATACTTCGAAAACTATGCTTAACTGAGTATAATAACAACAAATCCCGAAGAGCTTCTTCAATGCTGGTGGCGTGCAGGCAAGAAAGAGTATATTTCCATATATCGATTGACGTTTCGAAAATGTAAAGCTTTGAAGGGTTATCTATGTTAGAAATTTATTGAAAAACAACCTATCTCTTATTAGATTTGATAAAAGTCCTTTCTTAGCATAAATTCTTTACTTTCCTGTAAAATCATTATTTTTATAAAAAAAAACCTTAAATAATTTCCACTTTTGATCAATGATAATTTTTACTACTGATTAATTAATAGTTTAGATTCCGTCAATACATAAATATCAAGCAAGACTTCAATTTCCATTCCAGCTTATACTTTGACTTTGATTCTTTTTGATTTCACAACATATTATTGTTGCTGGTTTTAAATAGGAAAAACCTAAAAGTAATGACTAACCCCCTGATTCCGTTTTCTGACAAAATGTCAATACTGATAAATAGCCAAGAAAAATTTTATTTTCGACGCAAAGCGCAAAAAAATCGTTTGACAGTGTAAACAGAAGTAGGCAGCAAAATTTCATCTGACTGAGAGAGAACTTTAGTTACTCTCTTTTTTGTGCTCTCATTAGTCAGAGAGCCGCGTAGTGGATTGATTTACTGTAGCCTTACACTATTTCATACTACTTCTGGCTCGTACAGGATCAAACATTTTATGTATAGCAGAAGTGTCCCCTTAAAGAAACTGAAGAACTTCATAAATCCGCCACTGGCTAATTCCAAATAACCACCAGTCCATTATTAAAAGCTAAAACAAAGAAAACGTTAAACTTTCAGTCTAAGAAATATTCAAGCAATATCTAAATATATACCACTGTGTTGATTATCCTGTGGGACATAACATTGAAACGTTTTAAAAAATAGCATAGCTCACTTTTGATACTCAATCATTGCTTTGAAAGGCCACTGGGACTATTATGGTTACATTTTTAGTATATTTTTAAGCAACAAATGTTTATGCAACTGTGGCCACATTTTGAGGTAACTTAATCGGCAGGTCGACACAGCTACACATACATTTTTTTTCTAATGTGACACGTAATATTAAGGACTCGGATATGTGCGCTTATGAAGCTGAGTTGCCAACACTTGTTCACCGATCAATCACAATTTTTTAGTTGCCTTCTTTCTTTCTCGTACTTTCTCTCCATATAGTAGTTTTTTCTTTGTTTTTTATTTTTTTGTTGTTGATATTTTTGAGTAATGTGGCACGACGCGTGCCTGTGGCTTATAAAAAACTTAAGACGAATATGCTTGTGTGTCTGTGTGTGTTATGCAGCAGTTCCACTTCTTAAAAATATAGAGAAATGCTAGAGTTCAACTTTTTACCTTTCAGTTCTTTCACCTCAGCTTCATTTTCTTCTCGCAGCAGATCCGCGTTAGCTACCCTTCACAATACAAAGACTTTCCCCACAACCACGGGCGAGAGTGATACTTTCTCTGCTGAAGAAGAGCGATTGAGTATTGGGGAAAACGTGCGCGTTGTTGTTTTCTCAAGGATATGCTGTTACATATCAATTTAACAACTGTAAAAGCCAACCGTCGCATAGACAAAACAAGCATTCAAATAGTCGGTTGACATTTCGACAGTCTGCAGACAGGCAAGCAGGATATTCCCTGAGCAGCGGCCCCAATGTGCATTTTTGTCATTTTCCTTTGACTGTTCCCAAACGCCTTGGCTGTGCTTTGACTTTTTTTTGTAGTTTTCATTTTGCATTGAAACGAATTTTTGAATATTTCCCTGCGATAGGAGTTCTCTTCTCTTTTTTGTGTTTGTTTTTTCATTTAGTGGAATATTTCTATTGTTTTTGTTGTTATAATAAAATGTATCGCATATCATTCTGTTGTTCCAGATAAATTTTCGGGTTTTTTTCACACCCACATACATACATACATTCGATCGTTTTCAGATTTCTCGTTTAATTCGTGCAATTCTGGGAATAGAGACTCTTCTAACCTTGCTCTATTTCCTATTTCACATCTCATACCTCTTATTCAAGAGTATTTGGTGTACAAGGCGTCCATAAGAAGAAAGATGAAGAAAGGCAGAATGTCTGGTCTAAGAACATACTTTGAAAATGGGAGAAAAGATAATAAGTTACGAGATAGATCGCCCTGCAGATCATGGACTTGCGCTCCATGCAGCATGCTCACAAAGCTTGCAGGTGAAAAAGAGTATCATAACCGCGTAAGCTTAGCTCTGCTGAAAATAGGAGCACAGAGATCCACACAAAGATAAGTAGACTCATTACTCCACGCGGGATTGGCTGAAACCCAAAAAGGAAACTGCACAGTTCAGGTGAACATTGCAAACACGGGGCCTGCAAGATAAAGTGCTCTCACACTTCTGTGGAGCCTAGTAGTAGCTTAGCTCCTGCAATCTCTAGCTGAGAATGGAATTTAAAGCCAGGGATACGTTGATGACGTTGATATTACTGCACAAGATAAATTCGAAGCAAACCATTGGGACATCATACAAAGTGGATTGTTCTTGAGAAAGTGATGGTGTGCTGCTGTTCGGCTCAGCATTAACTTTTCAAAGACTGCCCTCATACCTTTTACTTGATGATAAAAGAATTCTTTTGTAAATTATATGAAGGAAGTCTAAGTCGAAGCGATGACCTTGCAAAACTCTAGCTTCATTGAAGTAGAAGTATGTTCTATGCTTCGAACTGATGAGGTCGGCTGGTCGATCGACTAAACTGAGATGTAAGAGTCAGCATCGGTCAACGGCGAAGTCCTGCGTTGACGGGGAATATGTTCTCCGAGATTTGACAGTGTCCAAACACGTGGAAAGAGGTGCCTGCATTCACTGTGCGTTGAGGTATTGCAGTATTGCTGCTAGTTGCTGATGGTAGTGGTTCTCTTACAAGTACGTGCGAATGGACACGGGGTTTGCTCTTTGTTAGTGTAAATCCTGCTGCCGATCTCCTAAAAAGACTTTGTTCAGTCACTTATTAAAAGCAAAATCAAGTTTCGTACGTCCTTCTAATGCATTGACTAGTTCCTTTTACAACAACTTTGTGTGCTTATTTTTGGGTCGATAGCACTTAAAAAGGCACTGGAGTCCAATGCAAAGCTGTGGAAGTATGAATATGGCGTTGGAAGTTAAGTACCAAGGAGTAGGCTGCCTCACGCAAGCAAGCTTTGATTTACCGACGAAAACGCCAGAGGGTAGTTGCTTGATGAGCAAAGCAAAGTAAAATCGGCATCATAATCAGAAGCTGCAGATGAGCAGATTTGAATTTAAAGATGTAGTGGAGTTGGAGAGTAAGTGGCAGTAGCGGGGCTGGAAGCAAAAGGAGTCGGAGTCATAAAAATGTGGGTAAACGGGAAGAATGTATGAAGTTGTCAGGGATTTGCATTGTGCCGATTATTGCAAGTTGAAGGTAAAATTTAAGCACAGCGGCATCATCAGCAGCCATGAAGTGCACTTTATAAAACTGGTATGAGCGCCAATGGCTGGCTGATTGGTCATCATAGGTACGTTCATTTGGCGAGAGCTAAAGTGTTGCATGTCTAATGTTTTGCTACTTTGCACCCACACCGTCCAACACAAACTGCTCGTCCCTGCTGCAACGTTTGGTAGGAATTGCAATTTTACTCTCTCACCTCTTGTTATAGGCGTTTCATTCGACTTTGGTCATTTGCTGCATTTTAGTTCGTTGAAGCGTAAATTAGGATTTCAAAATGACATTTGGAATATTTACGACTTTTGTTGTTGCTACGCAGAGGGCTAGCACAAGCTCAAAGTAACGTATGCTTAATGTGTATATATGTATGTACATATAATTAACTGCCTACTAGGGTGAACGGTAATGCAACTGAGAAAATTAACATTCCTGTTTTAGTATGTCTGCCCACCACTAGCGGTAAGCATTTCCGGCCCAAAAATCTTATTTAAATCTGGCAATCAAAAGACTTGAAATCTGAATCTCTTTTCAGTGGCATTTTTGAGAAGCAATTTTTGAAGTAAAAACTTCTTTAGTCGTGTTGAGAAAAGAAAAAACCATTGACATGTCACGCTGTTATCGAAACTTATGCATTTGTATGTACTATCTTTGGTTTTCAAGGTGACATATGAATGTGATTGACCGGTATCAAAAAAAAATATTTGGTATCCCAACAATTCCATTGAAAAGGATCTATAAGAAAAGCTATGGCGGTTGTCTCTAAAATTTTCCTATTCTATTCTAATAACAAATTTTAATAATTAATTTAAAATAATTATTAAGAAAATAAAAACAATAATTATTTTCATAAATAAAAAGAAAAATTATTATTCTTGGCCTTGAGCTCGTTTATATTCATAGTACTATAAAAAAATATATAATGGGATTAGGTGGCAACCCAAGATGGTAACACTTAATATAATTTTTTTGTTGAAATATGAATTTAAATATGGTGGCAACCGTATAAACCTAATAGTAGAAACACATTTTCTTGTTGAAATACGACTAATAGTGAACTAGCAGGATAGCTTGAAGTACAGCATGTTATCTAAAGTGGGAGTGGGTTGCCACCCTAGGTGATTCTTCTATCTAGAAATGTTTCTGTTTTGTAAAATACATTTCTCTTCAAACATTTATTAGCATATCGTATTTCATTGAGCAAAAATATCAGATAGGTGGCAACCCCATAAAAGCCTTCTGAGTGGCAAAGCCAAGAATAAGATTAAAATACCAACTGTTGAAATATTTTTCTTTTTTGCATAGTACCATTGAATTTTAAGTTGCGCTTGCCCCGTAGATGGGAAAAAAAGTTGCGGTTAGTTTGTTTTTTGAATTTTCAGGTGTCAACAAAAGGGCTTAGCCCGTTCATTGAGTTTTAATAACACAGCATTTTTATAAAAAGCGCTGTCACCTGTTCAGAAATTTACTAAAACTGTTCAGTGAGTTTATATAGTATAAAATCAAGAATAAAAAACGCTTTGTTCAAACTTAATTACTCCACAATACAATATTTCATGCCCTGACAAATAAAAAATACCGACGTTATTGTTGAAGTTTTCACCTCTTTCGGCACTCTCAAAGTGCCATTGTTCTTTTTTTCTTCGTTTTTTTTGTTCCACCCTATTATCTACTTGTATCTATGTATGTAAGTTATGTTCACACAAACGCAATCCAAACAACTTTATTGGAAAGCTACGCAATTTTCTATGCATTTTTCGCTTAGCTTTGTAAAGACCAAAAGCATTGATGCACCGAAGCATTTTGTTGTTTTTAGCCTTTTCGTTTTTTTGTTGTTGTTGTTATTATTACAGCCACTGTTTGTATTTGTGTTGTTAATTGGTGCATTGGTGTGTGTTTGTGTGTGTGGACTTTGGCGCGTATCCCATAGACATCACAGAGGATTTGTGCCATAGATAATATGAGTGGGAGATTGAATTGGCTGGTAATAATATTTGTATTTTGAATCGAATAAATACAGACAAACTAAAAATCTACAGCACTCAAAATTGACGATATCAAAGTTTTTTGAAAACCTGTTTAATTGTAAGCACATGCTCTGAGTATTGGGAGCACATTTCTCACTCACTATGTACCGCCGCTGCGAATACTGTCGGGTTCCAGCGAGCACGGAAGAAGAACTGAAGTACGCTGAACAGGGCTACACTACGAACGGGCGCAACGAGAGGTGCAAGTGGGCGGTTTGGTGGAGTAATGAAGAGAGACACCTTTTTAGACCAAATAAAAATGGGACCTGGGAGTGTGAGTAGCTTGACACGAATAATGAAGGAAAATTCTAAACGATCGGAAAAGGCCAATTCCTCCATGCACAATAATGACGACCCAGGTTGTACGTCGTTTACCGAACGCACTTAAATTATAGAGGGAACGCTTCTTCTTAAATTGCATAGAAGATGAACCCGACACCCCAGTTCTTGGTAATAAACAAAGTTTACCACCATCCGACTATGACGAAGTGAGAAAAGCAATATCTTGCGTCAGAAATAATTAAAGCTGTTGTTACACGACGGCTATGAGTTGTTGAACGATCTAAACAAAAAAGCCCCCGAACACCTAAATTTAGGTTAGGAGCCAGACCCACTTTTTACCGTAGTTTGGAAAATGTGTTTGCAGAAATTTGGAATTTCGCAAGTAATTCCACATTTTGTAATGTTACTTTACTCATCGAAACATGCAAATCCACTCACATCAATTGGTAATCAATCTTTTTCTTTTATATACATACATATATATATTAATTCATATGTATTCGAATAAAGCCGTTACAAGTTCTGGGAAAAAATTTTCGTTTTTAAATGTATAAGGTAGAGAGAAGTGTGGGCCACCTCATGCAAATTCATACATAAATGAATGAATGAAGAAAATGCGAAAAAGCACACCTACATTGGCTAAGCAGATTTATATACACTGAAGAAAAAGGTTGAATAAGAAAATGTTGAACATTGAGTAGGAGCAGAGAAGTTTGCTCAATGAGAAGATTCAATAACGAATGTGAGTGCAGGCTTTCAAATCGCTGCTAGGTAGTTCACCACTGTATTTGCCTATAAAATGCTTAAATTCACTGGAAACCTAGAATTACAGGAATCTCGTATCATAATTCTGTCTCTTACTCAAAGCACAATCAATCACGTAACTTCCATTTTTGACAGTGTAGCCCAATCCCAAAAGTTTTCGATTTGAATACAAAGAAATTTTCTGATATCCGAATAGGAAAATTTGAATGTATCAACCTGCCAAAATATCCATTTCGCACGACATAAATAAACGTCATCAATGTCAAATGGAAATCATTCATTCATTCATTCATGCAACATGTTTCTATATCAATTCACGTACGTGTTCGCACTAACATACACATAATGTTCACACAACAAAAATGCATACCTTATGTAAGGCTTACTATGTTTGAGTAAAATGCTTATAGCAAGCGGTCAGAAAAGTATTGTTGTACCTGATCGAAAAGTCTAGTCCCACAGTGCCATCAATCTCTTTTTACGGAAATCCTAGTGAGCTGGCACTTCCAACAAGGTTGCACCATGATAAGTTTCTTGTTAGAAGATACTGTGTTGTATTGGGATGGGAAGCATTTATGCAATGTGGGACTTAGATAAGCGCGTTATAATTACCTTATATTAAGGGTCATTACCTTTATCGCGTATCGATTGTGTATTGTTTCCTACCCAGTTACTCAGTTTATAACCTTTTTTTTGTATATTTTGTAATTTTGACGAGCTGAAGACCAGTTAATAATAGTTATTATTAAATTTAATTTTAATTTAATGGATGAATTGAAAACCCAACAGACATATACAGGCTATAGCTATGATATGTCCACAATAGCTGCCATTTATCTTCTGACTAATTTGACCAAAACTAATAAAAAAATTTGTGATAAAATAAATATATTGCTTTTGCTGGTCGATGGCACTGTCTCTGAACATGCTTTACCCTTACTTTCTTTACACCAAACTCCAAGAGATTTGGTTTCATAGGCAGCCACATAATTTAGTGAAACATATAAAAATGTATGGATATGATCCGTCAAAATTTGGAATTTTTCGTATAATAATGAAAGCGTATACTGACTCAAATTATGATATATCGGATTGTACTGAAGCTACAGACTTCATCTTAACACCACTTTAAAGTTAATGAATTAAGCTTCACGCCTTCTTGTATATATTTTGTTTCGTGTCCTTTATTTTTTTTTTTTAACAAGTTGATTTTTAAAAGTAAAATTTCACATTGTTCCTGTAAAAAGTTTGCATCCTAAATAGCAGCATCCGATTCCTTATTAAATTTTGTACAAAAAATGAATGCAGTTAGAAAATGGTATAAAAACGCCTTTTACTAAAATAGATTTGTGTATTACGAACTATAATATTTGTATGAAAAACACATTGTCTACTTTGAAATTTATATTTTATTATGCTTTTTCCTACTTTGAAAATTTTCAATTATATTATTTTATGTATTTTTGAGAGGTATACAGTGTTGGAAAGTTGATTTTTAAAGAAGAAACCCGTGTTTTTCATACAAAAAAGTAGATTTTGTCGTGGTAAAATGTATTTTAATAAGAGTTCGTATGCTAAAATAAAATTTCTAAGTGCTATGTTTCTAAACAGAATTTAAAACTAATTAAATGCTGTTATTTAGAATACAAAATTTTGATGGCAGCGCAGTGAAATTTTACTTTTAAAAATTAAAGTTGTTTAAAAAAAAAATAATAATAAAGGGCAAGAAATAAAATATATACAAAAATGTATGAAGCTTGATTTATTAGCTTTCAAGTGATGTTAAGATGAAGTCTGTAGTATTAGTACAAGCGAGATATCATGATTCAAGTGAGTATGTGTTCTCATTATTTTACGAAAAAGCTCAAACTTTGACAAATCAAATTCTGGAGAAAAATTAAAGAAATACAAAAAAAAACGTGTCAAAAATTTTATAGCGACGTTGAACCAAATCGGTGTCTCACTTGAAAAGAAAGGCTAAACTGCAAGCGAAACAAGCAGCGTTGCTGTCGTACTCTCGATTTGCTTACCGCTACACAATTTTTTGATGGGTGTGTTTATATCTAAATATATACTCTATGCAAATATATAATAAATATATAAACATATGTAATATATATGAACGAATGTTGGCGTGCCGTTGAATCTGTGAAAGCTTTTCATCTGACACAGGTTACGATTTCCTATTGCACATATTCAGTCATACATCAATATCAAATACTTTCGTATACTGAAACAGTTGTACTCGTATATATGTACATCTGGTCCTTAAAAAATCCCCGAATACAAATCTATATAGCTAATATCGTAGTGACATGCGCCACAATATACTGCCTAACATACAAGAAATATTGACAGAAAATGAAATTGCCAAAACTAAAAAAAGACGAAAATGTTTTGCAAATAAATATTGGAAAATGAATTGTGGCAAACTCATGCAATATTTACTCAAAAAGCTACGCGAATGATGTAGTAATATAGAGTGATACAAATGTGCAAATATGCATGAAGATGTTTGAAGTGATACACAGAAAACTTAATTTTTTTTGCTCACGACTGTGCATTGCAAATTCATTTTCAATCAGATTCAACTCCAATTCTGTTTAAAAGTGAAAATTTGGCTTTGCTCTTTGCAAGAAGGGCTTTTCGATCTTAATCCCAGCCGAAGAGCATCGAATAAGAATGGGTTAGGAAAATTTGATTTAATGTAGTTGTTATGAAGGTGAATTTTGCCACGGCATGGTGAATCCCTTCAGTGTACGTTCAGATATTAAATTTAAGAATAAGTTCACAAAGGCGATCAAAAGTCTCGTTCGATATGAATATTACCTCCAGAAAAGTGATCCTTTAATACTCTAAATACTCACTGAAATTGGCCAACAGGACGTCGTTTTTGATATTAAAATCGACACTTGTCCGCTATTAATACCTTTTGTCCACAGTGGGATACAATTCAATATACATAATTAAATTTTTATTTGTGTAACATACTCATATGAGTTAAAAGTGCCCGTTTGGGAAGAAAGTGGATTAGTCCTATCGTACCCGTTTGGGTATAATGGGTACAATTGGTCTTTCCATAGGATATGCTCAAAGATATGTGAACAGTCCAGCCCATATAAAGTGATCAGAACCGGCATTAATCGCATCCTACTTTGTGACTCATCCTTGACTTGATTCATCCTAGGCTAATAGCATCCTTCGCAAGGTGGTGCAACTCTGATTCCAAGCAATCACAAGTTGTTACAAACATCTACGCATATTTTATTTTACAACAAGTGCCTAGAATATGCAGGCTCTAAGGAATTTCAACATGGTGAAAGCCTGAAGGTCCCGAACAAAATTTATCATTTATTATCCACTTCTTTGGTACGCGCGACTCAAGTTCATCCAGATTTTTCCCCGTTGGTGGTTGGCAGGAAAAGTTTCCGTCAGGACTTAAACTCTGCTCGCTCATCACATCATTTTCGAGTATCGAGTAGAGCTAAGAAAGTATCGATATTCACCGTTCTCGATATTTAAGCTGCAATATATCATATTATATAGCGATATATCGTCATTTTTCCATACCGCAATGTTCAAATCCTTAACATTTTTCATAAAAATTTCAAAACTTTCAGTCAGAATTAAAAAAAAATTTCGTTTAAAACGTTTTTAACTTTAAAACAATTAAGTGGTACTTTTAAGTCCTTAAATTTAGTGAAGAATTTAGCTTATTTCCACTATCAAACGAAACAAATCGATATCGGCATGAAAACCCGAATATTCGAAGTTTCGATGCTTAAGTAGCTCTGGTGCGGAGAGCTCCCGAGATAAGTTCAAACTGCCCATATATGCCGTTATATAGGCACCTGAGCCAAGCGAACTGTTATGAAAAATAGTACCAAAATTATTGGCAGTCTGTCGCGCTAGCGGCTTTTTGAGGTCCAGCTTTCGTTGTTATTTTAAGGGCAATGCAGATTATGCTACATTTCTCAAGGCAAATAACGTTCACTGAATATTGACACTTGACAAGAAAACACACTTTTCTTTAAGCTGGAAATGTCAAAAACATGTTCTTGCAAAAATAAAAATTACCCCACAAAAAATGTAAAATGACTGATGACGCGAAAAACCCTTTCGGTAATACAATACTTTCGCCAATATTAAAAAAAGGGGAAAATAGCTGCCTGTTACCTCTTGTTTGATTAAGTCCTTAAAACATCAATATTTCTTGCCTCAAATGCACGTACGAATATATTAGCATAATACTTACGTATATATATGACCTAGAAAGTGGTTTTGATACACAGTCAATATACATATTAAGGTTCATGCTCTTAAAAATATAGCTACGACAATAGGAAACCTGCTTAGGGCTATTCATGTGGGGCTTGTGATTTGCGAGTTTGTGAATTTCGAATGGCAGGCAGTTTGATCAGACATCAATAACTCAAATGACAGCGGAAATGTGACAAGCGGAACGCGAGTGAAATATATCCACGAACACCCGCTCATGTACTCGTTCTACATACAAACAACCGATGGGCAAACGAACCATTAAAAGCTGCTAACTGTGGTTGCCGAATATTACTGCATTGACGATGGTGATGCTGCTTGTAGCGATGATTGTAAATCTGTAAAACATTCGCGATTTATCAATCTCTGCGACATTCAATATGATTTTCCGTTTACATTTATTTGATCGAATGTTGCATTCGTTATGCTTTTATTGCGCTTGTTCGCCGCGAGGTAATTTTTAAAAACAATAAAAAAGTCGAATCCTTTCGGTGAGTTGATATGGCGCAAACGAGCATGGTTTGTCATAGTTCCAATTTGGCAACCCTTTGCTTTTGTTAATCCCAGATACTCGTACATACTTGCTTTTGTAGTTCTCCTTACACGATTTGAGTGGCATAACTAATGTTCCCACTTTTCACTTTAGCGTGTTTGAGTGCGCAACGAATTTCGAGTAAAAATCTATTAGAATGATATTCGCAATCAACCGTCCGAAAGTAAATGCAATGTAAGTGTCGGCCCACCGAATATTACCAGATCCACCGTTTTTCGATTTTTATAACATTTTACAATGGTGACGTTACGTTGAAAACAAATTTTGGACATTCCAGAAGAGATAACGCGTTACTGAATTAGTTTTTGGGTCCTTAACAAGACATAACGAAAAAGTTATTATCAATAATTACTCGATTTACGATCTGACTCAATGAATGATTTAAGACTTATTAAGCCAACATTTTTTGCAATTGCCAACAAAGTTAATTTTGAGCTTTAAACTCTTATTAATCAATGTCTTTAGATCTAATTTATTGTATAAAATAAAAGTAATACTGTCATTAAAACTCTTAAATTAATAGAAAACGACTCCCGTGGTGAATCGCGAATATGGTCTCATTGTTCTAAATTTTTTCTATTTATTTACCTATCTTGTTTGTTTAGAACCAACTCTTTTTCGCACTCATTTCAGTAAATATTTTTAGTGTGGTTTCTCCTGGATCCGCATTTTTCGGTATCTAATGTCAAATACCGCCGGCCGCCGTGGTGTGAAGGTAGTGTTGCCGGCCTACCACACCGAAGGTCCATGGTTCGAGCCCTGGTACAGGTAACATCAAAAGTGATTTGAAAAAAGTTTTTCAAAACGGGGTCGCCCCTCGGCTGTGGTTTGGCAAACTCTCCGAGTGTATTTCTGCCATGACAGGCTTCTCAGCAAAAATTCGTCGCCTTTGTAGATGCCGTTCGGAGTCGGCAAAAAACTGTAGGTCCCACCAATTTGTAGGGAAAAATTCAAATCGGCACACCACAAATTGGAAGAGAAGCTTGGCGCAAAAATCTCTTAGGAGGTTTATGATGATATACCTGTTGTATATCGCGCCATAGAGAGAGAATGTCAAATACCTCCTGCCTACTTGGCTACATATAATCAGGCCAACATCTCAAGAGAATTGTTGGTATACAAAACCAACTGCATATATTTACCAAGTATAAATGGATTTGTTTAAACCATCTACACTAATTATTTAAAAGGGAAAAAGAGAGGTAGTGAGAGAGGAAGAGACGATGCTTTTAAAATTGTGTACCCATGAAAACTCAAATTTCTCGTTATAAAATGCGTTTCAATAACTTAAAGGTTTGCCCCTTAAAACCCTAGATTTCTCATTACATATCAGATGTTATATTAGATTCAAACCATTTACTTCTATTCACGCCTGAATAACCTGTATTTTAACTTAGTCTGACTATAATAATTAGGCTTCGGGAGTTAGGAAATTAGGTTCTTCCATTGTAACTCACGGTTACCGACTTCTATATTACAACAGAAAAGGACACATCTGTCCTAGAACAGCCTTTGACACAAACTATAATATTCTCTGCACTTCAATCACTCAGAAATTCGACTTTATAGGTTTCAAAAACTGAGCCAATGGAGGAGGAAAACACTTTGCAATACTCCCCGTGACCTTCATACAGGGTGGCGCAAAAGTCATCCTCCTATCAGAAAATGCTATAAATTTTGCGATTGGCCCCGAAAGTCGGTTCTGTTTTGACATTTGTGTAGTAAACACATGCGAAATACACGTTAATAAACAATGTTACGGTACACTGCTCCAGAACGCGGAATATTGCTGACTATTTATTTGACCAATAATCGGTCGGGGCCAAACGGTTACTGTGAATGGTGAGCGCTACAGAGCAATGATCAACGAGTTCTTTTTGCCGCAACTTGATGAATTGGGATTGGAAAACATGTGGTTCCAACAAGACGGTGCAACAGCACACACTGCACGTGCCACAACCGATATGCTGAACATCGGAAGCTTACTTTTGCGCCACCTTGTATTTATTCAACTACCGAGCTCAACATATGTGTTTCAATACGAGATCCATGCTATCCAGGAGGTATGCTGCGTATTTTTGCAGCTCTTCGAACTCGGTCAGCAACGATAACATCGATGCTGATTGGTTAGGGCAGAAAGTGGGATATAAAAATATTAAGTCGTTATGTCGGCTCTCTAATGTGTGTTACAGGGCTTCGTGGCGTACAGAGAAACGTGTTGCCCAATGAACATTTTTGCAAAGGAGGTCTTGCGACAATGGGGTTTATTCGGTGCCGAGGTCAGTAATACTTGGAAGCGATTGCAGTTCTCTAGAGCTTCTAATCGTTGAGAGCATGTATATCTTAATTGCAGTACTCACCGGGTATGAGATCAATAGTATTGCAAGAATGGAACTGTGGTACGACACCTCAATTATTGGTGGAATAAAGGGTGACGGATCTGCTGAGCGATAGTCGAAAGCACTGACGTAGCAGAATTAAATTTCTGGAAATTCTAATTTTCGAGACCATCTTGGAAATCGTGAAAACTTCATCTGCCTATAGTAGTCGGCCAAAAAATGTAGAGTCCGCCAAATGAAATAAAAGTTCGGCCTTTATTTCCTCGAGCACATATTGCACACAATCTTTGTATTTAATACGTGAAGGGATTTTTGGTGCAGAGCATCAGACTTAGACCGTTAGAATGATTCTCGAAAATAAGGTCTGAAATGGAGGGACTCAGCCTGTTAATGCGCAACAAGGGTAACTCTTTTTGAAAAGGTTTGGCACATATTATTATTGTTACTATTACTATTATTATTAAAGATTTTTAACGCAGCAAATATCCTACCCAAAAACATTTTTTGGAGCTCTAATTATCTGCAAAACAATCGACTATCACTACCTAACAAATTTATTATTCCAACTAAAACACATCATTTTTTGAAATTTATCATTGCCTACTTTCCTTACTTACCAGCACAGATTTCCTAAAATTCTTTTTGGCCCACACAGGTGTGCTTTCCAAGTATTCAAGATATTCCATCTATTCAAATACCAATTTATTTGTTTATCAAAACATTAAAAAGCGATATTTATCGGCTTTTCCAAGACATTCTTCACACAAAACTCTCAGAATAAGAGCTAACTAAAAGGTAATAAAAAATAACTAACAACATCAAAAAAGCAAGAACAACAAGCACGATGGAGTCATCGACAAATGGACAAAAAGAAAAATTTACAAAATATTGAATTTCATAGTAAATAAATTTACTAAAAGTTTGGTAAGCAGCAAAAGAAATTTCACTTGAAATCATAAAAATTTTGATTGCTTGCATTAAAAAGGGTCAAAATAAATTGTTGCTGAAGATGAATTGAAGGAAAGACGAAAATAATAAAAGTCTACGTAGAAGATGAGTTAAAGCAATGGATTAAGTGTAGCTGATATGGAGGTAAAACATGATGATGGGAACACAACACGAAAACCAATCAACACCAGCGACTGTTTATAGAAATAGAAATTTTCTTATTTCGGCTATAACTCATCCACTTCCAATAGAGAGCCAGCGGAAAATGGGCTCGCAAGGTACGATGTGTGCGCTTGGGAGAAGCATTCACTGTTATATTTGGGCACTTAGATGTTGATGAGTATGATTTGTGATTTGTTTTGTTTATCTGTTTTATATTAATGATGAATTAATTGTTGTATTAAATGTTGTAAAAGCGTAATGGTTATGAAGAAGTGAAATTAAAGAGGAGGCTATATTTGAACTGGAACTACATATTGAGGTGCTAGTAGTCAAGCATCATAACAACGGTGTAAATATATTAATGTGGATTTATATTCTTTTGTTTGTTGAGTTTTTGAAAGAGGTGACGCTCACGTTTTATTTACAATAAGCATTGTATCTTTAGACAAAAAGTAATTCGGTTAACTTGTCGACACTATGTGTTTAGCATCAGATTTTTTTCTTAATTTTGGGAACATACTATTTGAGCATTAAAAATCTATATTTTCAAAACTCCAGATGTAAATATACAAAGCTTACGGTTAGCGGAGTATATATTTAGTTAGTGCGCTTTATGTAAAGTTTTTCATCTATGGGTTAAAACTATAAACCGCTAACTTAAGGACTAACTATAGTAAACGATTTGATGGACCCGCTTAGTTTTCGATTCAGGGTTTTGACGTTGCTACCCATGCTTTTAAATACCTCCAGATTTCACAAGAACATAGAAGGTGTAGTACTTCACAAACTTACCCATGATATTCGATCCTAAATATCTTGGATTTGCCAACTAAAACTGTTCTATTTAGTTTTCCGAAAAAAAAATTTAAAAAAATTAATATTTTTCGAAACAATATTCTAGGAAACAGATCTCTAATCTATACTTGTTACCTGAGAACAAGTTTTGTTGATCATAAGACAACTTGGTCCTGATAGCCCTGTATCACTTTACTTTTCCCAGGGCTTGAGAATATTTAAAAGCAAATCTTAGCACATCTTAATAGTTTTTTTATAATCACTACAGGTCGTTCTATGCATTGAAGTTTAAAACCGGTGATTGAATTCACTCTAAACATACATAGTACTTTTCAAAAGTGGGCTTCGGGATTAGGAGGAGAATGCGCTAAACCACAGGCGAGATGTGCAAATTACCATACAAATATCACAACTACCATTCAGTTCAAGGTTGATTTCATTACAGCTGCAGCACATTTATTTAAAAAAAGTTCTATAAAAGAAAATTTCAAACATATTCAATTGTAATTCCATGCCAAGCTCCAAAAAATATTTCACATTTGGTATGGCTCATTGCACTTCAACTCAAGTGTTGCTCCAGCTACTAAAAGCAACATGGTGAAGCGTTTTGTTTATGCTACGCACATTTGTAACAATATTTAAAAACTAATTTTAGATGCCCATGAATATAATGGAACAACACACACGATCAACAACAATCGTAAGACATCACCTTAAGGGTGGAGGGACTTGCAAGATCTCATCAATCGACAGTTGAAATATTTTATGCCGTGATTTTTGACGTGTGCGCGTGATTTGTCATTGACATTATTATGAACTGCTCTTGTCACGAGAGCATAAAAGTATGAGCAAACATACACACACACATACAAGTGCTTGTGCAGTTGTCAACAGCATGACTTCTCTCTAACCTTCAAACAGTCGGCAGAATGAGCCAGAGTTGGGCATGTTTTACTACCACTAAATTGCATTAGTCGGTGTGATAGTAAAAAAACGGTACTATCAAATTGAAAATTTGGTCATCTCTAAATACCTCGTGATGATATAAACATACGATGATATTTTTGAGGTGGTTTGTGAGCATTCATTATCGAAGTATTTTTTTCTCTGGACAGGTTGTGCTCATTTTAAGCCCATTACGGAATCATTTTCGGCACTTTTTCGAGCTGAACTCGTTGATATTTTTCTATTGCCACTTCCAGATTATTTTAAAATTATTGTCAGAACTCTTCTGGGACTTTTACATTTGGAACAGTTATGGCATTTAGGAGCATCGGTACAGAAAAAACAACACTTCATTTAAATTTATTTTTATGAATATATGCATAAGCCCAAGTCGGAAGAGTCAGCTTTAAGACATTTTTATTCCTTTCATGCCCATAAAAAGGTATTATAACTGTGGTCCGAAGTTTGTAAGTATGAAAACAAACTATTCCCTCAGTTTTAAAGATATCTCGCTGAAATTTGGTATGAGGCCGCCATTTTGCAATATTTAATTATTTCTCGGAGCCAATAAGATCGGACCAATATAACGCATAGCCTCCATACAATCGAATGTAAAGATGAACAGGTTTTGGGCTATAAGCCTTGGAGCTAGATAGTATGAAGGAATGTAAAATTTTCCAGATTTTGTACTCATTAGATTTTAAATGGGGTTAGTCAAAATCTATATATCCAATATATCAGGTAGCCCCTACAAAACCCACTTTCCGTCGAAATGCTACCGCCTATTCTCACTAATAGTGTTGGCTTGAATTTGTTTTAATTATAGTTTGGTAAACGATTAAGGCACTAAAATGATATTGCACCATGCCCAACGCTGACAAGAGCCAATGTACTATCACATTAGCACTGCATTCCTTGGACTTTGACAAGAAAATATCGAATGCAATAATAATGACATTTTCAAAACTTTCCTTCATGTACCTCATATCGATTGACAACTCGCAAATGTATATATGTACGTTTGTATGTAAGTAAGTGAATATAAGACGTCCCCCGCCACAATTTATAATTGCTTTTAAAATATTTCACTTTATATAAATAATAGCCTTTTTGACATTTCCTTTGCTTGCAACAATAACACAAGACAAGTAGGTGCCCCAAAATCGGCTCGATTAGCCACTTTGAAGGCTTCTTCTGCCCGCTTCGGGGGATTCATATTTGAAATATTTGAAAAGCTAAATTGAGGCAGACTATGGTTTGTACGACAAAGCGACCCTCCCCCTCTGCTAGCACCACAGGGTCTTAGGATAATTGCATGTGCCGCGTTACTCAAAATACTATAGCCAGCAGCGGCAGCACCAGCAAATGCTTTTGGTTAATTTTGGAAATGCTGTTGCGGCATATTTGGAAAGTCACTGCCATATTAATTTAATTTATGTACGCCATTTATTATTTTCTAAATTGATTTGGAACGTGCCATATTGTTGTATTATAAATTTATAGACACTCACACACACATACACACATACCAACAGCTATACATATGCTACATCTAACAAGCCGTCTACAACATACGGACATACATTCTGCTACGCCCTTTCAGCTGCCAACACCTCCATTACGCTTAATGTTTTTAAACTTTCGGAAAAAGTAATTAAGCATTCCATAAGTAAAAAATTTATTGTGATATTCATTCTCCATTCGAATCTATTGAATTTAGAAATATTAATTTACTATTGAAATTGAATTAAATAGACCGACCCATGAATGTTTGTATATTTTGATGTTTAATGTAAAGTAGTAATTTCAAATTGTAAATGAGGCAATTGAAAATTATGCGTTTCGTCAACTTTGTCTATTTGTATCATTTGCATCAACTAATTTTACTGTGTAAAAAATACCAAATAAAACAAAATAAAATAATATAAAATAAAGTAAAATAAAATAAAATAATTTTTGTAAGTTTAACTAGCTCAAGACCAGTTGATAATAATTCTTAGTTACTTATTATTATTTTTGATTAGAGGAAAAATTGAAAGCAACAAACATATACAGGCTATAGTTACATATAGTACTATTTCGAAAACTAGTACTCGTTAAACTTACAAAAATTATTTTATTTTATTTTAGTTAATGTTATTTTATTTTAGTTCTTTTTATTTTATTTTGTTTTATTTTATTTTATTAGTTACTTAGTTTTCAAAATAGTACTATAACTATAGCCAGTATATGTTTGTTGCTTTCAATTTTTCCTCTAATCAAAAATAATAATAATTAACTAAGAATTATTATCAACTGGTCCTGAGCTCGTTAAATTTACAAAAATATGTAAAAATGAACAAACCATAAAACCACCAACAAAATAAAATACAATAAAATGAGATAAGATAAAATAAAATAAAATAACATAAAATAAAATAAAATAAAATAAAATAAAATAAAATAAAATAAAATAAAATAAAATGGATCTATAAGAAAAGCTATGGCAGTTGTCTCTAAACATTTTTCCTACTCTATTCAATAAAAAAACTTTTAATAATTAATTAAAAATGATTATTAAAAAAAAAAAAATAAAAACAATAATGATTTTCATAAAAAAAAAAAACTCAAAAAAGTGAAAAATTATTATTCTTGGCCTTGAGCTCGTTTCATGAATACTTGAAAATAAAATAAAATAAAATCGAATAAAGAAAATAACGTAAAATTAATGAAATGACAGTAAATGACACAATGGAAAAAACTAACGAACGAAAGAAAAACAAGTAAGGAAGTCTAAGTTCGGGTGGAACCGAACATTATATACCTAGTAGTGATCTGTTATGGCATCCCAATTTACATAAAAATATACCTTATTTTAATACTTTCAGTTCGTATTTGCGTTCAAATAGACAGACGGACAGACAGATAGACGTATCGAGAGACGGACATGGCTACACCGACTCAGCTCATCCTCCTGATCATTTCAGTATACTTTTTGATGGGACTATCTCTTTTTCTTCTCTTACGTACAAACATTTCATGTTCATGAAAGGTATGAAAATCAAAAAAGATATACAACTTCGCTTTTGCAGTGTATGGGGGTATTAACTACGTCCCGGAATACTTTGCTTGTGTGTTTTACGATTTCGCTAATTTTTGGCAGGGGTATAATACATACTACTGGGAAGCTGCTGACTAATTTTTATTGAAATATCAATATTGCATTATAAGCGATTGCCTTTAAAAATAGCAGACAAAATTGACAAATTTTTCAAAAATGTTAAGTTTTTGGATTTCTTTGTTTACGGAAACTTTAAAAGTGAAATATAAATGATGTAAAGCTATTTTACGCAAAGTTATTGGCTATTTAATATATCTACGATCATCTTCAAAATCTTTCATATAAAAGTGGGCGTAGACCTTAACCGATCCCACCAATTTTTTCCTGAAACATTCCTTGCATACCTGGAAACCTGCGTGCTGAATTTTTTTTGTGTTTTCGAAAACATTCTATATATAAAAAGAGGGCGCGGCTATCATCCGATTTCGCCCATTTTAAATAGCGCTACACTTGATTTTGAATCAAATTACTTCAGTAGCCTCATATCGGGCCGATACGGAACCAATGAGAAAAATGGTTCCACGACTTTGAAATACGATTCGCTCGGGAATCGATCAGCTAAACACATATATCTAAGTAATACCGAAACAGCTTATTTAAACTATCCCTGCGATCATGAGCGACAAGGTGATGATAACCAATCAGGCGACACCTACGTAGTTTAATTTCGGGCCGTGGCGAAGTCGGTCATTTCATGAAGGGTGAGTTTTCGAACTTCCTTGTAATGTCTAAACCATCATAGAACAAGTTCTCGAATAACATCAGAAACCCAACTATTGGGAGCATTAAAGAATATTTCTTTTTAGAACATACATACATGTTTTTGGACAGAACAACAGAAGGCATTTATTAGAGGAAAACTTTCCCAAATTGACAAATTCACCCAGAAATTTTGCTTCGAAACTAATCGCCATTTTGTGGTACACGGTAGTGCTTTTAAAATTAAGTTTTGAACACCAGTCTCAATACTTCTTAACAAATCTTTGATACCCTCATATCAGTAGCTGATCATAAATGGTGTAAAACGTCTTTATCAAAAGCGCGGTTGTCTCTATCAGGAATTAGCTAATAACATTTAGAATGAGATTCCGGCAGACTAAGATGCTTCGTTCTTGATATCTCACCTTTTACTTCCAATTATGCTAAGGCCATAAAAAGTGTTTACTTCCGTTTGCAATCTTCTCGCCGAAAGAGTCAATTTTACGATGATTTGATTACATTAAGCATTTGCTGATAAGATAATTTAGCAGTTAACTCTTTTATGACACACAGACAACGCACTGAAGTTGCAAAGTAGGCTTGGTAGATCAGTGATCGGGTGCTCGTACAACACTTTAGGTAATGACAAATGTCATTTAGCTTTCCAGCGCAGTTTTAGAAAAATAATTCTTTATTTGAATAAAAGCTATGATTAGAAACTTAGACTGCTTTCATCTGCACAAATTCTGTCCTAAAATAATTATTAAAAATGCCATCAAATATTTCCATTGCTGCATAATTATTATACGCTTTGGGAATTTATTGCACCCAAGGCAACCATTCAGCGAAGATTGGGGATGAAACAATCTCAAATTCGTAGTTTATTGACCCTCGCTTGTAAGAGTAACTAAACTGAATTTAAGAAAGTTCAATTGGCATGTCAAGCGGGTGGTAATGTTTTGTAGCATTGTGGCAATGAATACATACATATGTACATATACTAGCTACTAAATGGGACGAAACTCATGGCATCCCAACGCAGGCGAATGAATGAAGGGAAGAGCAACGTTAAAAATGCAAAAAGAGCACAAGGGGTGGGGAAATAGTGTTGTCAAGTTATTTGTTAGAAACGTTGTTGTGGTGGTGCTAACAATTTTTGTTGTTATTGACAGCTAGTACAGCATTGTCGTTGTTGCTATAATTGTATCGCGCGTAGAGAAAATTGTCGCCCTTGAATTATACTCGTAAACTCTGCACAGACAAATGCGTCTGGAAGCTAGCAATAAAGGAGTATTTCAAAAGAAAGAAAGAAAGTGATGCAAACTAATATATGTAAACGTAGCTACACACTTATATACATTTTGCTACACATTTTTATTCACTTTCATTTAATTTGAAAATAGAATCGATTAAACGAAATAGATTTTTTAAATAAATCCTAGTAGGTACATTGAATTCGGGCCGAAGTGCCATATTCCTTACCAAACCACCAGGTTTTTATATTTAGAGCAAGCAGTTTAGTGGCTACTTATCCTTGAGGGAAGTCGGTGCTGAATCCCGTCCAAAATAATTTAAGAAAAGATACCCAAGTTATGGGAAACATCGGTACCAAGATGACAGTATTTTACGTAGTAAAGTCACGCTATGAGTTTCCACATCTTTAGATCTTAGCCTTGTAATGTAAAAATAAACTTGAGGATTCCCAGAAAATACAGGTTATGCATCGGAAGGTGATTCTAGAACTAATTTCTACGTCTACTGCAGTCAACTGGCAGTTTGACCAAAATTGCAGCCAATTTTTCACGTTTTATTCCATCAGGGCTATAAGCGTCACATAGAATGATCTCATATATACTAACATCAAGAAATCTTAGCAAAAATATACAGAAAGCGCCTTCACTGTCCGTGGACAACATCGATTACCGGCCTGAAGCAGAGCTGAAATATACATGAATTTGGCTGCCGAAACTGTGGCCTAGTTCAGAAAACATGATCAGGCGCCGCATTTCGACCCTGGTAATCCTCAAATATCAATACAAAAATCAGATGCTCATACATGAGCACAAACAAACCAAATGGAAGGACCAGCTGAGGTCTGGCAACATTTCTTCTGGGTTAGAAAAGTTAGGGTCTACTGTTAAATCCTTGTCCAATCCGACTAAGCGAAGTGAAATGATTTTAGGTCGTCAGAGCGAGCGAAACATAAAGCATAATGCAGTCGCACTAACCAAAAGCCAGCCCATTGCCATTACCACCACGCATATTAAGAATGAAATCAGAAATGCCAAGGTTTAGCAGTCCTTATCCCGAAGCGGTATCTCTAGGGAGTGGTTAAATCCGTACTAGTACAAAGGCGCGCGGTAATCAGCTAACCCCAGTGAGTCATATCACTCCACACGCCATGAGCAAAATATAATAGACCGTTATACTACCCTACCACTCCGCTAACTTGGTGCTAGCCGAGTATTAGCATGGTTTTCGTAAAATGCACTACCAACCCGACGAATGCTTTGAACACTCGGCTGGTTTTTGGGACTGTTTCCGTCCCTTTAGACCTGTTACAGGCTTAAGACACAGGCTTACGACAGAGGAAACCGGTGGTATTCGCTCAAAATAAAAAAAAATTTAAGAACTAAGTTGAGAACGAGTTGAGATCTCTGATGGATTCAATCTATAAACACGAATAAGCAAATAAATAATTGGTCCTTAAAAGCCTTAGTAGGAAACTGGCTGCTAAAAGTACCCTTACTATGGTTTATAAGGAAGCACATCGTATATCTCTTAACGTTAGAGAATCCTCCAATTGACAATGCGGTTGAGAAATTTTTGTTCAACCAATTTCTTTCTCAGCGCAATAATGAATTTGCTAACAATCCTCAGTGTTGGCAAATTGCAAGACCCCTCTGTAGCTCTATACAGTTAATGAAGAACATTTCTTTCCTAGCAACACTTGACCAAAGGCACCTTGAGACTTGTAAATCAGCTCGCTTGATCAACAAGAGGAGTGTTTAACTAAGAGGTTTTTTAAATTCGTTGGAGAATATTAGTCTGCCTTGTTTATATTGACTTCATAGCTTTATCTCGTGAGCTATCTCACGAGTTGTCTTGTCTGTAGGAAGTTTTACAACTTACCATATTCCAAGAATTAGCAAAAGAACCCCTATATTCGTACCGAGTTTCCATATTGGCTTACATCAGCCAGATAAAAGTTAGATTTGCAGAGTTCTATATCGCCATAGAAAACGTGTCCTGTGGCACTCATTTTTTTACATGCCGACTGCATAATTTTCAAATAAATCGTTTAAATATTTGCACAACAGCTTTCTGCTGTCATAATTATGCATTAATTTGCAAACATTGACTTTGCCACTTGCCACCCACACTTGCATGAGTTTGAATGGCACAATGCACCCCCCACAACGGTCCACCGAGTTCAATAAGTTTTCACGGCACCATGCGCTATGAGGCAATAATATTTACATAAGCTGCCATAAATGTACAAAATCAATTCATAAATGGCCAAAGCCTAATATGTAAACATAACGCCTTTCCTGCCTACTGCTGCTACTGCCACGTGCCACAGTTTTCATTCGCTGGCTTACACTTCCGTTTTTGCCAATTTCCTTCCGGCTGCCAGACGACACATTTGCATTTATCCTTTTTACCATTCAATATTAATAAAGTCGAATTACTCATAAAATTATAACAACACCAAAGGCGCTAGCGGCCACACGGACACAATCACACTCACACCCCACTCACAGAATTATTATTGCTTGTTTGCGTTTGTTGCCGCACAGCGCTGAGCAGGCACACTTTTCCGCTTTCCATTTTACTGCCCCTTCTTTGCCGCTGCTAGCAAGCTTAGCATTTTGTTCGCACATTGTCAAGCGCTGCGATTTCCAATCACTTCATCAAATCAACCCCACGAATTATGAAATTATTTTCCATTATAATAAGTGCTGTATCCTTTGGGCGCGCTTCTATGGCAGGATATGCAGTTGAGTATGGAGCGTTATGAGTTGTTGTTGTTGTATTACTTGCTCGTATTGACTACCATAGAAGGCACAAGTCATCGCATGCCATTCATACCGCAGCTAACTAGAAGTCAACTATGTGCTTGGCACACACGCAAAGAGCACATTGCACTATGGGGCAGTCGACATTATTTTTTATCTTTTTGCAGCTTAACAATCCGTATTCCCTTTTTAACTAGAACGTAATTTTCTCAAGATAGTTCGCTTAAAAAGTTGAATTAATCATAATTGTTTCTTTAATGAGAAAAAATCCGTATGAAGGTAATCAAAATCGGTTTCTAATCACACCTACTTTTTATATATAGAAAATTCTCTAAACTTTACAAGCTTTGAGCTATTACATTCAGTAAATCGTACCGTTTTTGTTCTCAACCTTAAATATTTCGATTTGATGATGATATTTTAGAAATGTGGGTTGGCAGCGAACGCAGTGGTTTGCTTACAAAATTTACCCTCGGGGCAAAAGATGATTATCCGCACCCTCTCCGCGACGACTGCTCTTGATTAATAACTTAATTTTCCAGACAACTTTTAGTTGTACGATGTCTAAGAAATTGATGGAAGCTTTCGCCAAAAAAGGCACGAAGGCAAAAAATCTTTTTTTTTTTTCAAGCGAGGGCTCGACACTAGCTGAGATAACTGATATAGAGTGCGATAAGAATGCAGATGAAGTCAGTAAGAATAGCAAAGATAAACTAGAAAACCATTCAATAAACGGCATTGGAGCTAGCGATGAAACTGATATTCCCTCAAATCATCGGCAAAAAGCTCTGTGTGGTGCTGAAAATTTTATCTTTCAATGTGAACCTGAAGAAAATGACAAGAGTCCAAATGCAAGACTTCAGATATCTCTTCTGGCATATTTCACTTTTTCGAATTCTTTTGACGGTGCCCACACCCAACTCGTTACATTTTGCTTTAGCTTCACCAATAGCATGGTCGCAAAAGTCATTGCTCCATTAACTCAGCTTGTCTGTATACACTTGCAATTGTCCATTGCAAATTGGATTTCACAACTTCGGCTTCTGAGCACGAATTCTTTAAGAGCGTCCCAGCTGTGGATAGTGGAGGAAAAATAAGTGAAGAGACGCTGTATTGTTCTCTAAAAAATGTTACTGCTCTTACCAAATACAGTCTCTCTATTATTCCAAGGAACGAAAACCACCTGATCATTCAGGTGGATTATTCTCTGCTGGACTTATACAGGGTGTTTTTTTACAGGTTTGTTTTTCGAATAGAGATAAAACTGGCATTTTGTGGTCAAATCTGGCAACTCTAATGTCATTTATGTTCAGTTTGGTTTGCCATTTCATCATGAACAGGTTGACAAAAGAACAACGCTTGCAAATCGTGCAAATTTATTTCGAAAATAATGGTTCAGTTCGCGAAGTTTACCGTGAGCTCCGTCCATTTTATGGTCGACATAATCGTCCATCAGAGCAATTAATTCGGTTAACCATGGATCGTTTTCGCACTACGTTTACTCTATGTGATAATACGCATCCGCAGAGACGTCGAACAGTGCGCACCGAAGAAACAATTGCCGCTGTAGAGCAAAGTGTTGAAGAGGACCCGAATGAATCGATTCGCCACCGTGCACAGCAATTGGAGCTTTGTCCATCAACTTTATGGAAGATTTTGCGCAAAGATCTTGGCTTGCGACCTTACAAGATCCAGCTTGTGCAAGAATTAAAGCCGCGAGACCATGCAATGCGTCGTGATTTTGGTGTATGGGCCGAAAATGAGATTGATTTCGATGCTGATTTTCATCGCAAAATTTTGTTCAGTGATGAGGCTCATTTTTGGTTGAATGGCTACGTCAACAAGCAAAATTGCCGCATTTGGAGTGAAGAGAATCCACATGAGACCCTTGAAACGCCATTACATCCACAAAAACTGACTGTTTGGTGTGCTCTATGGGCTGGTGGAGTCATTGGGCCATACTTCTTCCGCAATAATGCTGGAGAGGCAGCTACCGTTAATGGAGACCGGTATAGAGCCATGATAACCGACTATTTTGTTCCCGAATTGGATGGCATGAATGTGGATGAGTTGTGGTTCCAACAAGACGGCGCTACATGCCACACAGCGCACGTCACAATCGATTAATTGAAGGAAACATTCGATGAGCGCATAATTTCGCGGAATGGACCTGTCAATTGGCCACCAAGGTCGTGTGATTTGACACCATTGGATTATTTTCTTTGGGGATATGTGAAGTCGCTCGTCTACACCAACAAACCAGAAACGTTAGGGGAATTGGAAGCCAACATTCGTGGCGTTATTGCCGACATACGGCCCCATATGCTCGAAAAAGTGGTTGAAAATTGGACCTGTAGAATTGGCTTTATTCGAGCCAGCCGCGGCGGCCACATGCCCGAAATCATATTTAAACATTAATGGCATAAAATTATCCTTCCAATAAAGCCAAATTGATGGACCTTAAAACGATTTTCTTGTGTTTTATTTCAATTCGAAGTTCTATACCCCTAAAAAAAACACCCTTTATATAGATACCACTTTGTTCGTAATAACTCACCTTTGCAGTCTGGACTCAGGCCTAAGCATAGTTGCTCTACGGCCATGCTGAAAATACTTGACATAAGGATACAATTCGAAACTGCCAATTTAACTCTTCTTTGTCTTTTAGACTTCTCCAAGGCATTTGTACCGCAAATAACTTATTCTGAGCTCTTACACAGCATACTTCACTCACGCTCATAGCACAAATTAGATGCAGCTTTTAATAACGTAACGCGTTATGTCTATGGTCTCAAGAGATATGACCACATTTCTTTGTGGAAAGAAAAAAATCTGCGGTGCAACATTTTCAAATATCTTGCAGCTAGAAACTGTATATATATATATATATATATATATATATAAACTTGTCGCACTAAAAAGTCCGGAATACCTTTATGAGAAATTGCAGTTAACTAACTCTAGCAGATTTCGTAGCCTGGTTATCCTTAAATATACTGTGAGGCTTTGGAATTCGATTCTTGAATCTATCAAGGCGGCGATGAATACGTCTAATTACAAAGTGATCATAAATAACTACTTTAGAAGACTTAGATGAATGTTAATGTAACAACTCTTCTGTCTTTTCTGTCTCTATATCTTTCCTCCTTTGTTAAGCTTATTTTATTTTTGTAACCATTATTGTTAAGTCTTAAGTTAAATATTTACTATAGAATAATATATATGCTTAGTTTTATATAAAATAAGGATGAATATGTGTAATTAATTAACCACCTATTGATGTACTATAAAAGACCTAGAAGTCTTCAATAATGAATAAATTATAAACTCCTTTTATTGTTTTGACTTTCCGAGGTATAAAAGCAGTGAAGACAGAAATCAGAAGACTAAAAGCAAGATCTCTCGTTGAAATTTGAGACACATTTAAAGTACAAAATTATATAGTAAGAAAAATATTATAATTTTGGTAGAAGGATTATTTCCATAAGAAGACTCGCTGGCCCACAGTACATTGCCGCTGACACCCTTGTAAATTTATGAATTTTTGCTTTCAACAGCGCATTATGATTTTTATTGTTTGTTGTTCTTCTTGTTGTAGTTTTTTTATTGTCCTCCATCATATTTAATGCGTTTCCTAGCTTCCGATCCATGTAGAGTAGAGGGTTACACTTAGCGTGGCCGCGTGCCGCTATTTAGTGCCCACTTGCATATTACACATTTCCATATTTTCCATGTCATGCTGACAGACAAACATATGGACTGAGCGCGGCTGACATTTGGTTCTGGATATTTGTGATGGAACGCGTTTGTGTATGAATTTGTAGCGCAAGGTGGTCGTTTGGTTAGCTGGGGTTTTGGGTCTCGCTTATTACCGCTTTATCCTGTCATCACTTACACGCTCGCACGCTGGCCTTATGTTGATTTGTACATACAAACATTTAAAAGCAAAATCATAGTGTCTAATATTTTTGATGTTTGTAGTTATTTTGATTTTTATCATCTTCAGTGATGATGCAATTTTCCGGTTTGATTTACTTGTGTATATAGATATGTATGGGTGCATTTTGGTAAACGTGAATTTCTGCCTACCCCGGAAGTTTAAACGAAATCTTATGCAATCTTCGCGGAAGTTATTTGTTTGGCATTATTTAACTAAAGATAATCTGAGTGTTCTTCGGTTAAAAAGTAGATGGCTTATGATATCATAACTACCAACAAACTTTTGTCTTCAGTCATAATCACCCCCATATGAAAACCATTCTGAATTATTATACTCGTAGCCTGAGTCATACAAAAGTTAACATTTTCGTCTTATTCAATTTGTGAGGAAATGTTTTGATGATGGATTTCATGTTAAACATGTGGACATGTGGATAAAAGCAAATTCGTCTATAAATCAGTGGCTTACCTAAGGGAGAAGGATGGGGTCGTTGGCTCCGGGTGGCGATTTCTCTATCTCTCTATGGCGCGATATACAACAGGTATATCATCATAAACCTCCTAAGAGATTTTTGAGCCAAGCTTCTCTTCCAATTTGTGGTGTGCCGATTTGAATTTTCCCTACAAATTGGTGGGACCTACAGTTTTTTGCCGACTCCGAACGGCATCTACAAAGGAGACGAATTTTTGCTGAGAAGCCTGTCATGGCAGAAATACACTCGGAGAGTTTGCCAAACCACTGCCGAGGGGCGACCCCGTTTTGAAAAACTTTTTTCAAATCACTTTTGATGTTACCTGTACCAGGGCTCGAACCATGGACCTTCGGTGTGGTAGGCCGGCAACACTACCTTCACACCACGCCGGCCGCCGGGTGGCGATTTGGGTGCAGGAAAACGGGCTTTGCTGTCACTGAAAATTAAAAATAATAGAGAAACATTTTTTACTACAATGAAATTGAGTTTAGATCTATAAAGCTGTCAAAAGACATTATGGAACTCATTATGGGAAGCTATGAAACCGGTGTCATCACAATCAGACAATTACAAATGTTTGCAGGCAGGCTGAGTGATTAATGACTGGTTCGACCACCCTATTTGTAAAGCTATGAAAACTTGGACTCTTGCTATCTTCTTCAAGATCACATTGGGACTGCGAATCATCTTTCCCCAGGCTCTTAATTTTCCAGGTAAGCCACTGCTATAAAAACAACATACTTGATTTATCTGCAGAGGGAAAGGATGAGCAAAGGGTGCATTTTTCCAGGGCTTGAAACGTATATACGATTGTTGCCCCAGCCATGATATCAAAGTTGTGCTTGACGGCTGTAACCGCGGGGTGGATAAGGAGCGCGTGTTTGACCCCATAGTTGAAATTTCAGTCAGTTTCAGATGAACCATGTTGTGATACAAGGGCGGCATGCTTCCGCAAGGTTTAGTCGGAATCGAACATTTGCTATTCGATTTTCAAACAGCTCAATAGTTGCTTTTCGACTAATCGATTAGATGGATAATAGATTGTGAACAAGAACCCTTCCAGGGCCGTGCGCAGGGGACTGCCTTCGGGAGGGGTTTAAACTTATGAACCCACAAGCGATTAAAATATGTAAATTCTCAGTGTGCTATAATTCTGAACTCTACTAAACATATCAGTATAAATACCTGCAATGGTTTCTTCTTAAATGGTTCCACTTAAAGATCAGAAATAATGTAGTTCCAACCACACGAGATTGAGTAATCAAATCAAGAGTATTTCAAATCGCACAACTGCAACATTGGTGGCCACATTTTCATCTTAAATTTTTTGTGTAAACCACCATATAATAACAACAATATACAACAACAAATCGAAATTCCACAAAAACACAACAATATCAGTGAAAATAAACTGCCGAACTCGAATGAAGTAAAAGGCGAATTCACGCAAAATGCGAGCTACCTACCACAGCAGCAGCAGCCAGGCGCAGCAGCAACAGCAGCTGGCTCACCAGCACCAACAGCCACCAACAATAAATGTCATTGCAACATTTTCACGCATTATTCACAACCATCATACGCCTATAATTGTGGTGTAAGCTAAACATTCACCATCACGTATGCACACATACACACATTTACGACCTGTGCCATGGGAATATTTCAAGGAAAACATAAGCAATTAAAAAGGGTTAAAAATTAAGCCATAAAACTTTCCCGACAATACATAAATTATGGAAAAACTAACATCAATTAAAAGTCATAAAATTTAAAAATGAAAGCAAAGCAAAAGTCCATCACTAACAAAGTGTGTAGGCGCAGCAGCCGGCCTGGCGAGGAGAGTCACGAAAGGGGTTGGATTATTAGCAGCTACATATTGCCGTAATTGGTTTCTAGCATTTGCAGCAGGCGCACGGGTGCTGAAAGTTGGAACCAACAACACCAAAAAATATACAAGTATTAGAACACAACAATAGCAGCGGCGGCCCAGTATGTGGCCCAGCATTTTACGAGTATGATTCCACTACAGTATCTACCATGGAAATATGCACACACAAACACACAGCCTACTTGCCACATGCAACATTGCCAAGATGCCCTGATCGCTACTGCAACAAGTTTGAATATCAGGACAGGCAATCGATGAATCGCTTGTTGGTGGCGGCTTTGATGAGTTGTTGTTCTTGCTTTCTATTTATTCCGTTTTTGATCGTTTGATGGCTGACAGTGGCAATGGACGGTGGCGATGATAATGAACTATAATCATAAAAATAGCAAATGCAGCAACAGAAACATTACACAACAACAACTCTAGCAATTATGGCATTGAACTGTTTAGTATTGTTGGCTGTGGAATAAGAACTGAGATATGGCTGGGCAGGGACTTGTGGAGTGCGGTAAGGTGCTGCTATTGCTACAATGCCGCAGCACAGCTCATTTATCAACAATCAAATTAATTGCCACAAATTCAATAGAAAACGCATAAATACAAACCCTAACAGAAGTCTCAAACGATAAAAAAGAAATTTAAAAATTAATTTTGAATATAAACGGACTATGCACAAAATCGAAGGCGATGGGAAGATATAAAAATTATCTTGAATAAAAAAGTAAAATAAACTTTATTTCACTCTAAAGAAAGCCAAGAAGTCTTTTAAAGCATTCGCATATACACAGGTGCGCTTAGTCTTCTACATAGTCTGCTAGAACAAGATTCACTGTGAGAAACATTTGAATTTTCGACTGATCAACCTATTGAAAAAATCACGTCTTTGGCATTGAGTCACTTTATCAATATTAGACCATTTAAGCTCTCGCTTCGTGCTTTCCACCTACCATCAGTCAGAGAACTTCAAGAATCTTGGAAGCTTTACAAGACTGTAATCCCAAATAGAAAAATTCTTAACATATTTAAAAAAAAAATTCAGTTTACAAATTTTTGTCATACATTTTAAAGTATTCATGGAACGAGCTCAAGGCCAAGAACAATAACTTTTCACTTTTTGAATTTTTATGAAAATTATTATTGTTTTTATTTTTTAATAATCATTTTTAGTTGATATAAAAAAGTAATAACAAAAACCGAGAGTACAAGGTAAGGTAGTTCTGCTGATAAAACAGATCTGTGAAAAAATCCATCATGATCACACTACTAACTGTCAAATGGCGGAAGTGGTTCATGCATATGGTAAAGAAGAATAGAACTAGGAGTTAAGATGACATAAAAACCAGCGTATTGTTAACTTAAGGGTTAGCAATGCGTGCCAAAATTTCTCTGATGAAGAAGCTTAGCAGCTTCCGAAATGGATCTATAAGAAAAGCTATGGCGGTTGTCTCTAAACATTTTTCCTACTCTATTCAATCCAAAAACTTTGAATAATTAATTAAAATACAGGGTGTTTTTTTTATGGGTTTGTTTTTCGAATAGAGATAAAACTGCCATTTTGTGGTCAAATCTGGCAACTCTAATGTCATTTATGTTCAGTTTGGTTTGCCATTTCATCATGAACAGGTTGACAAAAGAACAACGCTTGCAAATCGTGCAAATTTATTTCGAAAATAATGGTTCAGTTCGCGAAGTTTACCGTGAGCTCCGTCCATTTTATGGTCGATATAATCGTCCATCAGAGCAATTAATTCGGTTAACCATGGATCGTTTTCGCACTACGTTTACTCTATGTGATAATACGCATCCGCAGAGACGTAGAGCAAAGTGTTGAAGAGGACCCGAATGAATCGATTCGCCACCGTGCACAGCAATTGGAGCTTTGTCCATCAACTTTATGGAAGATTTTGCGCAAAGATCTTGGCTTGCGACCTTACAAGATCCAGCTTGTGCAAGAATTAAAGCCGCGAGACCATGCAATGCGTCGTGATTTTGGTGTATGGGCCGAAAATGAGATTGATTTCGATGCTGATTTTCATCGCAAAATTTTGTTCAGTGATGAGGCTCATTTTTGGTTGAATGGCTACGTCAACAAGCAAAATTGCCGCATTTGGAGTGAAGAGAATCCACATGAGACCCTTGAAACGCCATTACATCCACAAAAACTGACTGTTTGGTGTGCTCTATGGGCTGGTGGAGTCATTGGGCCATACTTCTTCCGCAATAATGCTGGAGAGGCAGCTACCGTTAATGGAGACCGGTATAGAGCCATGATAACCGACTATTTTGTTCCCGAATTGGATGGCATGAATGTGGATGAGTTGTGGTTCCAACAAGACGGCGCTACATGCCACACAGCGCACGTCACAATCGATTTATTGAAGGAAACATTCGATGAGCGCATAATTTCGCGGAATGGACCTGTCAATTGGCCACCAAGGTCGTGTGATTTGACACCATTGGATTATTTTCTTTGGGGATATGTGAAGTCGCTCGTCTACACCAACAAACCAGAAACGTTAGGGGAATTGGAAGCCAACATTCGTGGCGTTATTGCCGACATACGGCCCCATATGCTCGAAAAAGTGGTTGAAAATTGGACCTGTAGAATTGGCTTTATTCGAGCCAGCCGCGGCGGCCACATGCCCGAAATCATATTTAAATAATAAATAATAAAGCCAAATTGATGGACCTTAAAACGATTTTCTTGTGTTTTATTTCAATTCGAAGTTCTATACCCCTAAAAAAACACCCTGTATTATTAATATAAATAAAAACAATAATAATTTTCATAAAAATTCAAAAAGTGAAAAGTTATTATTCTTGGCCTTGAGCTCGTTTCATGAATACTTGAAAGTGTACAGGCCGATAATCAACAAAAATTGTTGGTATAAAAAAGCAATAAATTTTAAATTTATTTTCGCTTTATATTTTCAACACAGAACGAGAACGACCGAAAGTGGCTTTTTTTAAATATCGATTTTATTTAAGGTAATAATTGCACATTATAAAACGATTTTTGTAAAATAGGGCCATCTGTGTGACGGATGAAAAATGGGTAAAACTATGTGCACAATGGAGTTGAAAACGCATAGTTTCGTTTCTAGTCAATCTCGATTCTAGTCTAATGTCAGGTAACATTGAACATTTATGGCAATAAGGTTTATTATTTAAACTCAAACATTAAGAAAAACCTGTTGCATTTTTATTAATTTTAAGCCAAAGTGATTTCCGTTTTATGTGTTATTAAAACTCATCTGTGGATTTAATTTTTAATTTAGTTAAATGTAAAACAAGACACTCAGCAATTGTGATTATAACAAATTACACAGGTTTTTTTTTTCATCTTTTAAACCAAAGTTTTAGCGAGTTATGTATTTGTATTATAGTTTTGAGACTACACGGTTTTTATATATTTTTCCCTTATTGTTTTAAATTATTTTTACTTTTATTTAATAGTATTGTTGTTTTTTTTAAGGCTATACCTTTATATTTTGGTGCTATTCAATATTGCGATTAAAATCAAAAATAGTAATCGAATAAAAACACTGTTTACTGATGAAAGGTCAGCAATAAAGTACGCTGTACCAACAATTTGGCTACCCCGTATATGCCAAACCAAAAAAAAAAAAAAAGCGGGGTAGTAATCACTACTTTAGGAATAAAATTACCCTCAATTTCCAATTACAATTTACCTCCCACAAAAAGTTATTTCCGAAGGTTCCTCGAAGGAATAGTAAAAGTAATTGAAAAATTCATGAATGTTTATTGGATTCCTGAGGGGTAGTGTCAGAGAATTAGTCCACTTGAGAACCTATATTAATAGATGACAACTTTTCGGAATAAATAGGAAATTGAAAAGTTAAGTCCTCTTTCGCCGAACAAAGATCACGTTTTACAAGTATCTCCTCAATGCTGTCCTGCTGTATAGAGCTAAGTCATGGACACTAGCAAATGCAGAAAAAAGTTTTCCGAATATTTTTGGTCCTCTCCAAGTGGAGGATGACTTGGTACGCTTTGGAGCTTTCAAATGCTGGTATTTTACGCTAAAAAAGGGTGCCCGAGGAATTATTATTATTATTTATTATAAATTTTTTTTTGAGGAATTGAAATGTAATCAATTTCTTTTGCTCTGCCATGGCCAAGGCTGTGGTCTTGGATTTTGTAGACGGTTTCCGTCGCTTGAATAATAAATGATTTGGTTGCAATCTTTTTCTTAGGGTGAACCTCAGTTAAAGGGAACCGTTTTATTTTTAATTTTATAATAATTCTCTGGGTTTTATTTCTTTTTTTTTCAGAATGTTGCCAGCCAATAAAATTTGTATTACATCAACAAGACACCAGAAACACTTTTATCTGATAGTATAACGAAAGTTTTTATGATTTTCAAATGTTTTCCAACATATTAGATGTTTATAATTTGTGTTAATGTGAGCCACAAAAACTCTTTAAAGATTAAAATCCCAACTGCTGTATCAAAATACGATTGTTTTCACCTTTGAAATGCAATAAAAATTATTTTGTCGTTAAATATAGAGCGCGCAGTACTTAAAGCAGCAAATATTGAGAAAAGAAATGCAAGGACGATACGCACATTTTCGGCTGCTGCAGAAAGGGTAAACAAACATAAAATAATTTTTATGACATTTTTGGTGCCCCACAACTGCTGGTTATGATGATGATGATGATGGCATGTCCTTTGGTGACGCAATATGCGATGGCCGAAAGCAATTAGCGGTGCAATTAGTTAACAAAAGCAGTGGAAAATTAGGAAAATGTGAAAACATTTTTAAATAGAATAGCCACCTATTTCAGTTATAACAAACGTTTATGTTAGAACTGTTGTTTGTTTTGTAATACGCGTGCGCAGCATTTTTCCAGAACGGCGAGTATTTTGCTTTTCCATGCTGACAAGGTCAAATCGTGGTGAAAGTTGTTTAATGTAATTGTTTTAAAGCAATTAGGTAATAAACATAAACCGAATGGGTTATGATATCTCTTGCTGTTTTAATGGGAATACGCGGAAGGACGACGAGTATGTGAAGCAGACCATTTCTTGGAATTAATTTTAGTAATTGAACAATGAACAATAGATAAGAATTAGAACATAGTTTTAATATGCAGTCTCTGTACTACCAAATGGCATTCATTATTTTTTTTTTGAATGCGTCTAAGCACACTTTTGAAAGAGTTGCTGTTGGGTTATATTGAAGTTAAATAGTCTGGGCCGTAAATGTGCATTTAAATGTTATATTGTAATAATGAAAGGTGGCGAAAATTTAAAATTATTTTAAAAATCTCCCAACAACAAAGCCATTAGGATGTATGTATTTATTCGGGAAGCCCTCTCACTTATCGACCAATTTATGGGGCCGCATGCCAATCACTTGACCATCGGGGCTTTTATACATTTCCCTGCTGATCTTTAATTTTCGATTTTGTTTTGTTTCTATTTTAACTAAAGCAATTGTGGGCAACAATCAATATGTGAAGATTTTTCTTGCATTCTTTCATTCAGTTTTGCACTATTATTTGTACACTAGTTTTAATCTTATTGCATTTAGAAAACCGTTGAGCTCAATCGGATTAGGGGCTTATAATATACCTGCGGCACATCTGCCTGTCATAAAAGGCGACAAAAATCTATGACCCGAAGGTTCTTTTGGGGCCGAACAAATCGCTTCAACGGCGGTCAGCCTGGTACCGACCACACCAGACCCCATATCCGGCAAAAGACTGTCCACACCCGTAACACTCTGCTAAATCTTCGGGAAGTGTTTTTCCGTTCAAGAAACAAGATACATCGTTGACAAAACCCTTTTAAAATTATAATTAAACCTCAATACAAAACTTAAGGAAGTATTTCTACTTTGTACCAAATTTTTGTGGACATTTGCCCATAACAAAACCCCAAGGTGAAGTAAATAAAAAGAGAGAGAAAACGTTCCCTGTCTGTGTATTTGGTGTATTTTGTATTTATTTGAAGGAACGTTTTTGTTAGAAACGGAGTACAAACTTAGGTTGCAATTGTGAACAAGAAGTTGTGTATTTTAAATTTCAGAAGTGCCCTCTAACGTAACGAATAAGCAGGTGAGAAGGGTAGGGCGTCATGTCCATGGATCAGCCATTGGCTAGCATTTCACTTTATTTTAAGACTTTAAAATGGATTAGTCTTTTTCGCTGGTATCAAAAATTTTATAATTTAATTATGAAGGCTTACCGAGGCTTCTCGCCAGGGCTTGGTAAAAATGTGTTCCCCATCTAAAATTGCAAGAAAGGCCATCGGACTTGGTAGATCTTGTGTCTGAGCCGACAAAATTGTACTTAAATCCAATCCGTGGGGGAAATTAAGGAGAATACCACCACAAATTTGAGAAGAAGCTCAAATTCATACAAATATATTGAGTTATGGTTTTGTATCTAAAAAATCTTGAACTTTAATAGTGAGGGAGGTGTATTTGAGAGTCGAACACATTGAACTTGGAAACAAGTATGGACAGTTTCATAATTTTCTATAAATTTTGATTGGTTGCGGCAATAGGAAAAGCACAATTTAGTGCATCAAAAAATTTTTCACTTTAACTTTTTCATCTATAAAGGACAATCCTTGGTGGTATATGAATTAGAATTGTTGCACTGTAAAGTTTGTTGTAAGCAAATTGAACTTATTTCAAAGATGTATTAACAATTAAAGTATTGATTTTGGACGGGTCTTCTTATGGTTATCTGTAAATTATAGCATTGGGTGACAACTCCATAAGACTTTGCAGTTTTATGATTTCATCGAAGTTCATCTGTAAAGGTAAGAATAGACAGATAACCTTTTACCGTGACCCAGGAGTAAGGCTTGACTTGGTATATATATATATAAAAATATTCGTAAAATAGTAGTAAATTTATGTACTAAAAGTTATATATTTTACACGAAAATCAACACTTTTTCGGAAATAATATTTACTCCAGAGTTTAAAAAAGGCGTATTATAAAACAAAGAAGAAATTACAACAAGACAACTGACAGCTTACTACACCTTGTGATTCCATTTTGAATTTGCTTAACTTTTTAAGACAATTTTGGGAATCCTGCGTGCAAGATTCGGATCTTCGGTTAGGTTTCGTATGCTTCTCAAATTCGTTACAATTCTGGCGGTGACGATTAACAAACAAAAGCTAATGATTTCTTATTCAGGAAGTGCATCAGACTCCTCATATGTACTGTTATTTCTTAGAGGTCAGACTATTAGAAACCACCAAATAAAATAATTTATTTTTATATTTTTTTTAAACCCTACACATGTCACTCACAATCTTGGCGAGTACTTCCGATTTGAATTAATTACATTAAGCAAAAACCAGCTGCGATTTTTTTTAGATATTCATTTGACAATTTACGCTGTCATTGGGCACCTGTCGAACGCTGCGCACGTACATTAAGAAAAGCATGATGGCGTATCGATCTCAGATCTAGTTGTGGCCAGTGTGACACATACATCCATACACATATTGTATAGAGATCTTAACAGCACTCATAGGTCTTCGCAAAGTCTATGGTTTAAATTTTATACTTTTTTCATTCTCTCTGTTTAGGAAATTCAACATTCGGTGACCACAATTTATCGTTCATGTCGAAAATATTCAGAATGAAAAAAAAGACACATATCTGATTAAAAAATATGAACTAAAAACTCACGTTGAATTGTGATTTGGATTTGTATTTTAGTTTTTCCTTTTTTGCCCTTGAACATAAATTAGAATTTCTTATCACAAATAAACCGACGCTGGCGCCTCACGTGTTTGCGATGGCAGAGCAAAAAGTGGGAGCGATAAATTAGGTGCAGTCAAACAAAAAAATAAAGAAAAATTTATAAAAAATGACTATCCAATACCTGTAGTACACCACTTAAAATAAAAATGCGTAAAATCACATAAAAACCAGCAATAATTTGAAATAGCAGCTACCCTTGAGGTAAGAAGGATCAATGAAGAAGGATATGTGGCGCTAAAATTAAAACACAAAAAAAAACCTTATAGAGTGTGTATATAAGTAGCTATGTCTGCAAACATATACATACATATAAGTATGTTTAGTATAAGCATGCACTCCAAAAAAATGCACCTTATGTATGGCTTATTTGCTTTGATCAAACAGCTTATAAAGGGTGTTTTTTTTAGGGGTGTAGAACTTCGAATTGAAATAAAACACAAGAAAATCGTTTTAAGGTCCATCAATTTGGCTTTATTGGAAGGATAATTTTATGCCATGAATGTTTAAATATGATTTCGGGCATGTGGCCGCCGCGGCTGGCTCGAATAAAGCCAATTCTACAGGTCCAATTTTCAATCACTTTTTCGAGCATATGGGGCCGTATGTCGGCAATAACGCCACGAATGTTGGCTTCCAATTCCCCTAACGTTTCTGGTTTGTTGGTGTAGACGAGCGACTTCACATATTCCCAAAGAAAATAATCCAATGGTGTCAAATCACACGACCTTGGTGGCCAATTGACAGGTCCATTCCGCGAAATTATGCGCTCATCGAATGTTTCCTTCAATAAATCGATTGTGACGTGCGCTGTGTGGCATGTAGCGCCGTCTTGTTGGAACCACAACTCATCCACATTCATGCCATCCAATTCGGGAACAAAATAGTCGGTTATCATGGCTCTATACCGGTCTCCATTAACGGTAGCTGCCTCTCCAGCATTATTGCGGAAGAAGTATGGCCCAATGACTCCACCAGCCCATAGAGCACACCAAACAGTCAGTTTTTGTGGATGTAATGGCGTTTCAAGGGTCTCATGTGGATTCTCTTCACTCCAAATGCGGCAATTTTGCTTGTTGACGTAGCCATTCAACCAAAAATGAGCCTCATCACTGAACAAAATTTTGCGATGAAAATCAGAATCGAAATCAATCTCATTTTCGGCCCATACACCAAAATCACGACGCATTGCATGGTCTCGCGGCTTTAATTCTTGCACAAGCTGGATCTTGTAAGGTCGCAAGCCAAGATCTTTGCGCAAAATCTTCCATAAAGTTGATGGACAAAGCTCCAATTGCTGTGCACGGTGGCGAATCGATTCATTCGGGTCCTCTTCAACACTTTGCTCTACAGCGGCAATTGTTTCTTCGGTGCGCAGTGTTCGACGTCTCTGCGGATGCGTATTATCACATAGAGTAAACGTAGTGCGAAAACGATCCATGGTTAACCGAATTAATTGCTCTGATGGACGATTATGTCGACCATAAAATGGACGGAGCTCACGGTAAACTTCGCGAACTGAACCATTATTTTCGAAATAAATTTGCACGATTTGCAAGCGTTGTTCTTTTGTCAACCTGTTCATGATGAAATGGCAAACCAAACTGAACATAAATGACATTAGAGTTGCCAGATTTGACCACAAAATGCCAGTTTTATCTCTATTCGAAAAACAAACCTGTAAAAAAAACACCCTGTACCATGCGATTTCTGAGGTTTAGGGCTTACAGATGATTCCAGTAATGTGATAAGTGAACTCCTTGCCTAAAGCCATTTTCGGAGGTTAATTCATCAAATTATTTGGAATTTTCTTACAAGCTTGCCGTAAAAAACGGAGGCGCAAAATATAAAGAAATAAGTTTGAAATGCGTTAAAATTTAAATAGAGTGTGGCAATTGTTTTAAGTACTTTAACAAAAGTACTATGGTTATAAATGAGCTCAAGGCTAAGAATAAACATTTTTCGTTAAAGGAAAACTATTATTGTTTTTATTTTTGATTAATTATGGTTTAGTTAGTTATTAAAAGTTTTTATTTTTAGAGCCAACGGCCCAGCTTTTCTTATAGATCTATTTCGGAAGCTGCTAGGCTTCTTCATCAGAGAAATTATTATTCTTGGCCTTGAGCTCATTTATAATCATGGTAGCTAATTTACAAAATATCCAATGTCAATTGAATTGTTGGTATACAAAATACTCTAACAAATTTATACTTCTTTAATTTGAAATTTATTAAATAGAAAATTGTTTCGAACTGCGTACAATAATGAGATTTTCAGTGGGAAGGTTGGGGCTATATTTATTTTTCGTATATTAAACAGTGTTTTAATTTGAAGCTATATATGTCTAACTGTAAATTAGTCACCTGCGATGTGAAGTAATGCTAAGTACTTATTGTTATTAGGAATTCTTGTCAATCAAGAACCGTCTTGCTTATTTCCTATAATCGCTTTCATAATTTTTTGTTGGGTATCAAATAACATTCTTGGATAAATATTATATCCATATGCGCCAGCGAATAGTCGAAATTATATCCCAAAATCAATACTCGAATCAGTAATGCGTTCATACCTTAATAATTTCTGTCAAGTTAATCGATGATTTCGTCGCCAATTGTCTGCGGCAATGTTTCATTGATGAATAGGGCAATTGAGAACATATACAATCTAAGAAAATTCATTTTATAAATGCTTGAGGCGGTACATATTTAACACCGTTTTGAACATTGAAATTATTTTGAGGTTACAAACTACATTCATACATATTCATGTGTACCTAGGTACATGGATGTATGTGGATCAGGTAACGAAGTGATCATTGCTAAGTACATTGAAAGATGCGTGTATGCATCCCTGTGCGAGTACGTGCCCTTAAAGGGACGATCGTAATTCTAGGTTTTATTACTTTGACTTTATTCATCACTTAAAGTAACATAACCTTTAAAAAAATAAAGAAAAACATTTGCAGTAATCAAAAATCAGAATTCATAGAGGACAACATTGAAAAATAAATAAAAATCTAGGCAGCTATTAAAATTAAATTTTGTAATAAAAAAGTGGTCATCGATTTCATTGCCGTTAATTTTTAAAATAGTTTAATGTGCGAAAATAGTTTAAACTAAATGCATGTATGTTTGTAAGTTTATGTTAGAAATTTCGGCTTCAGCCCTTCCATATTGAGGTTTATGTTTGACTTATTACTAACTGCCAATGAAACAAAAAATTCTCAATTTTGTTGTTGAACTCTTTTGTACCTTCAACGAATTATGTATAATGTATATCAGGGATTTGCCCGAAATTTCATACATTTAATTTAAATTTGTGAACTCTTAACACCCTCCGAACTTTACCACTTTTATTACAATTTCTGACGAAGGAAACGATTTTGAATACTGTGGAGAAACATCAAATCCTAGAAGTTTTTCATAAGGTTAAATGATCTTATAAGGGACTTAGGATCTTTCAAAATCGCAAGCTGAATTGCTAACATCATGATTAAGAAAAAAGTTGGTTCTCCTCTGGTACAAAAATTATTCTTTATCGTACAAGAGAGCAATACTTATTTTGTTTCTTCAGATATTGTGTGCTTTAAAACCTGTGGTGCAAGTGATTGGCGAATATTTATCTCAAAAGGCAATAAATATGCTTCTATTCCACTTGCCCACTTTAACCCTATGAGAAGAATATGAACTGATTTCCAAAATTTTACAAAGAATTAAATATTTTGAACACCCGGGCTTTTTGTTTTGCAACCCTCGTGTCTCAGTGTAACCCTGTTTAATTCACTTTTAACAACAACAACACCAACAGTAACATTGGTTATACAAAATGCATTTGTTTTATATGCTTTTGGGATAGTCGAAATAAATCTAGCCATTGGCACAGCAGATATCTGGTTCTTAGAGAAAGAAATCTCATAAATCAACCTTTAGTTCCACACGAAAAAAATTGTCTGTCACCTTGGCACATAAAATTATATAATCATTGTTTATACGAGTATAATCACATTGATTAGTTAAAACATAATTTGGGAGATTTTAGCCAAAAGAACAAAGGTAACGATTTCATCAAACCATGGAAAACAGGTACCAAGGTAGGTGGGATACGATGACTTAGTAAGGCTGTAAGCTCGTGCATATGACATTTTGACAATTGATTGCTCTGGACGTTTTTTGGGGTATAATTTAAAAAAAAAATATTGAGAGTACTTTTTGCGAGGCTCACAGAAATTGATTGAGGTAGAAAATTTCTGTATAGGAACACAGAAATAATAGGATATTGTTTGGGAATAATGTAACATATACGCCGGTTAACAAATTATACGAGAGAACCTTTATAAAAATACAATTTGAAAGAAAAAATGTAATTTCCGTCATTATTTTAAGTTTCTCTGACATTTATGACGTTACTTCAAAATCGTCTTGGCAGCATAAATATATTAGAGCTTCCATCAGCTGTGGCTCTGTTTTTGCATTTGCTCAGAAAATGTACCCAAATTCATTCTAACATTTTCTGCACCAAATAATTTCAAAACACTCGATTGTGTTCCTAAAAATATGCTGCATTCGCTTTTTTCTGCTATCGAACTCGGCAGATAGAACAACTTTCTGAATCAGTGATTCTATGCTCCAAGATGTAGAGAGCTTCTACAAATACTTCAGCGTTAAATTTCCTTCGATACACGACTTTGGACTCACGGGAATCCGATCTACTTTCAACACTATCTATGTCAGGATAGTTGTGATTTATCGTTTATAGATCGTGATCTTTGTTCCTCGCGAAAGGAATTTACTTCTCAATAGCCCACTTTGTTATCAAAAGATCTCGAAACAAAAATTCAACAAGCTTAGGTATTTTTTAACCCTAGACACGCAACCTTCGTCGATTCGACGAATACGCTATTGAAAATTATCTGTCTCTTTTTAAGACTGCCTTTCTAAAAAACTTAAAAAAATATATCTGAATTGTTCCAAAATAATAAAAAAATGTTTTATTTCGAGGATTAAAAACTGGTACACATATGCGTGCAATTAATCAAACCAAAAATTAAATAACTGTATTAGAAATAAGTATTTTAAAGAATGTTCGTCGAATCGACGAATGGTTAGGTTTTATAGGGAGTGATCGAAGGTTAGCTTTCTAGGCTTAAGAAAAAAGGGTTTACTATTTTTTTGTCCATTTTTATAAAGGAGTTTTATTGATATTTCACCATTTCTGTTCATTATAACTAATTATTAGATTAATTAAAGATTATACAAAATTTGTTTAAGCATTACTTGAAAAACTCAAAAATAAAATAAGGTAGCTTAAATGGCGCCAATCAAGGCTCATTTCGTTATTGACCATAACCAGTAGAAATTTCATAATTTTCAAAACCCGTTCACGACACATGTCTAATACATTGATAAACAAGCAAATGTGAATACCTTTATGACCTCCTTATTTAATAAGTGGCGCTTTGTCGTTTGTCATTTGAGACCAATTTGACATTTAAAAACATTTTTGCGCAATTTTTTGTTCTCCAATAAACGTCTAAAATCCAGAATGCTGTCGCCAAACCGCCGGCTGTTGCCGCTTAAAAAATGTTAAAGCATATCTGCACTTCCCCACTTGGCTCAACAGCCGTTTGCAAAAGCGCCACTTGTTAGAGCTGCTTCTTCCAAGTCAAGGAACTGTGGCGCTTTTGATATTTTCACATACATACATCCGTTTTTTATTAAAGCGCGCATCCATAAACATATTTACATGAAGGTAGGTACAATATTTGTTTCTTGCGGTTGTCATCATATCTATCGTCATCGGCTGACTGCTGACGCATGTGTTTGCTTTAATGTTATTGTATTTTCGTCTCCCAGAAATCGGATGCCACAGATTCCAAAATGCATTTTAATGTTTTGTGTGGCGCTTCCATGAGCACATATTTCTAGATACAAACATACTTTGGAGCTTGGTGAATTTATTCTTGCTTGCGAAATGCTGTCTGCCGACTGTTTAATTTCAAAATCAGAAAATCGGCAGCTTTGTTCCATTGATTGCTCGTTTGTAGCCAACTTTCGGCACAAGTCTGTATGATGACCGACTGTAAAGCTGTGCGCTATCGCCGACCTGATGCTGTCCATCAAAAAGCATATATCAATTGTCAAAATGTCATATGCTTGTCCCCCATTCAGAATTAATTTTAGTTATGCACCTGAAAATTTTTCACAGAAGAATAATAATATTTTCACAACAACTTAGCTTAGTAAGCCTTTTGCTTTGATTTAATAATATGGAGTGAATATAAATAAGAGAATGCTGGCTAGAAGCTCCATCCAAAATTTCTGTAAGATACCCTAATTTTTGTTCTGCAGTTTCGGAGTATTTTTCTTTACCAAAAATATCTCATTGATTGCTGAGATGCACGCGGATGATTTCCGGAGCACTGCCGCTAGGCGATCGTTTTTGAAAACTAGTCAGTCGGGCAAGTCAGATATGTGAGTCAAACATTGGATACATACAAAGATTATCTTTATCACAAATAGTATTTAGTGCTATGAATCGAGACTCCACAGCTTTTGCTGTTAAGTGGATATTGTTTCAATAGAAAAAACTCTCCCATGGTTGTCTTATTGCAGTCGAAACTTGCCGGATATCAGCCCCACTTGATGTTATTTTTGTAATCGCAAAATACTATCTCCGGTACTAGCATATTCTGTTACTAGCCGCGGGAACGATTTGTTTGACCCCTAGAATCGCTCTGAAACTTCTAGATCATCCAATCACCTTACTTATATTTTGATTATGTTATTCTTGTTTTAGATATTAAACTATACACAAAAATACCCTATCGATATTCTCATCAAATGAAGTGCAAGCGATGATTTTAAGTTGATAGCAGATTATAATCCAGTTGTTCTAAATTGATCCTTTCCTATTCAAATAAACACTTTTTATAATTACGAAAAAAAAATATTAAAAAGAATAAAAACAATAATTTTCATAAAATACATTATTCTTGGTCTTGAGCTTTTTATAGCCATAAGAACAACAAATCCATTGATTAGTATTCAAAATAATCAAAACCTGACGAGCTCATTCGAAGTGTCTAAAATGGACACAAAAAACAAAAATCCATCATGAACAATGATAACGCCGACAGATGTCGCTGCTTGCGCAATAGGGTGGTGAGAACGAATAGAAATAGCAGTTTAGCTGGCCGGTGCTGCAAGCCCAGTGGGTTAACAGAGCGCTCAAAAACTCCTGTGATGAAGAAGTGTAACCTCTTCCGCAATGTATTTATAATAAACGCTATAGCGTTTGTCTCTAAATTTTCTTTTGTATTCAAATAAAAATATATGAGTTGTAAAAAAAAATTTAAACAAAAAAATTTTAACAAAAGTGGTTTTGATAAAAATAGAAAATTTTGTATGAAAAGCAAATTAATTGTTGAACTCATTATTTCTCGCAGTGTTATCTAAATGACATCCAGGTATGAGCACATTAATGTGGCTAAGTGCATATCGAACCGCACTTCTACGAGTATATTAACCGAAATTTTAATTACCACAGCAGAGCGATGAAATTAAAAAGATACAAAATAAAATAAATCAACACCAACAGGAACTCAGCTCAAGACCTTTACGATTTACGCTATTGACATTACGATGATGGGCTCATTTTTATACGATTCATTTGTGTATGTGTGTGTAGGTGCATACGTTAAAGGACCACTTGCTTATGCGACATAATCAAAGGAGCATTTCATTTTGAAGGTAGAGAAGTTCGAGAGGCTAAATATGCACTCCCGATCCCGAACATTTTTTATATTTAGCGCGAATTTTAATATCGATCATAATAATTAATTATTGGCTTCCAAATGACTAAGCGAAGTTGGCAAGGCAACAGCTCCAATGCTGGACCTTCTCGCTGGGAGCACATTGGTATTATGTCATGAGATTAATAAGACAGCTAAGCTGTTATTGAATTCGAAAAACACCATATGCAATACCGGAGGGATCATTAATCTTCAGGAAAATTTTTCCCTTGAGAGAGATGACTTCATTTCAGAGATGACTTCACATTGGTGCTCAAATAGTCTCTCGCAGGATTCGTGAAACCTTCATGATACCGCCTTTGATAGTCATTTTGTAATCAGTACCGTCTGATCCGCGGGCCCTGAATTACTTGCTCATCTCTAGTTCAGGGCACTTGAATCTCAGTACACACATGCACACTACAAAAAAAAAAAAAGCCATCGTAAAATATGATGTGGCTCCGTTTTTTTCTTTATATACATATTTACTACTTATCGTGCATTTATGCTTCTTCTTAACTTCAATTCATTCGTTTCTGATTTGCTTTTATGGACTATTTGTTGCTGGTGACAATGATGTCAGTCACTCAATTGCAAGTCGCAGCAGCCAACATTCATTCTCCGTCGCAGCGGCACGATCAGCAGGCAAGCTCAGTGTGGCTTTTCATTGAGGCAGATTTGAACGTAGGCGCAGACGCAGTGATGACAGTCTGTCAAGCACTTTGTGACAGATTTTTTATTTTTCATTTTATTACTTGGCCAAAATCTAAAACGAATACGAGTTACAGCCAATAGTCCAAGCAAACACGCCGTAAAGTCAAATAAAATAAATACTTGCACGGACTCGACGCTCTGCGGGTACTTCATAAAAATTTAATTGATTGATTTATTTCGAGGAAGATGAAATTTGTGGGATTTTTATGCTCGGGCGGGTAGCTAGTTGTGCATACGATAATAATCACGACGAATGAGCTGCAATCAAGTGTTTTACTTTGTTTAATATTGTTGATGTGTTTTTAGTTTATTTATTTTATTATTTTTATTTCAATTTGCTGCTTGCTTAAGTATGGCGACAAACGTAAAGGTGCGCACAAGTGGTGATGTATCGAAGATGGCCTTTGGTGCTTTACATGTGCGCTTTCCGCCAAACTTCCTTCCCAACCGTCTTAGAATGCCTGTTGCAGTAAGGCATTTTGCGTGTGTGTGTGTTTCTTCCCTGCAGTCAAACCAACTAGTTACAAACTTCTTTCCAACTAGTATGTGCACCAAGCCCAACTAGTCAGCCAACTGTCATATTTCCATATAAGCAACCGGTATTTTTAACATGGCGATGTCCTATTAGATGTCAATTGTCAGATTTCAACCAGAACATACCAGTCATCTACTACTCATGAAATACTAGTTTGTATATAGGGGAAATATACTAGCAGCATACTGGTCCTAAAATACCAGTTTCATAGTAGTTCAAAATAGAAGGAAATGCACTAGTAAAATTGCAGTATAGTCATACCAGTATCATACTAATTCGAAAAAGAAAAAAGAATATGTGGACCAAAACCTCTAGCAGGGATTAAAATAAGAAAATGGACTCATCAATATATCATTTTAAGTTTTCATCATATTCGCTGTGAAAAACCCCGATTTGGGATTGCAAAACATAAACTATATCTTTGGAATATTTCATAAGCTGGTTGGGAATTACAATACCATGCAATGCAAATGAAATAAACGAAAGAAATTAAATACAGCTACTGTCGCTTAAACAAGTACTATGAAAATTGTAATAAGTCTCAATTGCACTTTTTCTGACTAGTATGATCTCAACCAGAAAATTGTAGTTGGATACTAGTATGTTTACTGACTAGTTTGATAATTCACTGCAGAGTTTTTAATTTGTTGTCGCATGCGTGTGGCTTTCGTTTTCTGATATGAGTTGTTAGGCGCAAATTTCAAGGAGGTGGCTTTTATATTTTAATGCAGACATACATAACACGCTTAAACACAAATACGAGCATGCCATTGAACGCGCCATTAATTTGACAAATCAATTCTGTAAAACTTTTCGCGGAATTAAATGCTAAAAAAGTAGAATAAAAAATTGTAATTTAACGAATATAAATTAAAAGATTGCATACAAAATATTTTCAAGCACTCAGATGAAACTTTGAAAGAGTTAAGATGGTAACATTTTTGCAGATACCAAATGAGATTTTGTAGATCTATGTAGAATATTTTTAAAAGCTTGTAAAAGCAGCAGTGCCGGTCCTAGCACAATTTAGGGGCGGGACGACTTAAGTAAAATTTTTAAGTAATATAAATTGCACTATAGAGGCACATACCAATTAGGGCTCTTGTTTACAATCGATTATCCGACTAATCGATTAGTCGAATAGCAACTATTGAGCTGTTTGAAAATCGAATAGCAAATTTTCGATTTCGACTAATCGAATACTGCCGGTTGATAAATAAAATTTTTCAAATAAAAATAAAGAATTCAACATTTTATATAATTGCAATGCATGTTAATGAAGGCGATGGAACTCAGTTCCATGCGAATAGATCATCAATTGTCAATAAAAAACACAACTAGTCGAATGCAAACAACTAGTCGACTAGTCGATTAGTGATAATGGATTACTTTTTCAAACAACTACTTTAAATCTATTGATCGACTATACGATTAGTCGATTATCAAGAATACCTATATATATCAGAAAAATCTAATATAAATAATAATTCTAAACTGAGGTATGGAAAGCGATTTTGAAAAGTATAATTTTTAATATTTTTAGAGGTTTAGTTGTAAAAAAAATCAAAACGTGGTTTTATTTAAAACTTATATTTTTATAGATTTTGAGATGTTTCATTTTAATATTTTAAAAAATCAACTCATAGAACATATTGCACCAAAAACACAAACACAAGTGAATGCCATTGGTCTTAGGTGCATTTTATATGAGCTAAGAGCTGAGATGGCTATAAACAATTAACTGTGGGACAGAAACCACTCAACGTACGACTCTGAAATTTTAAGGAGATATTCTTCAAACTGTGAATCCCATTTAGTTTTAAGCTCAACGAATTTAAACAATCCGATTTCAAAAACAAAATGTATTAATCTAAAAACAAAAACAAAAAAAAAATGTTTTTTTATCTAAAGAGGATGAACGATTATTAACCTTACCTGTGAGTTTCGTTTTTTCGAAGAATTCGTTGAGAAACTATAATGCTTCGAAATATCTCAAAATTGTCCTATTTTTTCATATTTAAAAAGTTTGAAAAATTACTACTGGCAAATATCGCATTTTATGCGGAAATAAAAAAAAATACGCCTCCATTTATTTGGCATCCAGTTTATAGAATAAATTGTTTCTAGCCAATCTATTTTTTAGTTGTAAAAATGATATCCCAACAATAATTTCTGTAAATGTTTTTAAAAGTAATTTAAAGTAAACTTACTACAATAAGCGATATGTAAACTTTTTCAGTTTTAATTTATTTGAAAGTTTAAAGTAAACTTTTCATAAACTATAACAAAAAACTGTTATAAATCATTTCACATTAAAAGTGAGGTGCAAATGTTTACAAAAAATCCAGAGAAAACTATTTGTCAATTTTTTTTCTTTAGCTTAAAAAATTTTCAATTTATTTTCAAACGTTTTATAAACGAAAAATAAGAATTTTGTAAGCTTAATATTTATTTCGGAAAGCTTTTTAAACATTTATTTTAAGTTTACTTTGCTTGTTGGGATGTAACGACCCATGCATATAAACATATATGAGCATTGAGGAAATTATTTTTGAAAACGTTTTGGTAACCTCACAACATAGCTAACGTTGTGCTTCGAACCAAAAAAAACACGTTTTTGAATAAAATTTATTAGAATATTTTGTTAGGCGAATAATTTGTATGTCTAATGTATGTTATATGAGCTTTAATAAAATTTATGTTGATTTAGACCTTTTTGTATTTCTTACTGATCACCCCTATCGCCCTCTTCTAGATCAGCCAATGAAAAGCAGTCTACATTTATTTAAAACTAAAAAATTGTATTTTAATTTTTTTGCATTCGAGGTGAAAATGGTATTTTTTTGCATAGCCACTTATTAGGTCGCTACTATCGGTACTTCAAGTTTGGTACATTTGGTATAATTTCGGAAATTCCAGAACCGTAGTACGTCAATAAAAATAATCCATTTCGGGCCCCTAGAAAATTAGGAAATCGTATTTTCCAACCAAATGCAAATTTGTTGTACAGCATAAGCCTAACACGACCTTTCTATGATGGTACACTGTCGGGAATCGGGAGCACTACTTAGTGGTCGATTCTTTTACTTTGCACTAGCCGAAATAGTTTGTTCTTATTTTAGATAGTAATATCAAGAATTTCAAGGGACCATCATCGCGTTCAAAGTTTTTGTGTTCATTATTAAATGGAAGCCGATTGTGCTTTGAATTGCCTAAAGCATTTGAAGACTGATAGGGAACTCTTTGCGGAAACTCCTCCTTCTATCTTCTCATCTAGAATCGATCCTCACATTAGTTTTTTCCCCCAATTTTTCCAAATATTCTTCGGCAGATTATTCTCAACATATCATAAAATTGTAACATACGATGGAGTCATCGCAAAATGTGTTAGTACAATATGAGTATCAAACGAATGGTTCTAATGAATGCTGCAATGAGAGTTGTGATTACGTTCCATATTTCAACTGGTTTCGGATACATAATGAATAAAATTGGACTTAGTCTACTATGAGTTTTAAGGCCATAGAATACAGATCCACTCATTGCAATGAAATGTATGAATCACCTTTGGTTATTAAGTACCTCAGTATTTTATATATTTTAGCCTTATAACGCCTACATTTTAATTCCTTGACTTTTGGATTGTGAAGTCATAAGAAGTACCTCTCATTCCGATACAGAAGGGAATTCGTTTGGACTACAAGAAAGAGGTAAAGCATGAACCTTTCTGTGCGATGCTCTTTTATTGCACGATTTCAGACTCCGGTGGGTATACAAGCATAGTACATACACATGAAAATCTGAAAATATTTTTCACGCATCGCGAAAATAACAGAAATTTTGTGCTGAGCAATTTTCTTAGAAATACACTAAAACATAACGACCATTCAGCCTTCAAAACATTTGCTCATAATTTTTCGAGTTAACTTTTGCTTTGTAATTGCCAACAATCGAACCATTCTCCGTGTGCTCCAGTTTGGTTTGCGAGAAAGAGTTGCAAATGTCCTTGAATAACGCAGAAACCATTAGCAGAAACGTTTTGCATTTTATTATTTTTGCCTCTCTCTTTGCTTTTGATAAATGATCTTTATGTGGAGTGAAGCAGTAAATTGAAATCCAGACGCAAGGACATGATCATTAAAATACTGAGTTAGTAAACAGAAATTTTCACGCTAGAATACTACATAGATGCTTATTGCTATTTGTTGTTGTTGTTACTATTGTAGTCGTGTGTATGTATTTAAACTGCGGTGGGTATTTTTGACAAATTATCCTTGTCAATATTTGCATATCAGTGCGCAACGGCTTACATTTGAATGCAGACTTCAGCTCTGCCGCTCTAAATGGGAATATTAAAGGATCGGCGTTTACTAAATCCTTTAAACGGATAATTTTTCTAAGAAATATTTCTAGTGTGCTTCAAGGTTTTCCAATTGTGTTTGCTTGTTTTTGCATGCATATGTGAGGCAACAATAACAATAAACGCCCTCAAAATCGGTTCCCAAATATATATACCTAGGTATATAGTACGCACTTCGAAGTAAACAAAAGGGTAATGGCTATAAATCTTTCCTTTCATTTCATCTTTCATATTTTGTAAATCCAGCTTTCTTTTCTCTGTTGCTTTAAGTGCACAAAAGGATCATTTGTGATATCTCACCAGGTTGCTACGTCCTAAATTTGTGAATCTTTATCTTACTTTGTTTAATTAGTACGCAAAATATTTGCTTTAATTGTCTCGAAATAATGCAGCGTAACCACCTACTTACTTATGGTACATATATGAATAGTATATATATATATATAGAGAGAGGTATGTGTTCAACATGGGCGGAGAAGCTGTAGGGGTAGAGACAAAGCAACCGACTCAACCTCGAATCAACAAGAGTTTTTACTGTATCAGCAACAGTGCGTCAACTGATCGTTCGTTGTATAATACTTTCGGTTTATTTGGATTGCTCTTCGCACTGAGTTAATAAAAGGAACACCGATCTATCTTCGAGCTGATAGCAGGTAGGAGAGGCTAGCTTGTATAATAAGAAAGGTCTTTAATAATTACTGCTTCGCAATGATATAATTCCGAATAAGACTGACATCGACCATGGATACGTCCCTTAGAGAATCGATCAATCCAAGGCGGAAGTACCTTTGCATAGTTATATAAAAATGTTGCATGAAACTACTTATTTACTCCGCCTCATCATCTTCCCTTTCACCTCATCATCTATCATGGAATTGCAAGCCAATATAATAAAGCGCACTGCGATTAGGCAGTACCACGTAAGAGCACCGATCACTCGGGATAAATGAGCCTCGGTGAACCCAATGAGCTCCGCAGATCACCTGAAGTATAATGTAACATTACCCCAACGCTGGGGTCCCAGTTCACTGGTCCACTGTCCCAAATAAGTCGCTCGCCCTATTCGTCCTTCGGGGAGTGACGGTATTCATACTATACACGGTAGGACTAGTATCTGTCAAACGGTAACCTGTCCGACCATCTATAAATCCAAGCCGACACGAATGCTACAATGTTCGTAGCTCACGAGCGGTTAGATAATATTCAATATTAACCGGAATTAAACTCAGCATAATATTCAAAGGAGAGATGGGTTTAAGAGCTATGCAGATATCTATCCGAGCAATTTTATAGCTTAACTGCATAAAAGAGTATCGGCTTGTCCGCTATCTCATAACGGCAGTGTGCGACTCTTGGCGAGAGACACCAGCTCTAGCCGAAGGCTTCTCTAGCAGTCCATAGCTTCCCATTCCTATCTTTTATATTAAGTTTTAAAACAGCTTTTCAAGCAAGTGAAAGGATGTTAGAGAGCTGCCAAAATTCGATGTCAAAGACATCCCGAACGCTACCGACATGAGACAGAACTATCGGGGCGGTCTGTGATAGCGCTGCTATCAAGAATGCATTGAAACAGAACTCAGTTCCCAGCTCGTTTGGCATCTGCCTTTTATCATGGGTTCATTGAATGAAGTCGTTAGCTACGGCCAATATTTGTCAGAGATGTTTTAGGGACGATCTGTGAGCCTTAAGCAGTGAAAACAGCATTGAATTTGTGAGATCTAGTGAGAGATGCAATAAACAATCAGACCACGGGGATCGGCTGTTCATTTTTTTTGTTAGTATAAGATCTTTGTTAGGCAGGTTCAAATACATTGGAGTTCTGACATAGCAAATATAGTTAGGAATGCCTAGGTTTCGGTTATTGTTCGGTTTCAGTTGGAACGGGGGCACAAACACTTCGACTCATATTTAATTAGCTCTGCCGCGGATTTCATACCTAGTTATGAGTAATTCCACTTTTCCGTAGAAGCAGTAACACAAACGACCTATTCCTGTTTTCCCCTAAGCCACACTAGTAAGGATGCCAACTATTTAGTTCAAAGTCTTGGCCTATCCTTGATCGAAGCTTGACCACGCCACTGATCATATATAATTTTCTCACTCGGTTAGTGCAAAGGATTTTCAGTAGTCTTGAAGGAAAGTAATAACAAATACATTCAAGCGGATTTTATTGTCTGTCAACTGTAGCGTCGGCGAGCATTTGCCTGCATTCTTTCTGTGGCTTCGTTGTTGAACCAAATGCTTTAAGGTCCCGCGCAAGAACCTAACAGCGAAACATTTGCGATTTGCACTTATTTGCAATTCTCAACACTTTTGCGAATTTTGAAATTTTTCTGCTTTCAAAAATATATACCTACACACATATTTACAGACATATATATAAGTACATACTATATCTATACGAGGTGTGTTCAAAAAGTATCGCGAATTTTGTGTTTTTTCAAAAATTATTTATTTATTCATGAATATCTATTTTGGCCCCTTCAAAGTAATCCCCACGAGATATTATACACTTGTGCCAACGGTTTTTCCAATCTTCGAAGCACTTCAAAAAATCATTTTTTTGTATCTTGTTCAGCTCCTCTTTCGATGCCGTCTTTATCTCGTCAAGAGAAGCGTAACGTCGTCCTTTCATGGGCCTCTTCAGTTTAGGGAACAAGAAAAAGTCACAGGGGGCCAGATCTGGGGAATACGGTGGCTGCGGCATCATTAGTGTGTTGTTTTTGGCCAAAAAGTCGCGCACAAGCAACGATGCGTGAGCAGGGGCGTTATCGTGGTGCAAAAGCCAATTTTTGTTCTTCCACAAATCCGGGCGTTTCTGGCGGATTGCTTCGCATAACTTGCAGGTAATATTCCTTATTGACCGTTCTTCCCTGTGGCAAGAACTCATGATGCACCACGCCCCTGCAATCGAAGAAAACTGTCAGCAAAACTTTCACATTCGACCGAACTTGGCGCGCTTTTTTCGGTCTTGGTTCGTGCGGCAGCTTCCATTGAGATGATTGAGCTTTGGTTTCCACGTCATAACCATAAACCCACGATTCGTCACCAGTTATGACCCTCTGGAGCAAATTTGGGTCGTCGCGGACAGAGCTTAACATCTCATTAGCAATGTTCATGCGATGCTGTTTTTGGTCACAATTGAGCAATTTTGGTACGAATTTCGGTAAAAATCGAAGACGATCCAAAACACGTGCAAGCAAAGCAGCTGTCAACAATTAACTGAACATTCAAAATGGCCGAGCTTGTCGGCATAAGTGAGAGACATGAGTACCAACATAACGCCACAAAAAATTCGAAATTCGAATATACGTAACCAGCGAAAGTTCAAAATTCGCGATACTTTTTGAACACACCTCGTATATGCGGCATATTTTGCATTCAAATGCATAAACCACTATGGCTGCTGGCTTGCTCTGCTTCCCAGTCAAAGGATGTGCGCTCTACATTTTGCATTGTTGCTGGCTTTTGTTTTCGCCCTTGCATGCGGTAGAAATTAAGCCAAAATCAAGACAACGGGCATTCGGCAGAGACAATGCCCAGCTGCGCACCTCAACAGCGTTTCAAATTTTGCACGCCAGCTTAGTGCGTTTTACATGAACTTTCAAATATTAAACGATTTTTTTTGTTTGTTTGTATTGAAGGAGTGTAGGCAGGCGTCTGTATTGAAACACTTTAGTCTACAACGATTAGGCCTTATATACTTATAAGAAGGTATGCTCTGTATTCGCTTAAAGGAAGGAAAAATCCTTTAGTCTTCATTTAGAGGATTTTCGGGTGTAAAAAGGCGTATTAGTTGAAGATTTGGGATTAGATGCTAAACTAGGTCTAAGCCTACAAATAAAACATTTATTAGCGTGAAAAGGGGACACGCAAATATGAGGACGCTCAAGCAGGTACATATTTATTTTTGGAAATTTCTAATTTCCCTTGAATTTCTACTTTTGATTTCAGCTAAGCATCTGAAATTTTAGAATCCTTCTATTTTTTTCTTGCTTAATTTTTTGACTTTCTCTATTTTTTTAAGCAAATAGAAAGTATTTACCTTTACGACTTCACCATCTCCGGTTAGCCCTAAACAGCACTTTATTATTAGATATAGTTTTATAAAGGACGTGGGTATGGTTATCAACCGACCGACGCTCCTCCACCGATTTTCATGAAGGTGGATATAAATCTTAAGAAAGAATTACCTTTTATAATAGTAGACAAAAAGGGAATTGTGAGCTTAAACATGGGATGTAACACGCCCACTTAAAATGTATATTAACATGCCTTGGTTATTCTTCTAGCATATTTTCAATGGTTTCAGAGAAATCACTTTTCCAAATTTCGGTTTTTCTCACGATTATCAAAAGTGGGCGTGGCATTCACCTGATTTTGCTCATTTTTAACAAGAATGAATCTGGTTGTAGCTAAAATATGTATGCCAAATTTTCTTATGACTTAGCGAAAAGTTAGAATAGACTTAGTATAGAAGAGGCTTTGTCACGCCTATTTTCAAAAAATTATATTTTTTAGCATTCTTCTTACAACGACACTTTGGCACTAAAATAGAATTGATAGAAAATTATTCTTTAAAAAAAATTTGCTATTATATTTGTCAATAATGATTTTAAAATACTTTTATATAAAAATGGGTGTGTTCAATTCTTCTCCGGCACATTTCATGTAATAAGGTTATAGTTGCGTCGAAATTTTAATCCAACCACCAAATTTGGCCTTTTTAGAGCTATTATGTACTAATGGTGGCCGCCGTGGTGTGGCGGTAGTGTTGCTGGCCTACCATACCGAACGTCCAAGGTTCGAGCCTTGGTACAGGTAACATCAAAAATGGTTTGGAACAATTTTTCCAAAACGGGGTCGCCCCTCGGCATTGGTTTGGCAAACTCTCCGAGTGTATTTCTGCCATGGAAGGCTTCTCAGCAAAAATGTAGATCCCGCCAATTTTGTAGGAAAAGTTTCAAGCAGCGCACCACAAATTGGTAGAAAAGCTCGGCCTTAATCTCCTTAGGAGGTATATATAGCGCCAATTATTTATTTTTATTTTATGTACTGAATAATCTATTTTTTTTTGGTGTTTCGATATTCGATATATATTCATGAACATCATCCGATTTCGCTTTTCAAACGGCGATCCGAACCTACACAGAAATTTTCAATGAGATATTTCAAAATTTGTACAAGTTATCAACTTCACGTACAAAGTGGTGGACGGGCATGGCTCAATCTCTTTCTTAAAATTCTCATGAACATTTTGTTATTTTGCTTCGCAAAGAGTGAGGAAGTTCACCAGCCACCAGTCAGCATTCACCATTTCAATGACTTGCAATCAAAATCATTTCAATTGTCAGAAATGTGAAGCATAAACTTGTGCAAATCTAACAAAATTTTCACACCAATGCAAAATTACAAAAAGCAAGCAAATATAAATCATGAATAAGTGCTTAAATAAATGATTGAATGGCATACATACAAACAAACAGGCAAACATTTCACATGGTTTACATTGTGTGCCTTTGGTTGTTGCATATACAGTTCCATTCATGTACATACCCTGTGGGAAAACTGATTGACGCTGAATTCATTTAAACTTAAAATAAATAAATAAACCATGCGTACAAAAAAATTTAGTTATTTTCCCCTATTTCTTGTTAAGTTTTGCTTGAAATAAAATTTCCACAGTGAAAACAAATTTAAGCAACGATTTTAGTGGGTAAAAAACATAGTTAAATTCTGTGGTAACATGTAATAAAAGCCAAATTCAATTCTTAAAACTTTTCAGGAGAGCTCTTAAAAGCTAAAATCATTACTCGAAATCAGAGAAATGGGATAGACTTGAATCTACTACAGGGTGTTTTTTTTACGGGTTTGTTTTTCGAATAGAGATAAAACTGGCATTTTGTGGTCAAATCTGGCAACTCTAATGTCATTTATGTTCAGTTTGGTTTGCCATTTCATCATGAACAGGTTGACAAAAGAACAACGCTTGCAAATCGTGCAAATTTATTTCGAAAATAATGGTTCAGTTCGCGAAGTTTACCGTGAGCTCCGTCCATTTTATGGTCGACATAATCGTCCATCAGAGCAATTAATTCGGTTAACCATGGATCGTTTTCGCACTACGTTTACTCTATGTGATAATACGCATCCGCAGAGACGTCGAACAGTGCGCACCGAAGAAACAATTGCCGCTGTAGAGCAAAGTGTTGAAGAGGACCCGAATGAATCGATTCGCCACCGTGCACAGCAATTGGAGCTTTGTCCATCAACTTTATGGAAGATTTTGCGCAAAGATCTTGGCTTGCGACCTTACAAGATCCAGCTTGTGCAAGAATTAAAGCCGCGAGACCATGCAATGCGTCGTGATTTTGGTGTATGGGCCGAAAATGAGATTGATTTCGATGCTGATTTTCATCGCAAAATTTTGTTCAGTGATGAGGCTCATTTTTGGTTGAATGGCTACGTCAACAAGCAAAATTGCCGCATTTGGAGTGAAGAGAATCCACATGAGACCCTTGAAACGCCATTACATCCACAAAAACTGACTGTTTGGTGTGCTCTATGGGCTGGTGGAGTCATTGGGCCATACTTCTTCCGCAATAATGCTGGAGAGGCAGCTACCGTTAATGGAGACCGGTATAGAGCCATGATAACCGACTATTTTGTTCCCGAATTGGATGGCATGAATGTGGATGAGTTGTGGTTTCAACAAGACGGCGCTACATGCCACACAGCGCACGTCACAATCGATTTATTGAAGGAAACATTCGATGAGCGCATAATTTCGCGGAATGGACCTGTCAATTGGCCACCAAGGTCGTGTGATTTGACACCATTGGATTATTTTCTTTGGGGATATGTGAAGTCGCTCGTCTACACCAACAAACCAGAAACGTTAGGGGAATTGGAAGCCAACATTCGTGGCGTTATTGCCGACATACGGCCCCATATGCTCGAAAAAGTGGTTGAAAATTGGACCTGTAGAATTGGCTTTATTCGAGCCAGCCGCGGCGGCCACATGCCCGAAATCATATTTAAACATTAATGGCATAAAATTATCCTTTCAATAAAGCCAAATTGATGGACCTTAAAACGATTTTCTTGTGTTTTATTTCAATTCGAAGTTCTATACCCCTAAAAAAACACCCTTTACAAATGAGCTCAAGGCCATAATATTTTTCTTGTATGAAAATTATTATTGTTTTTTATTTTTCATAATTATTAAAGGTTTTTATTAGAATGGAGTAGGATAATTTTTGAAGACATTAGCCATCGCTTTGCATATGGATCCATTTCGGAAGCGGTTAGACTTCTTCATCACATACATTTTTTTATTTTTCTAACAGGTTTTCGGTCTGTACGTTTTACATATTTTGAAAGTTTGACGAGCTGAAGACCTGTTGATAGTATTTGTTATTCAATTACTATTTTAATTTTAAAGAGAAACTTGAAATAGTTATAGCATTCTATCACAAATAGTCACGATTTCTCATCAGGCTAATGCGTATAGTTTTGACATTTCTGAAATATTTCCATTAAAAAAAAAATTATAATTGAATAATAATTACTATCAATGGATCTTGAGTCCCTCACACTTATATGTTTTAGCCTTATACAATTAAAAAGACTTCCAGAAATAAGAGTTTTTGCACAAATTGAATGGGCTTGAAACCAAAAGGGTTCTAAATTGTGAGCGTCGACCTTATTTTAAGTTATTATAGAGAAAATAGACAGTTTGGTTTTTTCTTAAATTCTATTTTGAAATTTTTAAATATCTACTAAGTAAACTTAAGCTGTTATGGCAGCTTAGTTGAAGATAGGTTACCATTATTTGCTTGAAAATCCAGAACAATTTCTCACTTGAATATCAATTTATTTTGGATGCTATTAAAAAAATACTAAAGACACTTTTCTCAACTACTATTGGATTGGGTTCTTCTCCATGAATTGCTTTCCTTTTAATTTTGTGTGGTGGTAGATCTTAGTTCGAAGGATACAGGTAATATAAATTTAGATAGAAGCTTGCCGTAGAACTCAAATGCACATTTAAAATTTCCATGAATTAGAAGCAGGTAACATAGTTGTGGGTATAGCCTCTGACTGTGTTTATGTCATAAAAAGTCTACGGGAATAATCTCTGCTTTAAGTCAAAACTTCATAGTTATCCTCTTAGGCGTTATCTCGATATTTAGCTGGGTAAAGGATACAAATAAAAAACGAGGCAAAGTCTAGAAAGCTTGAAATATTCAAGAGGCTAGTCATAGACTTTTACCTATGCAGCTGTCGGTAACTGTCTGCAGATGATTGTAGGTTCTACCACTTCCAAACATTTCCTAAAGGGTAGCATATATGAGAGTGCTTGTATGCACTCACTTAAGTGAAATTGACGGCATGCAAAATGATTGCTAATTTTTTTCTTCTCTTCATTTAGGAAGTCAACAATAAAGACCACATTCGAAAAAATATGCGTGCGTTGCTACAACCACAAAATGCCTTCGCTTTTCGCACTCAATTCGCAAGCACTTGAGGGAGGATATAAATACTTATGTGGTCTATGTGAGTTCATATCTACACCTATATATATCCATATGTAAGCCTACAACTCAACTGAATTGTTACTAAATTGAATTATTTCATCAAATTTGTGCGAATATTTATTTGCTTAATAAAAAGCTTAATTATGCGGAAAAGTTGAAGTGTTGCATAGTGGAAAGTGAAGTGACTGTCAACCACGGACTCAAGGTACTCATTTATGTCATAGTTGATCGTTGTCAATAGTTATTGTGGGAGTGAGGGAGGACCATTCTTCAGGAAAACATTGAATATTTGGAAATAGAGTGGCCTTTAACTCCTCCACAACTGGTGACATTTTTCCTGAAGCTTTTTGTTGACTCAAAAGGGGAAGATATTTTTGATTGCACATACATAGTAATATTAACTTAAAAAAAAATTCTAATTAATTCAAAACAAGTGTGATACAATTCACATGAAATAGAGCCCTTTCTACTTTAGACGTGAAATAAGCTGGACCAGCTTTCCTTATCATACGCCCAAGTGCAAAGACAGACATATGGAAATGAAGTTTAAGGCTGAGTTTCTCTTCTGGGGTGCCGCTTTTAATTTAGTCTACAAATTGGCGGGACCTGCATTTTCTCCACACAAAGTCCACCAAAGTGTGTGAATTTTTCCTGAGAGGAATTGTAATGGGATAAATACACTTGGAGGGTTGCTGACTATTGCCCAGCCTTTGAAAAAACTTTTGTCTGTTTGATTTTACTTGTCCCTCAATTAGGACATGGGATCTTCTGTGTGGGATCTTCTGTGTGATAGGGCAGCACACTACCACCAAATCACGGTGTAGGACTTTAGATATTAGAAAAGAGAGCCAGGTTTTTGCCGGCAGCACTTGGGAAAAGACAAAGAAACATTGTAGGTACATAAAGGGCTATCGACCGACCGGTCATTGATTACGCTGCACCGATATCTTCGCCTACCATTTCGATGGAAATACCAAATAGAGAGAAAAAATAACTGGCGCGCCATGTTGGACGACCAAAATCGTTCAGATGGTTAAGCGCAATTTAAAGTGAGATATATATCGCGGCCGCCGTGGTGTGGCGGTAGTGTAGCTGGCTTATCACACCTAAGGTCCAATGTTCGAGCCCTGGAACAGGTAAAATCAAAAGTGATTTGAAAAAGTTTTTTCAAAACGTGGTCTCTCCTCCGAGTGTATTTCTGCCATGGAAGGCTTCTCAGCAAAAATTCATCTATAACGCGCAAATTATTTATTAATTTGTTATTTATATGTAGCCCAACCGTGCTGACATTAACTGGAGGAAGGTGCAAGTCTGTCAAAATACCGCTATGAGAACTGCTACTGAATGTCTCCTTATGCCATCTGGGTCTCACCTGCATCAAGAGGCAAAAAAGCTCAATAACAGAAAGTACGCGGAATTAGGGACGGTATACTTGGTCTTTACGACACTTCTATTTTTTTTTATGTTTGATAAGATCTGTCATCACATCACTTACGTCCACACCGAGTGTGTAGATACCTCTCAGATCTCGGCCTGTGCACCTCGTTTTCGAAAGAGAGCGGTATTTTTATTGAGGCTAGGCTGACCCTGTCCCTACTTCGTTCTGGATACTATAATTAGCTAAACCCTTACTTGTCCCGACTCGACCTTACCATATGAAATCCCTGCGGTGCATGTGGTGTGCCCCCTTCTAATACTAAACATTTCTTTAACTGTTTAATAGAAACTACTCTTCTAAGGCTAATCTCACTCTGGTCGAACCCTATTGCAACGGCTGGTTTCCTTGGACTTCCAAGGCCACTTTCATGGCTCTTAGTACAGCCTGAAAGACTCGCCAGCTTTACTTTGAGTGAAGACTGTAAAAATTTTCCCTTTCGTTTCTCTTAGGGATTATTCGGGTATTGAATCCAGAATACTAACGGTGCCAAGTCTGACTTCACTATGAGACAGGAACACATCCTCGGTAAATTTGATATAACTTGCCTGTAGTTTACCATACAAGTACATCAGAAGAAAGTTGAGCTTTTAGTTATGTTGAGTGAAGTGCTGTAAGCATTGCGGCGGACCATTGCACTATACCCATCCTGCGGTTAGTACTTCGATTTTCGAGTGTTGGACACCATACCATTAACTATGACTGCTTTACAGGGATTGAAAACTTTCTCGAGCTGCTCTCGTAATGTTCATTCCACTTGAACAAGGCCTAAAATATGGTATCTTGTATAGTCATTTTAGTCTTAACAAGATTCGTTGGTAGAGCCGCTTTCACATCACAAATATACCAAGAGCTTAAGTTTTGCTTATTTGTTCTCGTCCAGCCAATTTCATTAAGGCCAGCATTATAAGGAAACTAATGAAAGTACAAACTGAAGTACTCATTGAAATCAGTAGGTTCGGCAGTACTGAATCGATCCTACCGTTGACTGCAATGCCAAGTGAGTGACTACAGCGTGCTCTGGAGCTGCATATTTGGAGCTGGTGAAAGTCCTTCCTTTTCGGGACTACTTCAAGTGCAATCAGACAATTTTGGGCCATTACTGGCACTTTTCGGACTAGTTGATCGTGCTACAGTAAGTAAACTGTTAAAAACACCAACATCAAATGCTTGCGCTTTAAATAAAAAAGTCTAATTACGTGACTGGGCTTTGAGCCACGTTTTAGCCCAGAATTTGTGAATGATTAAATGGGCAACCGTATGCACGTAACTCCTTCAGATACCGCCGAACTGCACGCACCACAAATAAGCCGGCAGCTACGCATTTTCACCACAGCAAAGCAATAAATATGAAGATCGAAATTTCCTTCGTTTGAAACGCAATGCTCCAGTGTTTTAATATTCTATGGAAAACATATTTTCTACACTTTTAATGTTGTTGTTATATTTTTATTTCCATTTTAAATTTTATTTCATGAAGTTGGTGTGAAATGTTGAGCGATCGCTTTTATTTCGTTGTTGTTGTTGATAGTTTGTTTACGGCCCATGTACTTCCTCTCGACGGCAAGTGTTACAATGGATTTCGTTAAAATCACATAAATATGCCTAATTGTGTCCATGCATACATACATACGCCTAATTATGCTTGCACAATATTCATATATTTATTTAGATATTACGAAAAGCAACGCGGCGCGCTAGCGGCAGCGTCAAAAACGTTACGGAAATCCACAGAAATTTAAATAAATCCATCGGAGGAACGCCGCACATTTTACACAATTTATTGACGGCAATAAAAGTAAAAAATTGTGAGTGCATTTAAATGGAAAACGAAACACCGATGACAGCCGAGCTATTACAATTGTTTCATTTGAGCTGCTTGGGCTCATAAGAACTTCCTGCGCACAGATCCTGACGCTCTTAGCACTTTTGGTATGCATCGCAGGCATTTGTTTAGTGTAAGCAGCGGCGATTGTGTTGGTTTATTTTTTTGTAAAATGCGCATGCGCACAATGTGTTGGTAATAATCGGGAACCCTTTTACTCATAAGAAATGCGCGTCGAACTATTTTTACTTTGATGATGATGAAACGTTGGAAATCATTTTTAATTTAGTGCGCGACATGCGTTTCTATACTCATATGTATGTATGTATGTAAGTTTCTGCTTAAAAAAAATTGTATTTGTGCGCCTCTGCTGTAGTTTTGATTTGCTTTGCGTAAATCCCATCGGGTATTTGAGGTAGGCTCAGTTGCCTCAAGCGTTTGCTTTTTTGTAGTTTGAATGGTGCGCATTTACTTCTCCTTGGATGTGTCTCATTTCACGTGTATTAATTTGTGTTCCCGAACGGAAGTGATTGTATCTTGTTTCTTAAATTTAATTTAATTATTTCAGTTTTTTGCTACCAATTTGATCGCTGCTTTCTTGCTTGACATTTTTTTCTGCCCTTTGGCGTTTTGGGTTTTAAAAATGTTCAGCTCAGTTGATTTAAGCCCATGTTTAGCCGATTTTCACAGGCCAATGTAAGCTGGTTTACTAAAATGTTTGTATGTATCTTAACGTGGGCCATACAAAATTGTCTTTTTTTTTTAAATAATATTGATATTACTTTTTAGATACGGGGTCTATCAGCTATGCTATCGACTTTATCGAAATTCACTGCCAAATTCCGATTAAATGGATTGAATTTTCTCATGGTCTATTATATTTTCCTCGTCGGTAGTTCCGTCGAAATAGCTGATAGACCCCACTGAAAAGTACTAATCTTTACTAATAATTTTTAGAGGCCTATCAATGCTAGCTTAGATTTTTTAGAACTAACCTCCATCTAATCTATATTTATCTGTTTCTATATTGACTCTTGCATTTCTAACAAATTTCCTATTTTATTGCTTGAAATTTAATTTCCTCCAAATATTTTAATTTGTGTACATATATAATATAAAAAATGAGCTGTCCCAAAAGATCTAGACTAGCAATGATATACCACCAAAAATAAATATTAAGGTCGGGGAACAATACAGTGGATGCCACCAAAAATGGCCCAGTTGGCTCTTCTGATATTCGAGCCCTAACAGCAATTTAAGTGTAACCAACAAAAACAAAATTTTAAAGTAGAAGGTTTTATATTTCACAAATATAAAAACTTTTAAAGCAAAAGCTTACTTACATCATAATTTGAATTTTAATTTATTTTATTAATGGCAGATATTAGAGTTGTAATATTTTGTGAAATGGTTTAAAATAAACAGACTTATCGAAATCCGTCAAAATACGGATTTTCAAAATTTTGTTGGTTACGGCTTAACTTTAAATTTTGAGCTTGTCATAGCAATTCAATTTGTTTGGAAGAAAATACCAAACACCATGTAAGGAAAAAATCGCCAAAAATCAACCCAATTTTTGAGAGCCTTGATATATACACTTTTTGAGACTAGAATTTAATAAACTAGAATTTAATAAACGTAACCAGAAATCATTTTAAAAATCTTGCCTCAAATTTGAAAACTCTAACCCCATTTTTTTGAATCTATTCCAGAAATTTTGGAAATAAATACAATTCATATGTAAGTACCTGAGTTTAATATAAAAGTGCAAAGCAACAGTATGTTCGGTATGAAGATCAGGCACTTCAGTGTGATAAAGAAATTTCCGCTAACAAATCGAGAGTAAAAAAATATTTACAGCATATTCGAAGCACTTAGAAAAATTCAAATTCAGAATTTATTCCTCAAAATAATGAACTCCAACGCAATTGAAGGGAAAAGGGAAACTATACGGGAACGAAGTTTTGAAGAAGACGGTGTTGTATGGAAAAGTATTTAAGCAAACATAAATTTGGTTTCAAAAACAATTTAAGAAACACAGATTAGTTCAAAAGGGTTCAAAATCTATTTCCAAATTAGGCAAATTTCGGTCTTAAAACTCAGAAAAAGGTGATCAATAAAATCACTAGAATGGCTCCAATAAACCAAAAAGGTTTACAGACAGTTTGGGAAAAACGAGAAACAATGCCAAGGAATTTAGGATCGAGAACCTGACTCAGTTTTATATGAAAAAAATCCAATCCATAATAATTCAATATATGAATTTAAATTTTCCTTTCAACAGCTTTCACTCAAATCTTTTGAGTTAATCATTTCTTTGATCTCCAAGAAAATCCGGGTATACCTTCTTCGAAAACTATGTACACACCGATGGTCTATTAGTAAATTGTGATATATCTCAAGCTGCTTCAGTTACAAAGATTAAATTAGCAGGCAGAATCCCCGCGATTACAAAATCTAAATAAATTTTGAAATAATTATTTTGTGGCATCACCGTTATTAATGTACTCGCAACCTATCCATTCCGCTTCGAAGCGGCCTCGTCAGTACAAAAAATCTTGATAAAAATTAATTGCGAATGTTTGAAGGTGACGATATGCTGTCAAGAAAAAGCTTCTGGATCCTTCATTTTCGAAAGGATTGAGTATAGAGCATAATATAAGTTGTGTTTTATGATGTCCCTAAAATATTTTCGGAACTAATTTATTTATTTCCAAATTTTTGTACATGTATTGTGTTTTACCCTTCAATATAAAAGTGTATCACTGCTTTTAATGTTTTAAATCGCTAAAAAAAATTTAAAAACTAAGACCATCCAACTCAAATTTTGAGAACTTACTGAAGTTTTCACTCGGTTGTATTTACTGGGTCTACTCTAAGTAAATCTTTGTTGCAATAGTGTTATTGACTAAACTTTCTTATAGCCAGTGAACTAATTAGGCAAATCATTTTTTTACAGAATATTAAGTCCTTCGATCTGTATCTGTAAATTTGGCCTAAGTCTCAGTCCGTGAAGGCGGGATAGACATTTCAACTTACATTTTAATGTTTTACTCTTAAACTATAACAGAAAGTTTTGCACATCGACCCATTTGAATGATAAATGTCGATCGAGGCAAATCCTGAAATAAAAATGCGCGAAGTAAATTTATGCAATTGAGTTATATCAACTCTCTAAGGACCGGGACGGGTGTGACGAGTACCAAAGAAAACTTTCTTACTAACAATTCATCAGATAGGTTTTAAGCCACTGGCGAAATTTCTTACCTGAATTTGTAATAATAACTTCCCAGCTTACCAAAGAAGGAGCGCTCTGAAATAATGATCCAAAATGAGTCCGTAATTTATGCGTTTTTGGAGTTTTAAACATCAAAAAAAAACCTTTTTTAATGAAGATTCACGGAGCCTTGGGTGAAGAAACGAGTTTGGTTGGGCGGACAAGCCACCCAGCTCAAATAAATAAATGTTTTAGCGCATTTTCTGATCGTTTTGGTTGTACCTAACAATACATAAAAAGACATTTTCGGATGGTTTATCAATTTATTTGATAAGTTCCAAATGAAAAATGTATACTCTTAGTTGTACTTTCTTGTACAAATATTTTAATAGAAAATTTACTTCAAAAACAACCAAAAGCGTTGTAGCTATTTCCAAAATTATTTAAATACAAGTTCAAAAATTGTAAAAAGCATCAAAATGAAGCGAAAAAATGCCTAAAAGTAGTGAAAAAATGCTCCAAAAGCTTCAGGAAACCATCAATGAAAGGTTTCAATATGAGTCTAAAAAGCCTCCAAAATTAATTTAGAAAGGGTGGCGGAGTCATTTTTGATTCTTTGTTATGACTTCTTTAAGTGTGCCTATATAGAGTGAGTTTTTGCTCATGTTGGGCTGCGAAGAGATCTCATTTCTGAATGTAATGCTAGGAGGATTGGCCGTTATATACTTTCGAACGGAGTCTTTTTCCCTCAATTTGGTTAGTTGGGTTAAATGCTCGAAATACACCTGGGACGGGTGCGACAACAATTTGAGTCTAGTGTAACAGGTTGAACATAAATAAAAAACTCATTATTATGTTATTAATCTTTGGTCAATCATAAAAAAGTCGTTTCATCAAAAAGTTCCCATTAAGATCGATACTTTTCATTGTTTTCTAACCAACATGTAGATTTTTTTAAAATAAATGAATACCTATATCTTAATAGCAGGAGCCTACGAAAGTTTTTGACACAAATGTAGATTACGCGGTTTGGCAATCACCTGATGCTACGAACTATTTTCTGCTGCCAACTATAAAGAATACACTTGAATTCGGAGGTTTATTTTCGTTTTTTGTTATATCGGATTTCCGCCTTCGAAACAGATGATGTCAGCCCCAGAAAATTTACTATATAAAATTTAATTTCTCTAAAAATATTCAACCATGGCAGGGGTGAATGTGTTAAAATGTTTTCTTCGAGGCCCAAAAATGAGTCCTGTTAAATTTAGTAGATATCAGACATTTAAACAAGCGCTGTTTAAATGCTTCATTTAGCAGTATAATGTAAACGGTTTCACAGAGTATAATACTTTCCAAGTGGAAATGGCATGTTACTTACAGTTATTTCTCCTTCAAAATTTTAATTTACATTTGGCAGTAGCTTACATTGCTCTGCCAAATCATTAAGTCAACAGCATACGTTGCAGATATGAGTTAGAGCGAGATGCATAAATATATAAAGTACGAGACAAAGATATAATGACGTACGGGAATGAGCGCACACCAGCTTAACATAAAGGCGAGCGTCAACGGCAATGGAGAGTAACAGTTAGAATAAAAATGGCGAGCGCTTACTTACTGTAAAAGAAATATGCCCCTAACAGAGTAAGCAAGCCGAGCAGAGTTTGAGCGCGACCCAGCGAAGTTGCAGAAGTTCACAGTTACCACAATGGCCACTCGAGGCGCTTTTAGCAGCATTCTCAGAGTACATTTACGCTCAGCTTCCTGTTCATTTTTCAGCTTCCATACAAAAGCGAAAATTGTAATTGCGCACCATGAGGTTTTTACGAAATGTCTTCATGGTAATTTCGTTGTTATTATCTCAGCTAGTAGCTTGTTGGATTGTGTTATCTGCAGCTTTTTTTTGTTGCCACCGTCGAGTTGCTGTTGTTCCTCTTTATGATTATGAGAGGCTATCAAAACTTGACTCTTATGTAGCAACAACACTGTATCGGCATATGGAGACAAAAACAATAATCCAACGTAAACATTCGTAGTACACTGATTGTTGTAGTTGCAGAAGGGGAGGATACCATCGAGCAACGACCGAGTCAAGTGAAGTCGACAAACGCCGCAATATATATTTGTGTGTATGTATTTGCGTGTGTTTGTCGATGGAAAAGAAAATGTTGGAATATGAGTGCTGGTTCTCGTCGTCGGTTGCCACCATTGCTACTCACTTGTTTGTTGTTGCTTTTATTACTGTGGTGAGACGAGTATGACTGCTCTGGGTGCTCTGTTTCGTCATAGCGTGAATATGAGCGTTTTCAGTTATGAATTATGTATTTTTATTACAAACACATATGCATTTATTATACATACATACATGCATACACGCATAGGTACACATGCATATACTCTGAGTCTGTACTTTATGCATGTGTACATACGTATGTGCGAGAATTTATATAGTATTCATGTACATACCTAGCCCTACTACCATCAAAGTTTTGCCTTCTCCTCTTTGATTTGCTTTAACTTGGCAGTTAATGGCTACCCAATAAATAACTTTTGAAAAAAGCACTCCCCATTTGACTGCAATTTTCAAGTTCTTACTTTTTTTGTTCCTGATTTTATTATGTTTTGCTTATCCCGTTCAACAAAAATCGCGTTTAGAATAAATGGTCACTTCGTTGAACAATTATTGTTTTGAATGCAATTTTCCAAAGGTAGTTGCCTTGATCAGGTTGGACATTTGACCAAGCGTGGAACCCATTCTCCTGCTTGAAAGTATTCTGACCCCCCAAACCTAGTGAATCCGATAAAAAGGAAGTTTTTGCTACAGGGCTTGCCTTATGGGAAAAGCTAATGGAGGCAAGCGGATACCGAATGTCGCTCAAGAACTGCAATGGAAGCTCTAAATGAGCGCCAAAGTACACACTTTGCAAACATTTTCCGTTACTACATTTTTATATAAAGTTGTCTGCCGTTACATGTACTGGAGCTCTCTTTACGACCTTGATACGGCACAAGACCTCATTTTTGAGCTCGACAAAAGAAAGATCGAATGGCTTAGTCGTCATAAGTGTTCAACGAAGGTTTTAACTGCACATAAAATAAGCGATTACTGATTTTGATGCAAAAAAATCTAGACTACTTGACTTTCATAATTTCGTAAAAATCATATTTGATCAATTTATATGCAATATAAGATACTTGAATGTAAGACAGTTGATCATTCTTTTCAAGGTCGCTTATAATAGATTACAACTACTGTTATTTTTGAAGGAAATTTTGGAAATAAACTAATACATACCTACAGGCTTTGGCTATAGTACTATTTCGAAAATTTATATGCAAATTTAAATAACCCCGTGCGAAAGAAAATTCTGGCCACCACCCTACCTATCTCATTCATTCATAGCGTTATATCTGCGTCCTTGTGCAGATGGGAATCAAAAGAGTTAAACACATTAATTTTTACCTTTTTTGCCGGTTTTTACGTATTAAAAAATTTAAGCTGAAAGTTCTCAAATTTAAAGACACCGAGATCCACTTAAATAAAATATTTGTAATAACCAGTGCATGGTGGTTTTGAACTAGGTGTATGAGTACATAACGCAACCCTCTCTCTCAATTGATATGAGGAAGAGTTATGAATTTTAACAAAATTTTTTTTATTACCATTGGTATCTTATTCACGTCAGAATATGTGCGTCCATTAAAACAATTTAGTACATAGATTTACGTATATTCTTTTATATAGTCACCTCCTTCCTAATTTTTATTAAGAAAGATTAAGGTGAATCTAAAGCAAAGTTTCAAAAACTTATTACATTGCTACACCAGCGCTGTTGGCTTCACAGAGTAATAACCTTTTCAACTGCATATCGTCTGTGACACTGCGAAACCGCGTAACGCACAAATGCAAAACCGCGTAAGTGACATTTGTGTCAAAAACTTTTATAGGCCCCTGCCATCAACATCTACTGCTAAATTTTCAAGAAAACTAAGTGTTGGTTTGGAAAATAATTGAAAGAATCGATCTTGATGGGAACTTTTTCCACAAAGTGAATATTAGTCGAAAAAATCAGAAATTTGTAGTGGCAAAACAGACAAACTGAGATATCACTTACGCGGTTTTGCAGTATCACCGACTATATGCACATACAAACATTTCTGGAAAATAAATAAAATCATAAAATAGTTAATATGAGCAACAATGTGCGATGCTGTTTAGTCCTTTCGCAGGGGCTGCCTGTAGTTGTTGCTACGAGGTGACTCGAAGGCCGTTAGGTGCCACACTAAAATGAGAAACTTGTGGATAAGACCTGCGCAATAATGCTGCTGCTGCCATTTGAATCATCGTCCTCGCCGCCCGCTTTGAACAACATTTGTGTGCATAAGTTAAATCAAATTTATTTTCTCCTAGCACTCTTCCTTAGATTTTTATTTTTCGTGCATATTTTTATTAGTTCGTATTTCAAAAGGATTTATGACGGTTGCGCGATGAATGTTTTACGATTTGCAAGAAAATTTAAATGTAGAAAGGTACAAATCTGGATATATAAATACTAGGGATGCGAATTCCGGAATCCCGGCGTGATAAATACACATTTTTTCCAAAAATGTATCATATATAAATTGCATCAAAAATCCCTTCACAGTTCGGAATATTTAGAGAACCAGAATTTGTTTATAAATTTTTGGTTTGTGACTTATAAAATAACTTTGGTTATAAAAAAAAAACAAATTAAAAATCCACTGTTTTGTTATATATTTTAAGTCAGATAGTTTCATAAGCAATTTAAAAAATAGCGACAACGTCATCCCTAGTACATAACGCATATTTTTATACTTAAAACTACAAAGCTCGTCCACGCTTCGCTGCAGGTAGATCTTATTAAAGATTGAGTAAATCACTATATTTCCAAAATCAGTTGAGATATGAAACTTAATCACATCGTTTATTGCAGCACTCATTAGCACCTTTCGTTTAATACTAGTATTGTATCTACACATTTTGCGTCGGCCTGGTCCACATATTGATCGATAACTCCGAAACTTGTTGAGTTATCGAAATAAGGAACATTTTAAACTTTAAGTTGTACGTAAAGTAATGCTACAGTGTTTTAATTCTATTGAGCAGTTTTTCACACAAACATACAGACAAAAATTCTAAAAACTGGTGCTTTGGATTCTATTGGCTCAATAATGATCTCTCCTATTAATTTTTCATAAATAGCTGCAATGTACGGACGTCCAGCTGTTACAATTTTACTTTATATAGAGATAATGCTTCCATCCCATTAGTTGTTGTTATTTCATTGAATTTGTATGATTTAAATTCAAGTCTTGAAGTAAAGTGAGATTCGGGAAAAAGTCGGATCACTAGCCACGTCCTTAACCTTAAATCTAATGACAGCAGTAAAGCAAAATAACCTGTAACGCAGGGTACGTTCAATACAAAGGCAGCTACTCCTTACAAAATCCAGGCGGCATCTTGTAACGCTTTTGATTCATGTATATATTATTATTTATTTCATACAAATTCAAATACATACATACATAGACATATCTTCGGTGACACTGCAAAACCGTGTAACGCACAAATGCAAAACCGCGTAAGTGACATTTGTCTCAAAAATATTTATAGGCCCTGCCATCAAGATCTATGTATTTATTCTCAAGAAAACTATATGTTGGTTTGGAAAATATCTAAGAGAATTGATCGTGATGGAAACTTTCCCCATAAAGTCAATATTTTTCTAAAAAATAAGGAATTTGTAGTGGCAAAACAGCCAAACTGAGATATCACTTAGCGGGTTTTGCATTTAGGCATTACGCGGTTTTGAAGTGTCACCGACGATAGATAGTTTGTTGGCATTCAATAATGTGCATGCCCCTACCTTGGCTTGCACACCAATCGCTAGACGCTCTTGTTGCAGTGCCTTCATATTTTTTTGTTGATGTTTTTTCGAATGTTCGGAGGAAATATGTTTTTATGCCTTCATCATTTTTACTCACACCATCATATCGCACGTTGAACTCTCCTAAGTTCTCACTTCCCAATTGTAGTTGCTCGTGCACCGATGATAGCGCAATGGCGGCAAAACAGGCAATCGGCAGCGGCACCAAAGTCAACTTGTCGCTCGTTCTCTTTCACACTCACAGGCGTTGTTGCGCTGCGATTAATAATTTATCATAATTCATTCATATCATGTCTTATGGCAGGCAGCGCACAACCATTCACGCACACACTGCACGACGTATTTGGCAAACAAGCAGCCCGACAGACTGGTTCCGTTTTCTTTGCATGCGCGCGCCCAACCTTTTGACTCGCTACAATGTCCACTGGTTGTAAGAGCAAGTGAGCAATATAGCTGTGTTCTCTTTTACAAGCGCTACAACTTGTGGATTGTTGTTTCTTCTCCTTCTTCTTCTTCGCTTTTTTTTTAATAATTTGCCTTATAAGATTTTCGTCTGGAGGCACACAAGCCGGCAACAACAACAACAAGCGCTGGAATGTTTTTTTTTGTTTTCATTCATTTCGCATTCGGTGTTTCCGTGCTCGTTTTGTTGCTGCAATTTTGTTTTGATGCGCTTGTAGTGGTGTTGTAGCTTGAACAGGTTGCTATTGTTACTGTTTTGCTTTTGTTATTGTTGCTTGTATGAATATTATGAGCTATCCATCAACATGATTGCAAACGTTATTCGTTCGTTATTCTTGTCGCTACTTACTGCTCCCTCTGCTGTTGTTTTTTCTTAATTTTTTTTTGCATAACTTTCATTGCTCGCGAAAAAGGTAACTCCCACTTTCTTAATTGTTGGTCGCTTTCTTGAACTTTTGCCTTTATTCAATTGGTTGTGCAATTTTTTTTTTTCGTATTTTTGTTTTATTGCCCAATTTGATATGTACAAAGATACTTATAAATCTACTAATACATGGATAAATATTCATATACATTACCAGGTAAGTTCTACAAACCTAAAATTACATATTTATGTACGAGTGTGTAAATAGGTATGTGAACTCACAAGTTTTTAAGTTGCTTGTTCCTTATTTATTTATGTATTTTATTGTAGGAATTTGTATCATAAAATGCTTTTTATGCACTTTGAATTTTAAACGTAAACATTTTTGTTGAGATTTTAAAGTTGTTTGTGATCTATTTCAGTTTATTTAATTTGTTTCTACTTCTTAATTACGCATGTGAAACTAATCTATTTATTTGTCATAAAAGTACTGTTAAATTTTGTTGACTTTGCGCATACTAATGTGGAAATAATAAAACACGTTACCACCAGATTGCATAGGTGGTATGCAGTGTAAGACAAAACTAAAGCACGAAAAGTCCATCTTCTAAACATGGTTCAATAAAATCCTATGTGCAGGTTTTAAATTTTTTATTTATTTTTACTGATAAAGGCCACATATTAGTTATTTGAAATATGAAACAGAAACCCCGTTTTCATGGTGGAATCAAAGGAAATCAGGAAATACCCTTTCAAAATGTTTACACAGTTTTCATGGCCTTATTTAGCGTACTACAAACATTTTTCCATTCAACTGGTTCCCTAAGCACTGCACATAGAGGTACTTATGCACGAAAAATACCGAATAGTAACGATCGGGCAATCGTTCGTGGAACCAAAATATTTCTTCTTGTTTCCATAAGACGTTTCATGAAAAAAGTTGTGAGATCCACCCCATGTAGACCCATTTAAAGATGTGCTCTTTAAGATCAAGTACTTCACTTCGGAGCTTTTAACCCCCTTTGATTTCAGATGAAAAGAAATAATGGTTTTCAAAATTCGACCGAAATTGGAGTAGTACAATACGGCGAGGAATCTTATGTTATGTTAAATAAAAGTTTTCTGAAATATTACGCCGCTCTGAAGCTTGTTCCCAGACCTGAAAAATAACGCGTACTTATATAGCTATACTTTTTGATCGATGAAACACAGTTGATGCAGTGTAGGGGTTGGTAGACGCTTCTCCGGTCATGGAGTGGGTCCAATTCATGCGATTGAGTTGGTATTGGATCATTTCATGTACAAAGATATTCATAAAATATTAGTCGTATTTCTTTTAGGGGGAAAGAATTCCATTAAGGTGGATCTATCAGGAAGACATTCCGCCGAAACGTATATCGATTCGTCTCAAAAAATAGGTAAGGAGTAATAGTGTTGACGTATCGTCATGGCCGTTGGTATTTAGCGAGACAGAGAATCCATAGAAAATGATGGATCCAAAAATCGGGTGGAAAATTACAGCAACAAACACTCTTTATTCGGACAAGTTGAGCAGGCGGGAAAGATTATTTCCAACACGATGTGAGCCTGCCAAAAAGAGCCACGGATATTCCACAAAATAACGAAAAAAAACCAGGTTTGTCCCATAGATATTTGATTGTGCTTTAGTTTTGTCGCTCCAATTTTTGAGTTCATCGGATACTTTGTACAACATTTTATGGATGAGCTGGTAAACTACTTTTATGTATTCAAATCTATAATACCTAATATGTATTCTTCCTTAATAAAAAGGAGTAAACATTATAGAAACTGTACTTACGATTTTTTTGAGTAAAATGTTTTAAAGGGAATTTCTGTGCTTTACTTTTGTCGCACACTGTATATGCATGTACACATGTATACTGACTGAGTCAAACATTTTTTTTTTGAAAACTCTATTGATATTATAATATATATTTAATATATTTTATAGATTTTTTTTCGCCATGCTAAAAAACTAATATCAATAAAAATAATAAATTTCTGCCAGGGCGAAGTTGAGTTATTATCAGCACTGCGCTCTCGTTACTAAAACCCAACAAGCAAAGTAAACTTAAAAAAAAAAAATTTAAAGAAGAAAATATAAAGCTTGCAAAATTCTGGTTTTTCGTTTAAAAAACGTTTGAAAATAAGAGTTTAATAATCAAAACGACACGTTAACTAAAAGCTTTTTAATATAAGCTTATAGAAAATTTTCTAAGAAAGATTTTTAAACAATTTTTTTTTAAACGTTATCAAAACGATATTTCTTTTATTATTTATATCTGTTTATTGTTTATAATAGAATGCTGCAACTTAAATCAATTATTAGCAGAATGCGGTAGTGGTTTAGGTGCAGCCATTATTTTTGCTTTTTCGTCGTCATTTTCATGTAAAATATGTATATTCTAAAATGAATGGAAAATATTAAGTTGAAAAGAAAAAAAATAACAAATAATTTTTTCTGAATTTTTGAAATGACTTATAATAGTTTTTTACTTTAAACTTTCAAATAAATTAAAGCTGGAAAATCCTTCATATTACTTATTGTGGTAAGTTTACTTTAAATTATTTTTCAAACATGTACATAAATGCTTGTTGGGAATCTATTATAACACCAATTCTCTGGTATTTTACTAAAAAAAATGTGCAGTTTTAGTATCTGTTTTCTCCTTAGCTCAATTTGCAATTGCAGGGTCCAATGCATGAACTGGTCAAGTCCACTTTTTCGCTTTTATATTCTTGCACAGTTTTGAGTTCTGAATCTTCCACTGTACAAACCAGACCTTTAATATTTAAAACATGAAAACTGTAGGGTATGATTGGTGCCAAACACTTTAATACTTTGCATAGTGAAACTGTCACCAAATCCTGTATATCTTGGAGAAAATGGCTTCCAATTCTTTACTTCTAATACCCCATTACTGTTTCGAAATTTAATGGTTTTTTAACCCTTCTCTGTACATACATCGTTCACCTCTTTCCCAAACCATTTTAAGACAACAAAATCTTTGTCGACTTGCTGTTATCCTTAAGGTAATTTTGTCTTTTTGATACACCCATTTCAGCGGGCATCTTCCACTCAGCGTTTGGTGGTATAGTCTGCTGTATTATTTGCGATCCACGGTCTATTTCATTCTAAATAAACAAAGCACTTCATCATATCGTCGGTGACACTGCAAAACCGAGCAAAACATAAATGCAAAAACCACGCAATGCCGACGATATGCACTATTGGCCGGTAAACATATCATATGATTTTATTTCTGGACTTCGAACATCCATAATTTCTTTCGAACCAAACAAAGCGATTTTATTTATATCGGAGCATAAAATATTCTATAATTTTTGGGCTGACTAATAGAGGCGCTCTTTCCAAATTTAGTTTTTACTTACAGAGGCTGTTGTTGGAGTAAAAGCAACTTTCCTGGAATCCTACAAAAAGGTACAGATGCGTTTAACTTTTTTTTTAATTTGACGTATCAACATCAAACATTTCACTAATATTTACTACCTTTCGCTGCATAAAATCTGACAAAGCACTTTTGAATAACACATAGGTTTTTTCTCACACAAATAATTTTTTAACTAGATTTCGTTTTTTACTAGGAAACGTCCAAGTTTTGCAAAAGTAAATACGCTTATCTAAATTTCACTTTTGAAAAGGTCTATCAATATGACCTTTTTATTGGTAGCTAGATGCAACACTGAGATCAGCTAAAGCATTATTCAGCCTGAAATGACGATGTACAAAAACCAAAAATATGCCTTGAAAAAATCCAAAATTTTTTCATACCTACCTCTTTACGAAGTCCTTTTAAACAGATGTTGTTAGATTAGTTTCCGCCAGGATTTATAAGGATGGGTTATAGTTTGAACAATATTCCAATAGAAGAGGGTAGAAATTCCTCTTCTGCAATAGTTGGTGATTGGGACTATTTACTCTGTTCTTTTACATCTCGAGTTTAAATTTGTAAAAATTGCTTAGCATAGGAATATCTGAGATTTACAAGCTTTTCTTATTTTCGAATCAGTTTAAGATTCTGTACATATTAAAGACATCTTGCCCAAAAAATGAATGGTAAATTTTTCGATTTTGAGTTATTGGGTAAACGAGGTTATACAGTGAATGTTCTACCAGGAACGAAAGGATGCCACAATATTTGACAATATATACAGATACAAATCTATATAAAATATTATTAAATTTCTATAGTGGATTTCTCAACATTTTTATTGTGCCCAATTCATATTTCTGTCTCCAGCTCGAGGATAGATATGAATGTGCATATAGCCTTTCATACGAGTACACGAATATGTAGCGACGCTGGTAGGTATTCATAAAGCACCAGTGCTGTCATCGTATTCAGGTGTAAAAACAAAAACAAAAAGAACAGTATAATATGTGCCATAAAGGCAGTATATAACAAAAATATACAATATTTGGTGCATTATGTGGTTGTAAAAATTGTGTAAGTTGGCTAAAGTATGAGTATGAGTGGAGTAGTGAGGCCGGCAGCAAACAAGTGCACATATCTTTAGCAGTGGTAGAATTTTACATCAATTGACAATTGATTCACTTCGAAAATAATAGCACAGAGGCTTGCATACAACATTTATGTAAATGGCTCAAGCAGCGCTTTAACAGCGCTATGCGAACAGGTGAATTCTGTTAACTACACGACGAGCAAACGATTTAACTTGTCGTGTAGTAGCACTGTTTTTATCGTCGCTTTCAATTTAACAGTATTTTGTTGTTGCTATTTCTTATTTGGCAGCTTATTATTTATGTAGAGAATTACAATAACAAAATTAAATTAACAATGGTGGTGGGTGTGAGTGAAAAGTCTGTTGCTTTGCTAACTCAACTGTATGCCGACTTGACTGGTTTGAATGCGTGCGCGCGCGTGAAGGAGAGAGCCTGCATAACAGTACCCGCAGCTTTCCGTGCAAACGAATGCAAGAGCTGCAGGAAGTCGTTAGGACACGAATAGAAAAAATATGAGTACCAACAAAATATGAATTGAGCAGCAAAGTTTTTCATATGTTTACAGGGAAATATGGGAATAAAAATATCAAGATGTAAAAGAGCGAGGCAGCAATGATAGCAACAATAGCAAATAAATGAATGAATGTATAAACTGAGAACTCCATATCCAATAGCCACATGCGTCGGTGTGCTCATAAGCTAAGTGTGAGGCATTGGGTAAAAAGAGTAAGCGAATGAGAAGAATATTATTAAACCATATACATATATAAGCAATAAGTGAGAGGTGAAAGAATATGAATAAAAATGTATGAGTGAATGATGAGTGTGAGTAGAATGTGGAGAGTATATCAGCAATCAAATATGTTGCTGGGGCTGAGTGTTAACACGAAGTCATGTGTGCTCCCTAACTCGTATTTGTAACACACGAATGATTATGAGAGTTTTGAGCAGTGGGAGGAAAAGTAATAAAATTGGTGCAAAGTAATCGTTCATATGGCAGCAGCAGTGGTGGCAAATGTATGAGCAATGAGTGCTATAGCAAAGGTGAGTTAGTTTGTATGTATGAATTGGTGTTAGTGCACACGTATGCATACAAACTGTGTGTACGCCACCTTGGTAGGCAGCAATAAGACTTGTTTTGGACTGATCTGTTTGCGAAGAGGCAATAAACAGCAACAGTAGTGCTGAAGTCGACGTCGACGTTGGCCTCAGTGGCTTCAATTTTGACGTTAACATTGCCTGCATATACGGTGTAGTACATTGTATATTTTTATTTGAGTGACTTTTTGGTCGCTCGATTATTATTGTTTGTGTCAGTACTATTTTGACGCGCGTGCTAAACGTTTGTGCGCTGGTAGTGTGATACGGAGAGTTTATATATGTTGCATATCTCGTATACGAAAGTAGCAAAATTAAGGAAACAGAAGAGGAAGAAATATGCAATACTCAGTTACGTGCATAAAGAGTAGGGGATTTGATAAGCGGTTGAATTAATAATAAATAAATAAAATAAAAAAACAGTAATTTACTAAAACTGAAAGCGCGTGTTCGAAAGAACAACATGTGTAGTAAACTTAAAAAAAACTGTAAATATTGCGAGCGGTGACAATCATGGAAGTTTATAAACTGCTGTTGATAGAAGTTGTTAACTAAAATGAGTGACGAATATTAAAACCAGAGCACACGTTGCAAGAACAAGCAAACTAAGTGTATATTCCGAGCCAACTAACGTTTGCCGACGGTAAAAATGCAAATACCTAAAACAGCTTTAAATTGACACGAATACTACAATTTATTAAGATAAAAGCTTTAGTTGATAATTTGCATAACAACTTAAAATACAAAATAGAAGCAGTCTTCAGGTTTTGTACAATCAATTGCCGGTAACAGCAACAGTAGATACGTAATCTGTACGTAATTGGTTGCAACATCAGCAGCAAGCTTTAACGTGTACAAAAACTAGGCGCAAAGAGGCACAATGTATGTATTACATGCGTAATCACCCATCTATATACCTACTTACATACATACCTCTGTCTGCATATGTGTAGCGCATATGTACGTGTGTGTAATAGGAGTAGCGCTTTAAAGTCATAGGTAGGCAGCAGGAGGCGCTAGCAGCGACGTAGTCGCAACACGACAGCGACGCAATGCTAATACGATTTTTCATCATTGCCGATTGAAACAAAAAAGCAAAAACAACAACAACATATGCACAAACACGGGCATGTACGCATACTATGTACATATACGAGAACGCAGCAGGAAAAAAAATTAATTGAAAACAACAGCGACGTACGAATTTATTGATATTACACATTATGAGCGGTGGCGAGCATTATTAAAGTTTAAATGAATATGATGATGACAGTTGATGACGGTAGCGTGTAGCGTAAACAACAAGCAAGAAACCGACCGAACGACCAATTAGGCAGCAACTAACCGGTTGGCGAATGCGCTTTTAAAACGGTATCATTGCAACGCCGGCGGTTAATTAAAAAAGTTGAACTGAAGAAGTAATGTCTTGTTGTAAATGTGTAACCAAGAACCGATGATGTATATTATAATGCATATCAAATAATATTGCAACAATTTTCATAAATTTTATACTACGAAAGTTGACATTTTTAAAGCAAAAAGCGTTTGAAGTAATAAATACTATGTGTGTTGTGCAACAGAAAAGCAAGATTTAACAAACAAATCTAAAAATAAGTGATGGCCAATTTTCAATGAAATATTTTGCCTAAAAATAATTATAAAATAAAAAATTATATTTTTTTTAAATGAAAAATCATATATCAACTGTATTGTGTGAAATGCGTAGTGATTTTAAAGATAATCATCAAGAAACGATCAATAAAATGATACAATTTGGCACCGTTAAATATGGAATCGTCAAACAGTTGAAAGATCGTGCGCGCAGCACAGAAAAAGGTGAGTGTGAATTCTTTAATAAAAAAAGTTTATTTTGATAAGCGTAGAAGTGTAAAGAAAAAGTGGGTCGTGGAACACTCATAGGGTTAAGAAAGATTTACATACAAGAACTTTGACTCAAAAAAAATTTTTCGTTTTTTTATGAAATCTGCCTTTGGGTGAAAGGAAATAGTGTGTCAAGATTCATATCGATAACTCAAGTTTTTCTTAAGTTTTCGTATGCATAGACTGCTGAGCGCGCTTGGGTTGATAACATTTTTTTTTTTAATTTGAGCATTTTTATGTAAGAAGTTAATACCTATTGTTGGATAGATGAACTTTTTGTAACTTTTTGCATCAGAGAATATATGAAACGTTGAAAATTTTTATAAAATTAAAATAAACTATGCTCATTTCGAGGTTGGGAACAAACCAAATGCCTTGTACTGAATTTTTTTTCATTTAATTTTCAAAATTGTGAGTTTAATTAAGAATATGCTTTTTATGAAGAAAACAGTTCTTGAAAAATAATAATCAAGAGGCAAAAAATAAATCAATAAATAGGTGCCAAACAGCTTCTTTAATAGCCCGAAAAACAGTTTCAAAATCAAATGATACTTAGCATTTGCTTGAACATTAAAGAATTTGCTTTTATTGTTTCTTGAAACAGCCATTCCATTTAAAAATAGTGTTCTCTTAAAGTCCACAGCAAGTAGCTTTAGTTTCTCTTAATCACTTCGTTTAGTTAGCACATATTTATTAAATATTAAATATTTTAAACCTTAGCATTTTTGATGCAGATATGACTTTGTTATTTTTCAACTTAGTTGTTGTACTTTTGTTAAGTTTTAGGTTACTGTCTCTGATCTTCCTCAAGTTTTAGTACCATATGAATGATTTGTGATTACTTTGACACTTTTGCTTAATCTTATGTATATAACTTGTTATTTTCGTGGTTTTTCTAGTAAAGTTTGTTATTTTGTTTCTGTTTGTATTGAATACAAATAAAAGTTTTTTGTTTGTTTTAATGTATTGTTTTTTAATAACTGTATGCGAGCCTTTATTTACATGATTCCGATCGCAACACGATAATTTGAAATAAAACTGATAAGCAATTGGATTATTTCGAAACATGTAATTTTAGACATCCCGGAAAATATTTTTTATTTTCTTTAAATTTAAAAAAATTAAATACCACATTCGTTACTTGCATATTTAGTATTTTACAAATTCAAAACAGTTTTATTATATCTGTGGCAATAAGCGGGGAAAGGCAAACACAAAAACAAACAAAAATGAGATATTGCCAGAATTGTGTTCTCTATACACAAATCTCTCATCACACAAATTTCTACTCCAAAATTTTGGATTTATAGACAAAAAACCCTGTCTCAGTTCCATATATTTACACTACAATTTCAACTTTTAAAGCGCTCTTCTGAAAAATTCGAAAAAATCACTTTGACTCTTTACCTTATTTCCACAGATATATTGATGCTAGTATTGGTCTGGGTTATTTTAAGCTATGGTAGCTGACGCTCTGCATAAGTTAGTCTGGTCCTGGTGAAGAATTTATTAAATACATATATATTTTTTTTTAATGGAAATTCACTTGTGCCTTTTCACTTTGTGTTAAAAATTGTAGATACGAAACATATCCCACGACTATTTTACACAATTTTATTTTTTGAATTTCTTATAAGAAAATATTCCTCTATTATTTTATTTGTTTATTTTATAACCTGCTTTTATCTTTATCCTAAATCAAATTACAGCCTTACTAAATATAAAATACTAGAAGATGTAGGAACTTAAATTTGAAAGTACTTTAAAGCAATTAGCAGAAAAATGTATCAAAAGTAAAAATGAAATAATCACTTAAGTATAGTTTTAAATCAGTTGAGTGTTTTCGTTTTACTATAGAATTGTGTTTGACGAGTTGAATTAAATCAGGGATTACTAATCCCATGAGAAGATGCTTCTTTTAATGATTATTCCAATTTCAGAAACCAGCAACTAATATCATATTCATTACCATTAAAATATAAAAATTTTGATTTTTTATGATTAATAGAAGAAACAAAAGAAGCAACTAATACAACTAACTAATCAAAATTAATGATTGGTTTGGATTTGTTTTGATTATTTTGCCATATTATCGAAAGAAACACGTAAAAAAAGCTTAAAAATAGTTATATTTTTTTATTAGTTTTGTTTTTTTGTTCCTTTAAATTTTTTTTTGTATTTCAATCACTCATTTTTTAATGAATTCGAAATTAATCGTTAAAAATTCAAACCAATTTAAAATATGCATTAAAGCGCTGGTAAAAAGAAATAAGGATTGTAAACTTGTGCAATTAAACCAGTTTAGTAATAAAGTGCATGCCGTCGGCATTCGTTTTACTGGCACAAGGGAATTAAAAATGGTTCTTTAGGTTTGCTGAAACTTACATAGCGACACATATTTCGAGTTACTGAGTCTGAAACCGAGGTCCATTTGGCTCAAAGGATAAATTACATTTATAACTATTTTTAGCTGTTTTGAGCAATTTACTTGCTCGATTTTAACGGATATCTGATTTGGATTTTTTTATGGGCACACCTCTGTCTGCAACTTTTGTTTTAATGTAAGTGTAGATATATACGAAATAAGTATGAAGAACGCTTAGCATTTCATATGATAAGCTCAATCTCTTTAATTGTGGTAGTTCAAAAATTGGAATATATAGTACTTTGGCTAATTTAGTTTCAATGCTATACAAAGCTGCTCGGATAATTTGATAAATATTTTCTCGACATAGCAAAAGCGCGTGTTAGCCAAAGAAATCAATAGAGAAATATAAGATAAAAAAATAATAGATAATAAATTTTAGATATGCATAATTTTTTTGTAAGAAGAAGACTAAAATATAAAACAAACATTTTGGGTCTAAAAATTTACTTTCAAAATCAGTTTTTGTTGATTTAGATGCAAACGCAGATACCTATTTAAAACTGTAGCTCGATGTAGGTTTGTGTGTTAGAAACCACTTTAGTCATCAAGTTATTAAAATACAGAAGACCATTGATCTCACATGAGCCATACTTATATACTGTACATCAGTGGCGCATTTAGGGAGAGGCTTGAAGGTGTTCCGATCCTCCACGAAATCTAGCGACTATGATTAAAAAAAATGTTGCTGCAAAGCTTACTCTATGGAACAGCTAGTTCTATTAGCACGGATACCGAATGTCGTCCAACAACTGCACTGTAAGCTCTGAATGAGTGATGTGGACTCTCCCCAAAGATTTTCCATTGAGTAAATATGTAAGCAGCACCCCATGTACTAAGGTATATTGCATAACGCTCTTTTTACACCTTGAGACGTCTCAAAATATTTTTGCAGATCTCCGACAAATTATTTTGCTGCAAAGAAAATCTAAATCGTCTAGACTTTATGTTATAATAACTTTCAATAAATTTCTCAAAATCAGATAAGCTTTATGAATTATATATATATCAATATCCCCCTACGAAAAAAAAATTCTAACTGCGGCCCCGCTGAACGTGGTTAATACGACAGCATATTTACATAAATATATGTATATCTGCCTCAGTTTTCTTTATGTTATTAAAGTTTTTGGTTCACATGAGGTGAACCAGTAGCGCTCTAACGCCTATTGGTCGCTGCCATTTGGTCAGGCTGCCTGTCGGCTGAATGGCTGCCGGCTTTTGTTCGTTGACGACATTTTTCTGCTTGTATTATTAATTTTTCATCAATATTTTGCTATTTGACTAATCATAAAATTTGGCTGGCGCTTCATAAAAAAGCATAATTAAATAACAAAATTGAATTAATTAACGATTAAAATATCTTTCGCTATAGATGAACCTATTTTTGATTTAAGTAACTTAGATTTTGAAAGCATGGTAATATGTAAACTGCGTTGGTCGATTGTATATGTTTTTATAACCATGTAAAGAATGATGAAATATGAATTTTTTATCTTTTTTATTTTACACTATGCTGCAAAAATTTGATTTGAAGAAGAGGTAGGCAAAGCCTAAACCAAGAAGAGCTGCATGTGCCACACAAAATTATACTTTCTACTTCTCTTACCACAATGTCTGCACTCAGTTGGCAATCATGAAAAGTTAAAAAACAGGTTACGTAAAATCAGTGAGCACCAAGAAAGATATATGTTATAGTATTAATAATAATTTGGCACGATATAAAACCGGAAAGGAGGCGGAACTGGTCTTCCAATTTGTGTTGTATTGTTTTTATATCGACTTCGTAAGGAATTTTCTAGAATAAATGCATTTTTCCTGAGAATATTTCCATTCCAAAAATGAGGTCGGTGCGCTTGCTGAACACTTTTTGGTGTATGAAGAACTTGGCTACGAAGAGGTCCACTTTTAGCATACAAGCCTGTATTTCGCGCCCAAATTTCTATATTATTCTTTGATTGTCAACTACTTGAAATTCGTCTTTTAAAATTTCTGCTGTTGCACGGTGTAACCAAACAAATGTGCCATCACTTTAAATTAATTTTGTTATCAAATTTGAATCTAAAACCAAAAGCACTAATAAACTCGAAAATGATGCTTAATATTTTATAATTTGTTAAAGATTTTTAGATTTGTGTGTAGAAATGTTTGTCTGTTTTATAGATAATTTTAACGCAGCATGCAAAATCCGTGACTATAACGATATTTATGAATATTAAATGACAATTTGAAGCCATAGGTAAAACATATTATAATTTATAATGAAAAATAAAAGCTTTAATCGAACAATAAATTTTCGTATAATTTTGTCATAAAAACTTAGTTAATTTTAATTTTACATTTTCGTGCGAACTCATTCAAGGTGTGTTAAAAGAATTCCAGAGTAATCGAAAGCACAAACAAATTAAGCTGAAGTTCTCATACTTTTCGAGGGTTTGAAAAAATAAACATACACTCTTAAGCAAATCCTTTCAGCTGGATCTTCTATACATTTCTAATCAAGAAAATCCTTTTTGGTTTAAGTTTTAAAAGAATCGCACTTGATGGGAACGTGTTTCATAAAATAACTATTATTCTCAAGACCATAGGCGCCTCCGCGGTTTTGCACTTCAAACGACATATATCGTCACTATACCGTTCAAAGTTTTCTCCTGGCAGATAATTCTATAATAGATCGGTAAAAAGCTAGACCCTGTCCTCAATATTTTGAAATGTATTCCAAATAGTATATAAAATTAGTAGTTCTTTCTACTAAATATACTCGACGGGACTATATTTCATTTCGTTAAATTTAAAGTCATCGTAAGTATTCAAAAAATCATTTTCTTTTACCATGTTGAACATTTTGAACGAAAAATGGAATGAAAAGTTTTTACCCAGTAAATATCAATGGCTTCGTGGAATAAGTACATATATGTATAACTTGTTGTTGTTGTTGTAATGACAAAAACACTCCCCGAAGGTTTTGGGGGTTGCTGTATAACTTAGTTCTGGATACTCCAAAAATGGACTTTTAGAAAAAATTCTTCTTCGATCTCCTGTAAGATGGCTTCATCACTCTGAATACTGAGGGAACTACTAAAAGAAAAAACTAGTAGTTTCCTATAATTTTTCCGACGTTTTTTTTTAAATGTACAACACAAAAATCGAAGCATAGAGAGGAGCGGTTCTCAGATATGCATCCAACTTCATAGCTCATTTTACCGCATAGAACATCAAGTAAAACTTCGATGCTATAGAACAGTGAGCAACAGGAGCTGAAACTCCTTATTCCAATTACTTGGAATCTGAAGAAATTTAGATTATAGAACCTCATTACGAGCATTTGACGTGAAAATGGAGTGGTACCGTGACGAAAAACAAAATCATATCGTAGTTTCTAATTTCCGTCATAACTATTCCCTCGAAATGGAAAATTCCTACTATTCAGATGAACGTCAGTGTAAAAAATTTTTGAATGGCGGGAAGTGACTTTGCTGGGAATTCGGATTCGATGATCTATTACCGGAAAGTATCGCTTTGAATATATTATCAGCGGAATATAATTCTTCTCATATTCGCGCCGAATCTGTTGTTCTTATTGGGTATCTGTTTAAATCAGTGGTCGGCAAAAAGAGAACTCTTAAGATGAGAATGTATTAGTGCATTATTTAAGTATTATTTTGTGTTGCATTTAAATCAAAATAAATGATATTTTGCTTTTTCTCTTAACGTTCGGGTCATATAAGTGCAAAAAGTCGATTATGTATGTGTGAAGGCCGAACATAGTTCGACTCCCGGGAAAATATTTGCCTAACAATGGTCTAAACAAATTTATTGCCAATTTTTTGATATACAAATATCAGTTGCATGGAAGTTGTTCGATTTAGTTTCGATTTTTAAAATTAATTACTCCAGTCTGCTTGTCCTGCTGACCACAAACTTTAGAATTCAATTTTCTTTAGCTTTGTTATTGTGTATGTATTTTTGTCTAAGCCAAACCGTAACTGTTATGAGTTTTATTATAAAACTCGCTATTTGATCATTATTTTCAGATTTTTTTTTTAATAAAAGTCAACAATATCTAATAGGTATCTTAAAGTTTTATTTTTTTGACAAAATAATACTTGTTCCTTGAGCCGTATTTTATCCTTCAAGAATACAATTAAATTTTGCGTGTTAATTTTTTTTCACGGATCGAAAAACTCAAAAAGCCGCTGCGCCTTTTTTGGCAAGTAATTGATCAATAAAAAAAAAATTAGAGCACAACGTTTCGTGCAGAAGTTGCAATCTCCCGGGGGCGGAAGAGACGGTGGAGCACCTACTGTGCGAGTGTCCAGTGCACTGGGGGAATAGAACTAAATACCTTGGTAGGCCCTTTTTCGAAAGTCTCTCAGAGCTTAGGGATATGAATCCTGGGGACCTCCTTAAATATTTGAACTTCACAGGGTGGATATAGTCGGATGGGATTCCAACTGTACTCTATAAGCACATTCAAAGTTTTTCTATAATACATCCTTCATTGGTTAATTCACGAGTTGTGGTATCAAAACGGCGCATCAGCGCTAATTGGAGTCGCAGGAGGCTCGCTACTAGACCAACCAACCAACCAACCAACCAAGTTTTACTTTCATCAAAAAAATTAAACTCAAAAAAAGATTAATTTTATGTAATTTATATAGGTTACGCTAAAATTTTCTTCAATCAATGCAGATTTCCGTTGAGCATGATGAGACATGCACGTTCATATATTTAAACTATCTTCCAATACTGGGAATCCTTTGATTTTTTTTATTAAAAATATAAAAATAGTCACTATCGGGGGTCCCTGGTCTAAACCATAATTTTTCTTGCTGGAAATTTTAAACAAATGAAAAGTGCCTGAACTACCGCTAAAGGTCAGATCAGCAGCCATCTATTTGTATATTTCAAAACGGTTGCTGCTGCGTTGCATTTGATAAATCGCCATTGATTATATTGCGCGATTGCTTAAGCCATTTGAAAGATGTTGTTGCTCTGCTGTTTTTACTTTTCTTAAATGTTTATCTTTCTACTTTGTATACATTTTTCTCTAAAACGTATAATTAATATTAATAAAAGCATCTAAATATTAATTAGGAACAAAAATGAGTAAAAATTTGTTGGTAGCTGGGTCAATGTTGTTGTTTTTGTTATGGTTGTATTTATATTTGTCCACATTTGAAAGCCTACAAACAACCAACAAACTTGCAGCAAAATGTTGCTCTCATGATTTCATGATTGGCTTGCTCTTATTGTTGTTGATGGTTGTTGATGTTGCCACTTTTGTTAAATTTGTTGTTGTTCTTATTGTTCACATACATACATATATACATGCAATTGCCGCGCCACTTGTGCTTTTCTTGTCCGCATCCATTTTTAGACATGATCTTTCTGTATAATTTAAAACGCTTAGTTTTCAACGTCTGGCCCACAACTGCACCTATGTGAGTATGTTTGTATGTATGTGTCTATGCGGCTTGTGTGTTTAATATAAAATGCGTTTCTTGAACTCATCATCATCGTCATTGTCAGTGGCAACAGGCTGAGTAGCCGGAATGTCTTATATTAGGCGTAGAAAATAAAACGTTTGGCGCTCAAATTTGATCTAAAATACAAACTAACATACACTCAGCACACTTCTTCGAGTTATTTTTAGTCGTTTGGAGTTTCTAGTTTTAGTTAGTGTTGCATAAAACCGATTTTGTTGTTGTTGATTTGATTGTATTTTATCAGCTTTAGTGATTAATTAACGCATATATGTGGTCACTAAAATGCTCATAATTCATGATGTTATGTGGGTTATTCCAAAGTCACGGGAGAGGCATTTGTATATGTGCGTCAGCATTTTGATAAAATAAACTTTTTGTTTTCAACAGGGAGAATGCCTAGCTTTCAAATATAATTTGTATCTTAAAGAAACTTCTTATTTTTTTTTTGGAAATGAGTACAGGTCTTTTAGTTTAACGTGCGGTGCACAATATAGACTCTGAGTCACTCTATATTGTCCTAAACTTTTAACCACATAACTAACAAAGCTGCCTTATAATTAATATTCAATTTCGTGAAGCTGTTTTTGGGTGATACGCGTAAAAACAAACAGACATACGCAGAACAATTTTAAAAACTTTTGTTTTGGCGCCTTTCAAAGCAATTACTGCATTATAAATAAAATATAAATCATAGGTACCAAATCGGAATTAGGAGTTTAAGAAACATTAAGTTTAGAAAATTTAGTATTACCAAGGTTTAAAATTAGTTGTAAGGATCATAAGAGAACATACTTGACTAATAGTATTTTGATCAAAAATCAATGGAACCACAAGGCCAACACCGCTTAATATATTTTATAATATATATAAAATATTTTCGTATTAAAATTCACGTTTTCATGGAACTACCCAAATATACCTGTTTATATATCGTCGGTGACACTGCAAAACTGCGTAAGAGATATTTTAGTTTGGCTGGTTTTGAACTACAAATTGCTTAATTTAAGGAAGAGTAATGACTTTATGGAAAAAGTTCCCATCAAGATTGATTCTGTTAATTATTTGCCAAACCAACATATCGTTTTCTTGAGAACAAACGAATAGATCTTGATGACAGGGGCCTATAAAAGTTGTGACACAAATGTCACTTACGCGGTTTTGCATTTGTGCGTTTCGCGGTTTCGAAGTGTCACCGATAATATATATATGTGGATATGACGTGAAGAAATATTTTGTTTATATGGAGTTATAATATGAGTATCCTATCCTTTATTTTTGGTAGAAGAAGCATTTCAAAATCGTAAAGCTTGTTGATACATGTTTGAGCCGTTTTTTATTCGTCATTTTGATGGTAGATACAATTTTTTGAATTGAAAACAACAAACAGAAAAATTTATAAGCACCACAAAATTTTCTTTGCTATCTCTCATGTACTATTCGCTAAGTGCAAGTCGCTAAGTGCATAAAAAACCGCTACTGTTTCCATAATAATTCAAAAATCTAATGGCGTTTCCTTTTCAATCAAAACAGTTACCCTCTTAATTTTTGTAGATAGTGGCGTCCTGTTCAATCATAACAAGTTATCTTTTAAGGCAGCAAAAAAACCTGACAGAGAGAGCTGAGAATAACCAACAGGGTAACACTTTTTCTTGAAAAGAAAACGCCATAAAAAACAGTATATGCAATTTTATAATTCCGTTGAAAACCTGGAAAAAATTGTTTTGTATGTAACTCTAATACAAATGTTAAAATTGTGTTTTTGTTTTTTCTTCGGAGATAAATTGAGTAAAGACTTAGGGCCGGTTTCACATTTTCAGTTTCACCATCTAACTTAACTAAGTCACCACTTATTCAGCCTGCCAGCTGACTTATTCTCGACTAAGTCAGTGTTGCTGTCGTTCAAAACCTAAATGTCAGCAATGCTCCTAATTTGTTTTGTACAATGTCCCAGCCGGAAAATTCGCCAAGCATAACTTTGACGGCGTATGCGTAAATGCATGTGAACGCTTGTTTTCTAGCATGCAATCATTACGAAACTACCGTTTTCAATTAAGCGCTAAATTTAGTACCTTCCAACTAAAGAGAAATGGGTGCAAGATCAATACATTCCTTCGTGTATGGCCATACATGCTCATTTCGCACTGGGCTATTGGGATGCGCAGAGGTATCTGGTATAAAAAATACTACTATGCAAAAAACAGCTGTTCGGGTTGTTGTGTTCAAAATTATTTAAGTCGCTCAGTTGGTGAAACCCAAAATTAAGTTAGTCTCGAATCTGTGCTAACTTAAGTCACGATTTAGATTTAGTCTTAGCCGCGTTGGTGAAACCGGCCCTTAATGTTTTCGTATGTTCACCTAATCAAAATTTTTATTTGTTTTATTTATATTTAATTATATTTTTTATTTTGAAAATTGATTCTTAAAGGAAAACAATACATAACTCTTCCACCTGCTCCGTTATAGGTACTTTGAGTGGTAGTAAACAACAAAAATAATATATCTTTTTATTTGTAAGTACTTAGCAACGTATAAAAAATAAAAGGCTGACAGTTTTTTTACTATTTTCCTTGAAAAATGTATGTGAATAACACCAGTTTAAAAAAGGAAATTGAGTGAACAAATCTGTTTAATTAGATTTTTAAACAAACTACAAAAATAATCACTTTTTACTTATATTGTTTTCGTGAAACTCGCTGTTAGTCGCTTGAAGCTAATCAACTAAATCTCAGATACTGTAAATTTTTTCTGCATTAAAACAATTTGTTTAAACAAACAGCACAACTTGCCTAGAAGTTGAGAATAAAAAATGTTGAATGTCAATTAAAAATGGCGTAAAACAAAATTTGGCACTGAAAGCACCACAAAAATTAGCGAGCAGAAAAAATTATAAGCGCTCAAGCGACAAGTTCGCATTTGATTTTAAAAGAAAACTTCAACTTAAAAAAAAAAAAATTAGTTTTTTATTCATAATTCGATAAATGCGTACGAAAAAAACATTATTAATGATTAAAAGTTGAATAACTTCTGTGGTTAGGACTTGGGATTTTATCAAGTACACATAAAACTTAAACACTTACACATATATACATATATCCAAATGCAAATTAAATTTCGAGTTTAACTGATATGGCACACCACGCGCCCTACTTCGTAATGCTCTAATCCAAAAGCGAAAAACGCATTGGCACATTACGTGGCCCTATTACATTTGTAAAGTTCTAAACATACGACGACATGCTATCGTTATTATATAATAAAGGCAAGTATTTTTTTATTGAATATTAAGTATGTGCGTATGTAATCATTGCTTGCTGGCTGATTATTCCGTTTTGGTGTCAAAGTCTGCTCCCTGGACTCTCTGGGGTTTAATTTAATATATATCAACGCTAATATAATTTACCTTTCATTTATTTTCATGGGAATGGTAAGCATTAATTTGATTTATGCATTTAAAAAACGAAATGGAAATTTTGAAAGAAAATGAAATTAATTTAATCTTTATTTTCCTATTCAAATATTCTGTTTTGTATGCGGCTTTTTATGTGTATTTTATGCGCATATGGTAACTCTTCAAAAGATATACATAGCGTCGGTGACACTGCAAAATCGCCTAACGTACAAATACAAAACAGCTTAAGTGATATCACAGTTTGGCTGTTTTTCAACAACAAAGTGCTTAATTTATAGACGAATAATAACTTTATGGGAAAATTTCCCATCAAGATCAATTATTTTATTTATTTTCAAAACCAACATGTAGTTTTCTTGAGAATAAATGAATAGATCTAGATGGCAGGGGCATATAATATATTTGACACAAATGTCACTTACGCGGTTTTGCAGTGTCACCGACGCAATGTACGTAGAATGTTTACATACATACACTCTATGTTATGCATAATGGCAATATTTATAAAAGTGTAGGTACCTACAGCTGTGTTTAATAAAATAGCAGTGAAATTAAAATGTATATTGTTCGACGAAATAAGAAGAAGATGTGATTTTAATAATTTTCATTCAAACTATAGCAAATTCCATAACCGAAACCACATTAAAAGAAATTTCAAAGTATACACAAAGTTCACGAAAGTTAATTAAGCTTTAAAAAATGGGCACCAAAATCTTCAAATTTTTTGGCAGAATTTCTAGAAATTTTTTGCAAGTTAGAACTCGCTCAAAAATCTCCCCGAATTTACAGAATTTTGTTCGTTAAGTGTTTTGAGTGATTTCTTCTCCAGTACCTTTCTTTGCTTAACTTATCAGGAGAACAATCCGATAACAATCTTTCTTTGCTTAAACCTGATGTTAATCACGATGCTGAAGAAAATTACGTAGGCAATTACTCACGATGTAATCATGATTATCACCATTATCGCCAACATGATGACCTAATATAGTAAAATAACGAACTTTTATTCCCTACCCTTCTAGTTGTATTTATAACTTTGCAGATATGGGGAGGCGATAAAGGATACTTAAATAACTAGATAAAAAACCAGGTAGATCATAATGAAATTCTTGCATTTTTTGCCTATAATTTTATAAAGAAATAACTTTTATGTATGAAGAAAAATTAATTTTGTATGGAAAAAAATACCCAACATTCTTGACAAAAAAAAATTCTAAAAATTAAGAGGAAATTTTGAGGTACTTCTAACTTCCACATTATGGTCCAAAAATTGACGGACTATTGCTATAAAACTGCGTACTCCAAAATTTTCTAAAAATATTGAAACTTTGATGTAAATTTTTAAAAGTTGAATTAACTTTCCTGAACTTTGTGTAAACTTTGAAATTTATTATACCTTTCATGAACATGAAATGGTATATTAACTTTGGTCCGATGTTTGTAACGTTTAGAAATATAAGAGATAGACCTACCATTAAGTATACCAAATTGATCAGGACGATGAACTGAGTTGATACAGCCATGTCCGTCTGTCCGTCCGTCCGTCCGTCTGTTTGAACGCAAACTAGTCCCTTAATTTTTGAGATATCTCGATGAAATTTGGCACACGGATGTATTTTTGTATTATATTAAACATTTGTCGGATCCGGTGTAATCGGGTCACTATAGCATATATCTCCCATACAACCGATCGATCAAATAAGAGGATTATGCCCATTTCTCCCTCATTTTTAAAGATTAAAACTTGAAACTTGGTGAGATATTTTCTTATGGATGGCAAAAGATTTCGTGAAAAAATCACCAAGATCGAAGCTATATATAGTATGTATCCCATACAACCGATCGTTCAGATAAGAGGATTATGGCCATTTATCCCTCATTTTGGAAGATTAAAACTTGAAACTTGGTGAGATACTTGCTTACAGATAATAAAGAATTTGGTAAAAAAATCGCTAAGATCGGAGCTATATATAGTATATGTATATCCCACTCAACCGATCGTTCAAATAAGAGGATTATGGCCATTTCTCCCTCATTTTAGATTAAAACTTGAAACTTGGTGAGATATTTTCTTATGGATAATAAAAGATTTCGAAAAAAATCACCAAGATCGGAGCTATACATATATAGTATATATCCCATCCAACCGATCGTTCAGATAAGAGGATTATGGCCATTTCTCCAAATGTATTGCTGACAAAGTTTTAGAGAACTTTAAACAATGCGTATTTAAGTTTGCACGTATTCATGAAAGGTATAAAGCCTTCGGCACAGCCGAAGACAGCGCCGTCCTTACTTGTTTTTATGTGGTTTCTGTTATGGAATTCGCAATGTTTTAAGAGAAAATTATTTAAAACAGAGCTTCTCTTTATTTCGTCGAACGTTATCCAATTAAATTTCACTACTATTATATTGAACACTACTGTATGTATGTACATATGCATATAGGGTGTGCTTTATGCATATATACCTCTATGCCTTCTTTATTTCTTGTATTTAATAATGTATTCCGATGTTAGTTTGCGTTGAACCATATTATAAAAATATGCAGAAAATTCCCGATGGGGTTATTAAAAAAGAACGGATGTGCACAAAACTTACCTATATATATGCATTTGAAGGAAAAGCTAGTGAAACACTCACTGAAGTTGTAAAGAAGTAGTCTCGAAGATATGTATATACAAAGTCAAAATTAAATTCAGACAAAACCGCAACCTTATGACTAATACAACTCTTTCCCCCTATCACCTGCAATCTCGTAGGTTTCCTTAAAGTTAGGTAGCTAGCACTGCTAACCAAGGCCGTATTTAGGAGGGGGATTAAGTGGGTTTGTACATTGGCATATACTGTTATAGAAAATTTGTAAAAATAATTTTACTAATGTCTAAAGTTGGTGAAAATTTCAAGAAAATATCTTTACTCAAACTTGTTCTCCCCAGGCGCGGATATAGGTCTCTATTTGAGGGGGGGGGGGGGAATCGTGGCCGAAAGCTCAAAATCCAAATTACCATGAAAGTCAGTAATATAAATGAATGATTAATTTCAGAACACCATTTTGACATAATTACGAAAAAACGTAACGAATTTATCTTTAAGCACTCAAATTAGCTTTCGAACAAAAAGCAATCAAGAAATGATTTTATACAGGTCAAAGGTAGAAACTAGTTTTTTCTGTTAAGCGAGTTTCACTTGTGTGTTTTAACTAAGTGGAGTTATCTTGAATCTATATTTATTGGCAATGAAAAAAAAAGAAAAAAAAAGATCAATAATATTTAGTGAAATTTAGTACATTGCAATCTATTCGTCGACAGATTAAATATGTAGTTTTGTTACAAAGATGTTTTTGAAACAGTATACATTATTATTTTTGATAACTTAGCGTCAAGCTGTTGTGATACAATTCTATATTATAAAATCTTCGCTTCCCTTTTTTTCGAATATTGCTATAATGTTTTCAACGTCGATTTTAATATCATAATGTCCGTGTAAAAGTGCTAAACCAATGAGCTTCTCTTCAGTCATCGTTGTTTGTAACCATGTGTTCAATCGCCGAGGGGTAGAAAAACTTCTTTCTGGAGAAGCATTACTGACTGGCAGTGTAGCCAGAATGTGCAATAGCATCCTTACCAGTGGAAAAGCATTTCCGTCGCAGTGATCTAAAACTTCTACAGTCGATTTTGGTATTGATTTTTTTCGGGCTTTTTTGAGAGAATATACTTATACATTTACATTAACCGCTAGACAAGCAGACAAAAGAAGATAAGAAAGATTTCATTCGATCTCAATTTTACGGAAATCTAAAAAAATGCATTTGAATTTCGGTCAAATTAAGCACGTCCAATATTTCTGCAGGCGATCGCCCTCCTGTATCCGCTACTGCTTATCCCTAGTGTATATGTTGGTTTTATGTTCTGTTTTTAAATTCAAGTTGAACTTGTAATAGTTTTCGTTATTTTTTTGAATAATAATAATAACTTTGAAGACAAAAAAATTTGCATATATTCTCCTGTTTTCAAAAAATCTACCACGGTTTTTTCAACACTGGTGCGTACTTCTCATTACGACGTTTCATTTTAATAAGGTGGAACACCCCTAACTACAAAATATATTTTGTTTAACAGATAAGCAAGTTTCAACAGGATCAAACAAGTAGTTCCTGTGACAGTCGAGCTAGTATCTGCAGCTACTAGTACCGGAACTTACCGGATTCATATACGGCAAAGTATTGCCAACATCGGTAAAACTCCCCTAAATCTTTAGGTAGACACACAGCCAGTCAGGCAACCAGGCGAGCGGCCATGACTAAAACGTTGAGTCAGTCCTTATCACACGCTAAGAATTTGAGCCTAAATTTAAAACTTTTTTGGGCTACATATATGTCCAAACCAACTTTTGTTTAGAATTTAAATTCAGCCAGTTGAGAAAATGAGCATGAAGAAAAGACTTTAAATTTTAAACCAGAAATATTTAACAACTAAAAAAACATAAAAAACGTATAGGTTAGCAGGATTAGAACCGACGCTCCCCGTTTTGGAGTCGTCCACTCTACCCACTGAGCTACGGCGCACACGAAATTGTAATGAGAAAAATTCATTGACTTGAAAATCCCTTCACAAATAAATGAAACAAAAAATTAGAAAAGTTTTAGACGTGTTTTTCAGTTCAGTTTTAAATCCAAAACACAATAAATTGCAATATTTGGAATTTATTACAAAAAAGTTTAAAAAATTGCTTAAACTCATTCATTCATGCTCAAATTTTTAGCCGTGCATCTTTTACTTATTGAACGTTCTATATTTGTTTCTTCTCATAATTACAATCATTGTATTAATACTAATATATCTACTAGTCAATGGTAATGACAGATACAACAATAAATTACCTATATTTATTACCATCGTTAATCCTTTTTGGCTTTCTTGCAAGTGACTTTTTAAAAAATCATAAAATTCAACACAAAAAATATGAAAACACGGCGAATAAATAAATCATCTACATGACTTGAACTTTTAGCAATTATAGAACATTGGTGCTAGAAAGCTTAGGGATTACGATGTGCAAACAAAATTATGTTGATATTATACTCTGTATGACAGCAGCCAATCCAGTTAAGCTGGGTGGTGTTGTTGGCGCCTCTCGGATGGGAAACAGTGAAAATAGATCAAGCTACTGAGGTAGTGTACTCGCAAGTAGAGGCAGAAAGCTATCGACGATACTAATGATTTGTTGATGGATTATATTTATCGCTACTGCTATCGATGCTTTACTACTAACGATACTATCGCTGTTTTATTACTATTAAGTGGCTAAAAAAGTGGACAATTTTGTTCGGAGAGGTTCACTCTTTAGCCATGTTAAAATTGTTTCTTCGTGCAAGTGTGAGGTTTTAGAGCCTGCATACTTTTACACACTTTCGTTTCCTAAAAATTGAAAAGAAAAACTGTATAAACCATTAAAAAAAAGTACTTTCTTCTGAATAGTAAAACACAGATATGAATCTCAAAAACGTATAGAAGCTTCATAAAAGATTCATTACAAGTCTCAAATATGACTCCGAAATGGACCCAAAAACCATTAAATGTTGGAAAAATGTGTAAAAAGCGCCAAGACGACTCTAAGAAAGCTTCATAAAGCGTCAATAAAAAGAGCCAAAACGACTCTAAGAAAGCTTCATAAAAGCGTTAATAAAAGCAGGCATTGCAAATTTTTTTAAATAAAAGGTTTCGACAAGAAATATATGAAAATCATCCTGATCCGTCGCGAATTCTTTATCTTCAAACTTTAGCTAATATTCATATTTCGCTGAAAGTATAGTTTGCAGGTTTTTTTTTTTATATAAAAGTTCTACTTCTGACAAACTCGGAAGCTCTGTGTACCTTTCTTCGTTAATTTAGCTGACAGCTACGTAAATTAGGGTAGTCCATACTTCAGCTACAAAAACTACAAATCTATTAAGCCAAACTCTTTTTATTGAGTTCGCATTAGGTAATTATAAAAGTATGTACCGCAGTGCGTGTTTTAGCAAAATGTCTTGTAACACGATTTTTTATATCGTCGTTGATACTGCAAAACGTTACGCGGTTATAAATGCAAAACCGCATAAGTGATATCTCAGTTTGGCTGTTTTTCTTATTTTTGAGACGAATATTGACTTTATGGAAAAATTTCCAAACGAGATCGATTCTTTCAATTATTTTTCAAACCAACATGTAATTTTCTCGAGAATAAATTAATAGATCTAAATGGCAGGGTCCTATAAAAGTTTTTGACACAAATGTCACTTGCGCGGTTTTGCATTTGTGCGTTACGCGGTTTTGCAGTGTCACCGACGATATGTGTCTTCAGTTCGTTTAAGATAATTAAACAAATCACTTTTAACCATGTAGATCATCAATGTGTTGGTTATTTGACTGATGCATATCTTGTGTAAAATGGGCCAGTTTTTTCTCATATGAACGTATTTATATACATACATACATATCTATGAAAGGTTAATATGTTTTTAAATTAGTTAGTAAGCATTTAAAGTTTAATATAATAAAATAAAAGAAGCAAATAATTGGTCATTTGCTAAAACAATTAATTATTTTCGTTTTTTTTTTTTTGCATTTAAAAACTTTTATTGCTCTTAATACCCAAATAAATGCCATTTAATGTAAATTTAGGCAACAATTAAATTAAAATAAGATTGTACAAGTTGTGAAAATTACATTTATTATGTTGCATTTTACATACATACATATTACGGATTTGTTTTATCGGAACTGGAATCGGAATAGCAAACGAAAGTAGCTTACAAGAGGCACATACAGAGTTAAATGTAAGGACGATGTCGAATAATATAATTACTTAATACAAAGAAAATAAAGGCTAAACCTTTCATCAATAAATTAGTGTAAAAATCGATATGGGAAAAATTTCGATATTCGAACTATTTTCGAAGATAGGTTGTTTTTTTTTGATACTATATGGAAAAAAATTCGATATTCAAAATATTTTCGAAGTTAAGTTGTTTTTGTATGAGATGCAATATCGGAAAATTTCGATATTCGATTTAAGTTCAAAGTTATGTTTTTCTTTGGATGCGCACTGATTTTGATTATTTTCTACGGACTGTAAGCATCGATCTAATTCAACTTCCAGTGATCGCCTTTACGAAAACTAAGTTTTTTATAATACGATTTATCATAAAATAACTGTAAAAGTCGATATTGATAAAATCTCTACATTTGAATTATTTTCGAAGTTAAGTTATTTCACAATGTGGGAAGCACTGCAGCGTACATTGGACAGCTATAATTTGTGTGAATGCCAATTTTTCTCTCAACAAATGAATGCCTACTTGTTTCTATGCATAAAATAATATTTAAGTTTTTTTAATCTTTTTAGTCATGAAATAATTTTTTCACGGTACTTGAGTAATAAGTAATTGTGTAGAAAAATATTAGAAATTCGTAAAAAAGCTTTCATTGTTGAGTGAAATAAATGCCTTATTTATTATACATAAATCAATTGGTATTTTTACGCAGAGACCTAGGAAAAGCGTCTCTTATTGTTTTTTAAAAGCTAAATAAATACGCCAGATAAATTGGAGAACAAACATAAATTAGTGGAAATATAAAGTGATGATAAATTTAGTACCTAAATAGGTAACAATTGTAGGGACAGAAGTTGCTGGGGACAAAACTTAAACTAAAACATTACATACATACCTACACATATATATATCTATCATATATATCATAATAGTCTTTTAAACGTTTCAAATGTTAATTGCAAATACAATTATTAATTGCATTTTATTATTTTTTGCAATTATTATTTCTATTATAATTCCAATCAACTTATTATCCTCATTCATAAAGTTTGCTGTCAAAATTGCAAAATTCGCACAGAAATACTGCTGCTCCTACCACAAACAGCCACGTTATTCACTAAATTATGCAGTTTAATTAGTGTTATGTTCTTCATACTGATTTATATGCAGTCGTATTGTTGTATTGGACGTAGTTTGTACTCGCTTAGTTATAAACACCCAGACATCATTTTGGTGGCAGTTCGGCGATTAACCCGGAAATTTAGCTACCATTATAATGCATTTATAATTATATTAAAATTTAAATTATACATATTAAAAAGCGGAGTAAGATGGTACTAGAAAACATTTGTAGAATTTTAGTCTATTTGGGGACCGTCAAATATAAACGAACGAAATCTTAACTTTGAAACTTAGAACAAAAACTATCAAAATTTTACCATAAGCGAACTACATCTAAATTGTGGATATATGAGCTAGTTCAGAACTTTAGAAAAGGCAATGAAGGTGAAGAGCGGCATTTCCACGACCTTAACTGCATATAGAACTCAGAACTAGAGAAGTCCGAATGACAAGCAACAGACTACCGCAGAATGAACCAATACCGCTATTACTATAGAATAGATATTTTTCTATTCCGTGGGTCGTTCTATTTGAGTGGCGGGAAAACAGCGAGTGTTCAATATATCAATTGCTTAAACAAAATATTGGTAGTATTGCACTCGTCAAGAAATAAAATTAAAGTTCGATTGTAATCAATCAACAACCCATCTCTAACCTATTTCGTTAAATGCTTACTTGAAACTAAATAAAATTCGCTGCTCTTCTCTCCCAGCATTGCCGTCGACGATCGGGTTGCATAAGATTTTTATTTTTATTTACTCAAAAGCCTTGAAGTCAATGTAGGACTTGAACCGGCAATACAACTCCTACCGTCTTGTATCGATCCCCTGGTGCTACCGTTAAGTATTTCGTTTGAGCACTAGTTTCAAAGTCTGTAGGTCAGCGTTACTGGCTACCATTTCAGTTGATATTTGGGGACTTTTTGTTGGATTTCCATTCTACTAGTCTGGAGTGTTATTGAAAGAAGGTCGTTCGTGTCAAACAGCAAAAAAAACCGGATTGTATATTATTGAGAGCCGAACATAGTCCGACTCACAGGAAAGTATTTGCCGATTATTGCTATGGATATTCTGTATATATGTATATACAGAAAGAACGCGCGTGCCCTAGAATCCCTCATTTGTTTGAAGCATCAAAATGTTGACTGTGCAGCTCATGACACAGGCTATTCATACAAAATTATTTGCATTTTCTACGGACACAAACATTTGAAATTGAACGAATTCTACTCATTTAATCCTCTTCGTAGATATGTAGATATGTAAGTACATACGTCAGCTCGGTTAAATAGTATTAATTATAATTATGCATATTTAAAAAAATTCCGTAATGAGATGGCATTTATTGCATGCAAAATTTTGTTATTTTCACTTACTATTTTCAATGGTTTGCAGCCGTCTAAGGTACTAAATATTTATATACGCACATATGGAGTATTAGAAATACCCTTGTACCAAATGTTATAAAATCGTAAATAAACCTAGATTATAGATCATGTATATTCATTTGCTAGCACGTCATTTGGTGTGCTTGGCATTACAACTAAATTGCAATGGATTTCATAGGAAGTTTATTGTTTCCGTAAATGGGCTATATAGAGTCTAAAAATGGGGCCTTTAGGCAAAAAGAATTTCACTTTTACTAGCTATTTCGTCCAGATTTTGATACCATTTTTCTTGTTAGCTTGATAAACTCTTCAAATATCGTTACTATAAATTTTCTATTACATCCAAAATTTACGATCTTATAGCTGTAAAGAGTACTTCGATATGCCCAAACTACGGAATAAATTATTCAGTTTCGATTAAATAACTTGCATAAATGAAGTCGACGAAAAAATACAAAAATACAAAAGGACATGTAGACCAGACCTGACCACCGCTACCTTAAATATTAATAATTTTGGATCGCTGCGAGGGTCATCAACTTAGCGCATATAGGTGTATAGAATTGCCATCTGAAAACACTATAGACTGTTTTAATTTTATATGGATTTATAGAAAAGTCTTTGGAAATTTTTCGTTTTCTGATATAAGTTCTAAGTGAATGAAAAAGTAAATCAAATAATAGAATAAAAAGGTTTTTGCAAATTCTTAGCCTTCTTTCGCATGCTCATAGAATCAATTAATGATTATGAATTTGCATTGCATGCCCATTAAGAGCCAATTATACCTACGCAAATGCAATGAATTGTTTGTTTTACATACTAAATTTATTTATATTGACTAAGCGTTAGCTTTAACTCGTAAAATTGTATCTCTTAATTGCAACAAATATGAATATGTAAATCTTATGGATTGATAATAGCAAATGTGTCTCTTAACGACATTTTAAGTTGTACAAAACTCAATAAAATTATATTATACTTAAATTCGCCAGCAGTTTGCTACTTTATTGTGAAAGTTATTGGAAAAAAAAAAGTATGACCACTATTAAGATGTCTTTGTGGTTTTCTAGTGCTTTTCCCATTTCGAAACAGACCTGTTTCAATTAGAATTTAGATTAGTAATTCATGCATTAGATGCTTCTTTTAATTGAAAATTATTAGTTAAACTTTTTTCGGAAATCCGCAAATAATAAGCGACTACCATTAAAAAAAATTAGAAAACAAATAAAAAATAATCAAAAGTAAAAATAAAAGAAAAGAGAATATAGAAATAGTTATTGTTTTTGGATATCCGTTGTATGATCGTAAGAAAATCACACATAATCAGTATTTGCCAAAGGTTTGGATTCTGTATTTAACAAATATACCTAGAATATTAGAAAAAAGTAAAACCAATGGTAAACATTTTTTCATGGCTTTTGAAGAAGATAATTAATTAAATTGGGAATCATTCGACTAATAATTACTAGACCTGTAAAAAATAACGACTTTCATTAAAAAAGAATTAAAAAACAATTAAAAATTATCAAAAGTAAAAATACAAAAAAAAAAAATAAGTAAAAAAGTTTATCTTTTTTAGACTATCTCGTCGTATCATTGCAGGAAACATGTAGTAATAAAAAAAAATCACAATATCATTATTTAGCAAAAAAAATCCATATGTTTTTCACTACCGAAGAAAATCATAATTTTTTCTATTCTTAGTGACAAATAATCACCAAAAATTAAAAACCAAGATAAGCGCTACGACTAATAATTTTAATATAGTTACCCTAAAGACGGTTCCCGTAGAGTTACCGAAATATATCGGTAAAAAAAACACTTGTGTTTTATTTTCTAACAATTGACCTCGAGCCCGAAAAACAAGAAAGTTTAAAATCAAATAAGGTCGCCAAAAATAGCTAATTTAATAGGTCTGGTTTTTCTTTTCCTGGAAGATTACTATTAACGACCAATAACTAATGGCATATATCAAGCAATCGAACATATCAATTGATCTAAGCTGAATTAGTTAATTAAAAGGAGATTAATCGAAACTATTATTTTGCTCAATTAATCACATTTTAAATAATCATAAAAAAATTAATTTGATTAATCAGGAAACTAAGCAATCAAAGCTTGATTAGTAATAAAAATTAAATCTTTAGCCATTTTCCCTTTAAATTCTTTCTCTGAAATTAGATTAATAAGTAATCAATAATTTTATTTTTTTGACAACAAACACAAATTAATAATGAGGTGAGGACAGACTAATCATAATTTGAATAATTAATGCTTTTCGTTGTTCAAAAAAATATTACAATTTTTTTTTAAATTAACTGAACGCACATCCATAGTAATAACTTAACTCTAAAACGTCCCCACTACTGGCTGCTCTGCGTACCAAACACTCTCAGGTCCAACCCCAGCAGAGATTGTTTTTCCGGTATATGTTTTTTTAGTCCGTAGTACTGCGCCAACAACGATACAACGATAACATTTAGTTGAGGACAGTAATCTAATAATATTAAATAAAATTAATGTTTTTCAATATTTTTAAAAATACAAATACTGTTCTCACTTTCGCAATCGGATTTTTACATCCCGATCGTCAACGGCAAGAGTGAAAGGGAAGAGCAACGATCTTTATTTAGTTTGGATTCAACAATGCAGTGGGTTCACTGAGAATATACGAACTTTGCTTTTATTGCTTGACTAGTGGAATACTTCCAAAATCAAGAAACTAATGCCGATCACTGCTTTAAAGGTAATAAATTACAAGTACTATCGCCTTGTTGGCAAATAAAAAAAATATAAATAAATAAGAAGCAAGAACTAAATTCTGCTACAAAAATAATATTTCTCATGTTTTCTCCAAGCGTTTATTATCAAGCGAAGTAGTCTTCGTTCTTCTTATTTCCTCCAGCTCTTACTGAAAAATGCGAGGGATGTGCAAAAAAACTGTATTTAATTGTTGTATGACCATTTTCATTGATGTTTCGAGGGAATCGCATTTTTAAGGTGTGATAAATATGAGCGTAACTGCAACACGCTTTGAAAACAGATGCACTTGTATATATGTACATATGTATATACAGATGTATGTACCAGTATTTATGTGCAACGTAAATAATTGAAGAATCATACTGCAAGGTCTTTGTCTTTTAATTGCGTTGTTAATAAAGTCAAGAAAAATAGATCAGCAAGCAAACGACAAGCCAATATCTGTAGCTGAAGTTGCTTAAGCAAAAGTGCCAACAATAACAAGGTGTGACATGGAAATACATACAAACATACACACAATTGCACAGAACAGCAACTGGACAAGCAACAACTTATATAAACAAAGTTAGTTGTAACTGAAATAGCAACAAATAGTTAGCAATTGTTGTCACATTGGTTGTTGCTGACAATTGAATTGCATATATGAGCTGCATAAGCCAAAGCAGTATGCAACAACAACAGCATATATGTAGTATATCACAACAAATGCTTATGAGCATGCCTTTGCTGTTTAAGCTGCTGGTGTTGCTATTTTATTTTTTTCTTTGTTGCTTTTCAATTATTTTTAGCTTCTTTTTTTTTTGTTGCTTAGTCTTTGCCTACGGCTGGATTAGTGGAAGATTTTTGTGCGATTATGGCGCGATCACGCTGTATGCCTGTTATGCGCTACGAAATGTACTGCAACCACATGCCGAATGCCAAATGCGCGCGACAAACATGTTGCAAGGCGGTCCGTATCGAGACGCGCCCGACTATGCTGCAGTGCGGACAATATCAACAGTTAAAACGTCTTAAGGAGTATAGCAAACAGGTGGATATGTAGCCACGATGAATGTCATGGGCTGTTGCTCTTGGTCTACGTAGATACATATGTACATATATACCTCAGTAATAGAAATAGCCGATAGTTTTGAGTTTTGAGAAGAAAAAAAAATTATTAGAAAAATCCCCAAGCAAGCCTGTGCAAGCAAAAGGCTTTTACAATGGTCTTTCAGTCATCCACATCGTCTCAGATTCGGCTTAAGCTTTCTGATTTTTTAGTGTTCTAATGCCCATACACCGCCCTCTTAAGTTGCTTGAACAAAGTATTGAAAAAGAAGAAGTAATTTAGGATATTTCGACGATTCCAGAAAAAACATTTTTTCAAAAGTTTTCGAAGCTTTTCAAAGTTTATAAGATAAAGGTTTAAATTAAAATAACATTAGGCTTGTTTGTTTAGTAAACAAAAACTTAAGGGGGAAAAAATAAATAAATAATAACATCAAACAAAATAATTCATAAATAAAAGCAATGACAACAATTCAAAGTTGTTTTAACATTTTAAAATCTATATAAAGGGGAATTTGCAAGGTAATATAATATTTCGATTTCTTTGTGGTAAGTAATAGAATTATATTTTCTCAAAAAACAGGTTTAATAATAATAATAATAAAACAACTGTTAATTAAAAATTTATTTCAAAATTTTTAAAACATTTTAAAATCTATATAATGTTAAATTTAAATAGTGTTTGGATTTCTTTGTAGCAAATAATATAATTTTATTTTTTCCAAAAAAAAAAAAACATATATCACCTAATAAATAAAAACAATAATAAAATTTCGTAATTGTTTTAAAATTTAAAAATCTATATAAAGTCGAATTTTCAAGTTCAAATAATGTTTGGATATTTTTGTAGCAAATAATAGAATTTTATTTTTCACAAAAAAAAAATATTTATAAATAAAACAAATTTTCACAAATTAAAATCTATATGAAGTAAAAGAATAAAATTTTTTCCAAAAAAAAAAAAAATAATAAGTAAACCCATTTCAAAAATTTTCAAATTAAAACAACGTTTTCATTTCTTTGGGGGAAGTAGTAATATAATTTAATTTTTCACAAAAAAAAATATTAAAGACATGATAAAGTTAATATTATTGACTTCGGCTCATTCATTGTATTGAATATTTTTCCAAACCGTTTCCCAACACTCAGTTTTTAACTTTTCTCTTCTATTCGATTTTTCTCGTCCTGGAAAATTTGCAAAAAACTATTTGCCAGATATTTAATTTGATATACGTTTCTTCAAACTATCCCACAGTAAGAAGCTTAAAGCAACAACTTGCATGCCTGTGAGGCACAAACATATAGCAACAAACACCACTAGCAAAAACAACAATTTAATAAAAATGTGAGCAAATAAATATGGCATGATTATGACAAATCAAGAGGAAGAATGTTGGTCAGTGAATGAAGCGCGCAGCTCATTCGCAATCGCGCTCACCATTTCCATAAAAAGGAAGAAGTTTTTCTCCTTCAGACTGTGTTGTTGTTTGTTAAAATGCTGCTACTTTATTAAATGTCAAACTGCAAGTGAGCAAGAAAATGAGTTGTTAGTCATCAACTTGTTGCTGCTGGTTTGTGAAGACCATTTAGCTGAAAGCCATCATGTCAGCCCAAAAGTTGCGCATGCGCCGATTATACAAGTGTGGCTTAGCAGCCCAGAGGTACAGTAGGTAGGGTGCAGCTTGTAGCATTTGTACGCCACGCTTTTCGTTTTGCCGATACTCTACGCTGAGGGACCTCATTTTCCAGCTTGTTAGGCTCTATGTCCATGGGGATACTCATTTACACCTGCTTTAACATTTTTCTTTAGCACTAAACATTACGTTGTGCGATTTTCAATTTCTCCAATTCACGCATATACTATTTATATGAATATATATTTTTTATTTTTGTATATAAGTATGTGTGTATTCATTTATTTCTTATCTTTTCCTTTATTCTTGTCTTCCTTTTTTGTATTCGGTGTCTACTTTAGATGATACGAGCGATCAGGAGGAGAATGGTGCTTGCTCTCCCATCTCCAGTCAAGAAATCGCAAACAATATAGCTACAGCAACAACAAGAACAACGGATATGGTTGCCGCGCCGACAAACTGCGCAATTGGTAACGATTTGTCCATTGCCGCACAAGCGCAAGATCGCGCACAAAGCGCAAGTGATGGAGCTGAAAATCATACAACAACTGAAGCTGCTGCAAACAACGTTGCAGTCACCGAAGATCACAATCACAACAACACCAGCAACAGCAACAGCAGTATCAATAATGCTACTATACCTGCTGGTGCATCACCAACGCGACTAGAAGAGGCGCGCGGCTCAACACCCGTGGAGCGCTTACTACAAATGAAATCAATAGCCAATGCGGCAGCGATGGAAGTTATTGGTGGCGGCAGCACAGCGTCAGCAATTAGCGCTGCAAAATCGCCACCGTACAACACATATCCGACTGATAAAGCCACAGTGACTAACAATAACAAATTTGGTTCACCCACACCAATGGATACGGAGCAGGAACAACCGCTTTATGCATCGGCAGGCACGATGCGCACGCCGACAGTGCAAGATGATTGCGGCGAAGAGGAAGTAGAAGAGCCGGAAGGCGTACAGGAAACAACGTCAGCAGCTGAATTAGATATGAAGGAGACCACAAGCGAAACGGCTGGTACTTCACCGACAGCAAAGCCCAGTGCCTCAGAAACCGTAGCCGAAACTGATGCTATTATGGCGACTACTTCGGCACCACCGACATCCACCTTGAGCGCGCTAACAGCCGCTGGCGGCTTACCACAAGCGGCCGCTGCATTTGGTGCTGCACCCGTCAATCTGGAAGCCATACAAAATATGCAAATGGCTATAGCACAATTTGCTGCCAAGACCATTGCGAATGGCGCGCAGGGTGGTGATAATGATGCGGCAATGAAGCAGTTGGCATTTCTACAGCAAGCGCTTTTCAATCTACAACAACAGCAACTCTTTCAAATACAACTCATTCAACAGTTGCAATCGCAGTTGGCCATGAATCAGCCTGCGAAGGGTGCTGGCGAAGGTGAAGGCGAGACTGAAGAGATGGAGGAAGAGGTTGAAGATGGTGAAGAGGATACGTACGAAGAGGAAGAGCGCATTGCCGAAATGGAGTTGCGTCAAAAAGCTGAGGCGCGCATGGCTGAGGCGAAAGCGCGTCAACATCTAATCAATGCAGGTGTGCCGTTGCGCGAGGAGAAAGCAAATGGCACACGCGCTGCCACAGCGCCGACGCTAGCCAGCGGAACAACCGCATCAGAGTCACTTAAACGCAAGCGCGAGGATGATAATGATGATTTGAATGTGGGTAGTAGACGCATGAGCTTAGATGTTAGTCAAAGCGGCCCCACCCGCCTAAAGGAGCATATGCCAACAACGTCGGATGCGCTGAGTAAATTGAAGGAGCTGGAAAATATGCCACTGCCATACGGCACTGATCTCGCCTCAAGCATAATCACCAACCATGATGATCTGCCGGAACCGAATTCCTTGGAAATGCTGCAGAAGCGCGCACAAGAGGTGCTGGACTCCGCCTCACAGGGCATACTCGCCAACAATATGGCCGACGAGTTTGCATTTGGTGAGAAGAACGGCGATGGAAAAAATCGTAATGAACCATTTTTCAAGCATCGTTGCCGTTATTGCGGTAAGGTGTTTGGCTCGGACTCGGCGCTGCAGATACACATACGCTCACACACCGGCGAGCGTCCCTTCAAATGCAACGTTTGCGGCAGTCGTTTCACCACCAAGGGCAATCTGAAAGTGCATTTTCAACGTCATGCGCATAAGTTCCCGCACGTACCAATGAATGCCACGCCTATACCGGAGCACTTGGACAAGTTTCACCCACCGTTGTTGGACCAGATGTCGCCGGATAGCTCGCCAACACATACGCCGGCCGCAATGCCGCAGCAAATGCCACAGCAAATGCCGCCCGTCTCGCTGCCATTGCCCTTTCCACCCAACGCTGCTTTTCCCGGCTTATCAGGACTTTATCGCCCACCAATGGAACTTTTGAAGTCGTTGGGCGCGGCTGCAGGTAGCGCCGGCTTTCCTAATCCATTCTTTCCCCATATTCCAAGCACGACAGAGTTGCGCACAGAGGCGCCATCAACGCAGGCTGCCAGCAAAGAAAAAAGTAGCGATGCTCCAACTGATTTGCGCAAGTCATCGGCGTCGAATTCACCCGAGCTGACAGTGAAGACTGAGATCATAGAGGATGCAGATGTTGACCAAGTAGAGAAGCAGTCAGCGTTAGAGCCAGCTGAGAAAGTGCCAGCATCAACAACTGGGGACCCACCGACGAACGCATCGCCACCGATTAACATCAAAATCAAGGAGGAGCGCATCGATGCCGATTTACAGGACGAAGAGACTGAGCGTGCGAATAGTCCACCTCCACGTCTGTCAGCATCACCTGCACCTATAACTACATCGCCCGCTCAGTCGTGTGCCAGCGCGCCATTTACACCACCAACACCCACCTCGCGGCCATTAGCGCTGCCACCTGTTGTACAGCCGGTGCAACCGCCTATAATAATGCATCCACATCCTTCGCCGGGAGCACACAGCCATCTCGATCATTTACCTACGCCAGGACAGCTGCCACCTTCTTTGCATCATCGCGAAGACTTCTTTACGGATCGTTTCCCATTGAATTTTACCAAAAATCTCTCACCGGAGCATCATTCTCCCATACGTTCGCCGGCGCATTTGCAGCGTTCACCGTTCTTCAATCCAATCAAGCACGAGATGGCGCTGCTGCCACGTCCGCATAGCAATGACAACTCATGGGAGAACTTCATAGAAGTCTCAAACACATCGGAGACTTTGAAGCTGAAGGAGCTAATGAAGAACAAGAAACTGACGGACCCCAATCAGTGCGTCGTGTGCGATCGTGTGCTGTCGTGTAAGAGCGCATTGCAAATGCATTACCGCACTCACACTGGCGAACGACCCTTTAAGTGCCGCATCTGTGGACGCGCTTTCACCACCAAAGGCAATCTCAAGACTCACATGGCAGTGCATAAAATTCGCCCACCCATGCGCAATTTCCATCAGTGTCCGGTCTGCCACAAAAAGTACTCGAACGCGCTGGTGTTGCAGCAACACATTCGTTTGCACACTGGCGAGCCCACCGATCTCACGCCCGAACAAATACAAGCCGCTGAAATACGCGACCCGCCGCCCTCGATGATGCCAGGTGCTTTTATGAATCCTTTCGCAGCAGCTGCTTTTCATTTCGGCGCCATGCCAGGCGCAGGAGCCGCAATGGCTCATTTGGGTCCACATAACGGTACCATGGGCTCAGAGTCCTCGCAAGGCGACATGGATGACACCATTGATTGTGGTGACGACTTTGATGATGATATCTCCTCAGAGCACATGTCTAGTGCCCACGACTTGGATGTGGGTGAACGTCCAAGATCCAGCGATGACTTCAAAGGTCTACTCTTCGAGCAAAAGTTACGTATAGATGCGACTGGCGTTGTGAACACCACACCGCAACGTCCGTTGTCGACTGCCAGCAACGCGAATTCTGTAAACTCTGCACCGGGCAGCCCCAACTCAGCACCACGCCAGTGTTCCACGCGTAACAGTTCGCCCGCACGTTCTATATCTGAGGTGTCACAGGGAGCGCTCGATTTGACGCCCCGCACTGTGACACTTCCTGCTAACAATAGCAGTGGCTCACGTTCACCTGCGCGCACGTCTACAACTCAGCTAGTGGCTCGCAAATCCCCAACCCCACCGCTGCGCAACATCAGCGCCAATACCAATACGACAAGAAGTCCAAATCCAACAGCCACACAAAAATCACACACACAACTGAGTCCGCCAACAGCTCTGCCGCCAACGTTGGTACCCACATCAGCCGTTGACTGCTTGCCACCAGTGTTGCATCATCATTTGCAGCAGCAACATCAACAGTTAATGCAACAACAAGCTGTGGCGGCAGCTGCGGCACACGCGCAAGCTCAAGCGCAACATCATCACCAACAAATGCAACAACATGCCGTCGCTTTGCATGCGGAACAACTGCGCCGCGAGCATCAAATCAAACACGAGCAACAACAAGCGGCACATCAGCAACATATGCGTCAGCAACAACAAGAATCTCATGCGTCAGCACAATCACCACATCAGCTGTCATTGCAATCATCACCGCATCTTGCACATCATCTACAACAACAACAACAACATCAACATCAGCATCAGCAAGCAGCAGCTGCAGCTGCAGCGGCGGCGGCGGCAGCGCAACAACAATCACCTACAGGCGCGCTACCCTCAGCGGGACCACATCCACCAAATCCGTTGGTAGCAGCACGCCCGCCCTTCGGCATGTTCCCCAATTTGCCGCTCTTCCCGCCGGCTACAGCGCAAACGATGTGCTCCGCGATGAATACGATTGCGCAATCGGTAATGCCGGCGGCACCGTTCAATCCACTCGCACTTTCCGGTGAGTTTGCACATTTTTATTAAGTTAAGGCTTGCGCTATACGCTGATCTACCTGTATTTGCATGATTTATATTTAGATTCATTACTTTGAGCTATTTTTATTATTATTTAATGACGCTTTGATGCGCATGCGCAATACTCTAATTTGTAGTAGCCATAAAATAATTCTCAATTATAATCAAACCATCAACAATATTTTAATGTTTTTTCATTTTTCTTTCTTTGCGAACTAAAAATGCTTTGTAGGCGTGCGAGGGAGCACCACCTGCGGCATCTGTTTCAAAACATTCCCCTGCCATTCAGCTCTAGAAATACACTATCGCAGTCACACCAAGGAGCGCCCATTCAAGTGTACGATCTGTGATCGCGGATTTACGACAAAGGTGAGTGCTGAAACCACATTTTATATAAAAATAATAATAAAATAAAAATATAAAAATATAAAAGTAGATGAAATAATCGCTGAAGGTCGTAAGCTAAACAAAGAGTTTCTGAAACTCAAATAACGATGTCTAATCTTATTGATTTTGAGTTAATGGCTGATTCACGTTGAAGGCGCAAAACCTCAAATCAAAGTACAGCGCAAGTGCTGCCACACACTTTTTTTTAGAAGAAACTAATAACGGTATTCTGAAAGCTAGAGGTGGGAAACTTACTTACATATAAATATTTGAAAACTTCAACATTTGTGTTGCATTAGTAGTTCAAAGAATTTTTGCCTATAAAAACTATCGATAAATATATCGATATTAAATTTTATCGATAGTGTGCCAACCATACTTTACGAAGTCTCCAGTCATTAAAAAAAATCTTGGTTGGTGGCAAGACCACAGTTTTTTGCTAAAAAAATATAACTGGTTGAGAAATAACTTTTAACGATTTGATCTATCGATATTCAATGACTCATGACTTTTTTCTAGAAAAAGTGTTACCCTGTTAGTTTTTCTCATATCTCTCTCCCAGGTTTATTTGTTCACATTACAAAATGTTTTGTATGAGGTAACAGAATGGCAACATCTACAAAATCAGAATATTCGCCGAATGTTTAGGGACAGCAGAGGTTCAAATTTAAACGAATATCGATAAAGAAATGATAAAAAAATCCTTCAAATAATTTTTTCTAGGCAAATTAGCGATTGTGAGCATCGAAAAATATTAATGAAATTTGAAAATGTATGAACGTTTCACAATTATGAAAAACTAATAAACTTGTAGTAATTTTTGTTATTGACGGTTATCCAGTCATGTTCTGTTGAACTAAGCACGTATAACGAGGACTTTGGGATACTTTATTTTCAGTATCTCCATTTAACATTTATTATCTTATTAACTTCTCTAACTAAAATCGATTGTTATTTTTTAATCTTCACTACTTATAGGGCAACCTCAAACAGCATATGTTGACGCATAAGATACGAGACATGGAGCAGGAAACGTTCAGGAATCGTGCAGTAAAGTATGTAAGTGTTCCAAGAATTCATTGACATTATACCACATCAATATACATATGTACAAACAAAAAACAAAGTTAGCTAATGGGTATTGTACTATACAGTTTTTAAGCCCCTTCGTACCTTTGAGTTGTGAATTTCTTCCAACAGTCAGTAATATTTTAAGTGTAGTGGGTTACTCGGGAATATTTATTTACATGAGCTAGGTGCATTTTTAAATGACTTAGAACACAAAAAAATTTAGTCTATACTGCTGAAAGTCCGTCATATAATAGTATACTAACTACACTCTAAACTTTTTTGTTGAATTTTACAGCGATGATATCAGTAAATTTTTGTTGACTCTCTCACTGTTGCTTGAAATTGCAATCATTTCTGTTTATTTTAGGCTTTAAGTCGCAAAAGGAATAAATTTAAACACAAATTACAGCAAACTTTCATTTCACAGCTGAAAAAGAACATAAAATGGTGCAAACTTTTTTTTGCGCACAAAAAATACGAAATAAACAAACCCTTTGTTGCGTGAAGCTGAAGCGCACAGTCAAATATGCGTAATTCCTCTCAGCAAGCGCTTGTTGAGTAGCGCTCTCTCTGGTTTGAAATACATTTCAGTTGAAAGTGTTGCGGTAGCGTGCATGTGCGCAAAAGAAATAAAATATATTAAAATAAATAAATATAATAAAATAAATAGATAAATAAAATATTGTTAGTGTTAAGTAATTGAAATAGAAATAATAAGAAAAATGTTCAAGTGCAATATATGCAAAAGTGAATTTGCTAGCTTTATAAATTATCATCGACACTTATACGCCCATAAAGACGCGCGCGATTGTATTTTTGTTTGTTTGTGTGGAGAATGTAAAAAGACATTTTCCAACTACAATAGCTATACAGTGCATTATTCGCGAAACCATCATGTAAATAAAGTGTGCTACAAAAAACGCGAAGGAAAATACGAATGTAGTGTAACCGGTTGCAAATATATTGGATGCGGTGTTAAGGAAATTTATGTGCATGTGTTAAGACATTTTCATTTTAACAAATATGTTAGTTGTCCAATGCCAATGTGCTCTAAAATTTTTTTGAAAAAATCCACCTTTCGGTCTCATTTCCATCGAAAACATCGGAATGAAAACGATACAACATCTGCCGAAGTAGCAGACCTTCCTTCCTTACTTCCTTTTTCATCGAAAGAAAAAGACGCCACAACTTCCCAAGTAGTCGAAGCCACAAATCAAATTTCATCTGTCTGTGACTTGAATGAAGTAGCAGACGTTCCTCGCAGCAATTCCACCAATTGCTTTGCAAATATTTTGATAGATTTGAAATGCAAATATAATGTTTCTGAAGCTTGTTTGCAATTTTTGTTTTCAGAGCTTTCCTCTTTAATTACAACAAATACGTCCGATAACATGGCGCAAATAAAGCAAATATTCGCTAACCACACTACCAGTATATCGGGAATAGAACATGAAGTTATAAGAATCTTCACTCAATCGAAGTTGTTGCAAGATGTACACAACTTAGCTTCAAGGTGTAAACAAAAAAATTTCTTTTCAGGAAACATTGAACCTAAAGAAATTTTTCTTGGCCTTGATAATTATCATAATGCATGTTCCTATCATTATATTCCACTTTTGGAAACATTGAAATCTCTTCTGAACGACGAAAAATATTTTGAGGCCTTTTCCGAAGTAAAGGAGTCGAGAACCAATGTATATTCTGATTATAATAATGGATATGTTTATCAAAATCAATCTTTCTTTTCACGCGAAAAACGCATTGAGCTGCTGATTTTTCAAGATGCTTTCGAAGTGTGTAATCCCTTAGGCTCAGCAAAACAGAAGCACAAGCTGATAGGTTTTTATTTTATTATCGGAAATATACATTCCAGATATAGATCAGTAATAAATAATATTCAGTTGATTTTATTGTGCAAGGAAAAGTATGTGAAAATGTTTGGATTTCAAACTGTTTTGAAGCCTCTATTGGATGACCTCAAAATATTAGAATCAGAAGGAGTAACTATTTTAAATAGCAAACATGGAACTGAAAAAAAGTTTCTTGGTACTGTATTTTCTGTAATTGGAGATAACCTGGGTTCGCATCAAATTGGAGGATTTACGGAAAACTTTAGCTTTGCAAAGTACGTTTGCCGCTATTGTTTCTTTGAGCGAAAATGTTTAGAAACCAAAGATGTTGAAATTCGTACACTTAGAACTATTAGCAATTATAATGAACTGATTTCGACAGAAACTTTCGACAGAGGAGTAGTTCGCAACTCATGTTTAAACATCCTTGATTTCTTCCATGTTTGTAATCCAGGACTACCACCTTGTATTGCACACGACTTATTTGAAGGAATAGTCCCATATGACTTGATGGAAATTTTAAAAAAGTTAAGCAATAAATACTGTTTTTCCTTTGACCACATAAATATTTTGTTAACAGCTTTAAGAAAGAAACTCCGTTTACAATTGTCATTTCCGATGATAAATGCTAAAATGAAGAAGCTTCCAGGCAATGCGGATGAAGTTCGTCACATATTATTTCTAATGCCACTTGTCTTGATGAGGGTTATTACTTCTTACGAAGATCCACTATATTTGCTTTTTACAACCATGGTTAGTATGTGTCGTTTAATCTGTGCACATGAAATTACCTTATCACAAATAGAATTGTTAAACTACTACATACGGGTTTTTTTTGAATACAGAGTTGAGTGCTTTCCTGATTTTAATTTAAGACCAAAACATCACTATTTGAAGCATTATCCAGATTTAATTAAGCAATTTGGTCCTTTAAAAAACTTGTTTACATTACATTTTGAACAAAAACACCAATATTTTAAGAATATAGCTAAAAGATGTAGAAACTTCAAAAACATTACCTATACTTTAGCACAAAGGCATCAATACCTTCAGTCGAGTCTTTATGGGCATAGATTAATGGAAAAAGTAATATGTAAAAAGGCATATGCAATGGAAGAGAACATGTTTAATATTAGCTTGCCAAATGATTTCATATTTGTAACAAAAAAGTTATCTTTTCTGGGAACCTTTTATAAAGAAAATGATGCTATATTATATTCAATTGACGAACATAGTAATGTGAATGTTCTCATTATTAACTCGTTATTTATAAATGAGAATTATGAAAATTTCATTTTTTACGGTGAAGTAGTAAAAATGTGGTTCAATAGCGCAATAAGCTTATACGAATCCTTTGATATTACAACGAAGAGTTTTTCCACTGTGAACAAAAATGAACTTTTAACTCCAAAACCTATAAAACTAGTTGTGTTTAATTCTAAACAATATTTTGCACCATTTTCTTCAATTTTGAATCACATATAAAATAAGGATCTATTTTCTTAAATTATCGAATAGTTATTATTTCTAATGTAATTTTTATTTTCATGTTAACTTAAATTAAGTCAAGTAGCCTATAAGAAAGAATAGAAATGTCGAAATACTTATGCAAGCTGTGGAGCGCCGACAGAAAGAAGAAAAAAGCGTTCATATCTCAAGCTTCTATCACTCATATAATTGCAAAAGGTATGAGTATCAAAAACCTTTCACCTATCACCTGCGTAATAAACAAAACACCAAATTTTGTTATTTCATTTAGCTAAAGACTATACGCTTACGGGAAATAAGCTAGTTTTGGAATGTGATGGAACAGAGATAGATGATGACGAAACGTTACAACTTTTTTTAGAGGAAAAGAGTACTTTAATAATACTAAATTCTTGGGAGACGTGGACTCCACCCAACATGATAACAGCTTCCACTAATTCTAACAACACGCCGCCACAGGAAAATTCTCGATCGAGCCAAGAAACTTTTTTGACCGAAGCTCCATCTTGCTTTACTTTATCTTGTGATGATGTTGGTGCTACAAATTTATTGCTAGTACCACAGTCCTCGCCCCAAGAAGAACCCCTAAAAAATTGCCAGGAATTGCAGGAAGAAGAAGTTATCCTATATTATACAGATGATGTAAATAAAAATATGTCTTCTGAGCACCAAACCAACATGCCGACATCAAGTAAGAGAGCACCACAGGCGATGTGTGACTCATTTAACGCGTTCGAAATACCTTGGAATAAAATGTCAACAGAAATCAATAAAGCACTGGAAGATAAAAAGCATTTGGGAAAATTGCTGAACCAATTTTGCAACACCATTGTAGATGAATTACGGCAAAAATCTGAATACATTCCCATGAGAGTTTACCGAAGCATTGCGCAAATGGCCGTTAACAAATACCCTGAATCTTTTCTTGAAAGAGATGGTCAAAAAAATATCATGTCACACACTCCTGTGTCGATAATTACAACTATGAGAAACCGTAACAACTTTTTAAATTCATCAGCTAAAAAGGGGCTTTCAAGCTCAAATGCGCCACTCAAAATTAAAAAAAAAGTAAATACAATGTCTCGTAGTTGCGTTAATTGGCAGCCAAACGAATCCAAAAGTGAAGAAGATTACACATCAAAAAAACAGTTTCTAATATCGATGTACCAAAAAAAATCACTACAGCAATCGGAAGAGGAAACTGTTTCGCAATACATGGCTGATTGCTTTGCTCCGCAAAGAAAGTTTTTTAACAATTCACAAAATATTCCAACAGTTAAAGATATTCTTCAAAATTGGCCAATGATATTTTACAAAAAATGCCTATTTCAACATTTTGAAAAATTAATGGAGCTTGATGTCTCAGCATTCAGGTTGAACTTTACATTATCAAAACCGAAACTCAAAGCGTTTTTCAAAATTTCTGAAACAGGGAATGATGAAGAGATTATAATAGCGATTTCCAATCATTTCAAAGAAAATCACGAATTGTTATTTTCAAAGTTTGAGGTACAACTAAATGCAAAAACTTTAACATTTATTTTTATTAACTAATAAGTAAATTTCAGTTGGGAACAACAATTGAGGAAATAAAAAGCGGAAGAAATATATTAACTCCTTGGATATCAACAATTTGTAAGTTTTTTTTAATAATCAGGCCAATTATGAACAGTTCTCGCAAATTCTTTTGCCGATTTTACCCGGCTTTTGGATAAATATTTGGGTATTTACCCATTATTACCTTATTTTACCAGGTATTTACCATTTGGGTATGTAACCTTTTCTCATCTCTATGGATATCATAATTTTGGTGTTGAATCTTTTTTTATTTTAAAAATGAGAAATTCTCAGACAACTTTTCAGAATCAGCCTGAATATTTTAAAGATTTTGGTTTTGTCTGCATCACATTTTTTGTATTTTTTAGATACATCTCTTTCAAATGAAACAGACCCGGTTTCGTATATATGGCTAGAAGGCGAAATTACGACTATAGATATTAAATATGATATCGTTGATTTAATTTTATGTCTTCTTTGCTATTATTATATTTTTAATATAGAATACCCTAAGGATATTTCGCAAACTAGCGAGTTTTTGATGAGATTTCTATTTAAATTTTACCCATCACAAGTAAGAGGCAGAAAAAAACATATAAATAATTTAAAAAAAATTATGGCACTGATTTCGAAAATTGAAAAGGTTCCTGAAATTTAACATAATAATACATAAATATGTAAAATTTAATAATACATAAATATGTAACATTTCAATTAATTTTATTTGTCCTATTTTGGTGCTATTGATATGCACAACACTATATTTTAAACCTATGTATGTATAGTCCTTCATTTTAATGTATGAATGCATGTATTTGCTTATTTTTAACATGAAATTAAATTCTTTTGTTAATTTACTATATTTCCTGTTGTTTTAATAAAAAAATAAAATAATTTTCATCCTTATAACCTTCAAATTCCAGCAATAATTTAATTCTTTTCACAAATTTCGCTCTTTTTTTTAAAGTATGTGTACATATAAGTACATGTTTCAAAAAAAATTGCTAAAAATCAGACAATTCCTTTAGCTGCTTAGGACTAGTATTTTTCTATACTAAAATGAATGAACTACAAAACTGCATACTCGGAAAAAATCGAAAAATTCTTTTTCAAATTTTCTCCAATTTTCCAAAAAGCTGTTAACCTTAATTTGCAGTAATTGTATTGAATTTTTACACATATGTACTTTCATAAAATAGCGAAATTTTTTAAAAGAAGTTATTCTTGCTGGAATTTGCAATTTTAATGGTGGCCCATTTTGACTGTGAGCTACTGTATATTTTCAAATTAAACATTTTTGGCTTTAAACATAAAAATAAGTGAGAGAGAGCGCGCAGAAAGTGCTGCAAATTCAAGCAGCTGTGTGTGTATGGAATTACACATTTTTCGGTTTAATCAATCAACAAAAAAATGCGTATATTAACATGCGTGAATTTAGACATAAACAGTCGGTAATCTGTTGCCTACCATTATCGCTGTAAAATTCAACAAAAAAGTTTAGAGTGTAAGGCAAATCTAGCTTAAATATAAATTTCCAAAATAGCTTAGCAGAGCATATCACTAAGGTTGTCAAACATTACCTTTAATATATATGTAAATAAAAAGGATCATTACATAGAACATAAAGATTGAAGAAGAGAATAACAACAAACATGCCAAAAATAAAGGGAAATATGGAAAGGATTTTGTGCAATAAATCTGGCCTCCTCAATCAATCGAATTCATTTTCTTTTACTGAGTTCTACTGAAGTTATCTTGAACACAAAAAGTATGCAACATATGCTTTCGCCAGCATACAAGAAAATGTTTTCTAAAATATTTAATAAGTTGTAAAATTCTAAAATAAAAAAACAGAGGTGAAATGCCCTTAATTATACATAAAAAGTAGCCATTTTTTTATTAAAAAAGTTTCCTAACTTAGATCTTTCCATTACACATGACTTACACTTTAGCTATTAGGGAGCAATTAGTGATTTGGCACAGCATACTAGAGATGTGACCTGGCGTTGTACAATCGATTACTCCACATTCGGTTTTTTGGTTCAGAGAAATATAGGTGTTTAAGAAATTACCCTATTTTTTTGAGCGAAAAAAAGATTTGGCATAGAAAACAACGAATATGCTTTTGTATTATCACAAATGATCCGTATACGGTTTAATATTTGACTAGATAAAATAAAATAATTAAACGACAAGAAAGGAAAAATGCAATAAGTTTTTCCTTAATCAATAATAAACGTAAAATGAATAATTGCCTCAAATGCTCTGTTACCTAGAACTTGGCTAAAGTCAAGAGACTCTAGAAGTTATAAAGTCAAGAGACTCTAGAGTTTATACGAAATTAGGTGTTTTCTGCTGTAGGTAGGACCTTTTACCTTTTTTTCATTCGACGCACAGGTTGCACTATTTACAAAAATTGATGAAAAAATGTTATTCTTATTCTTATAACCGATTTATTATTATGGTTGTTTACCTTATTAATCGATTGCTAAAAATAATCGATTAAAGTAAAAACCGATTATTTTTTCACAACAGTAAAATATATCTTTGAGGAGATTTTGATGTTACCTTTTTCTTAATTTTTTACTGTTAATCGTTAACCTAGAAATAATTGAATAAAATAGTTTTTTATATACTCCCTGCTTATTTAGGCATTTAATCGAATTTCATAACAACACACATAAATGTATATCAATAAGTATTTACGAATTCACAAACCATACTCACCTTTATATTTTCCCGTTATCTTCTTTTCACTGTTTACAGATGAGTGGCTGCAAAGATGACTATGAGTAATATAGCAATTGCAATTGCTTAGAGCAAAAATTAAACTACAGTACATAGATATATGAGTGGGTCTGCTGTCAAAAAGAACAACAAAAACTGCTGTAATAATTCAAAATAAGACACTGCGCGCAAAATTAAATTCCTTGGCGTTTTGGTGTTGCTGGCTGATGCTGCTTGTGAAGGTGATTGCTAGATAGTTAACTTTTCTCTTTTTTAGAAATCACACTTGTACCATAAAAAAAAGCAGTACATATTTATTATATGAGGCAAATCTTGTATATTTTATACAGAAACAAAAGTTCAAAGGGAATTGCAAAGTAATACAAAAAAATACTAAGATTTACACCATCTGTTATATCAAAACGCTCAGTAATGATCTCAGCGCTGAGTTTGAGTGCTGTGAAACGAAATGAACTCGATTTCTACTGTTAAAAATATTTGTTATGCTTGTTCTTCTTAATGAGGTTTGACTGTTGATTTCAACTTTGTGTTTACAAAGTATGAACAGAACGCAGAATAATGAGTGATGAAATAATCAATACTGAAAGTCATAAAATGTATCACTACTGCTGTCTGTTTTTGTACAGCATGCAAGCAAATGAAATTAAAATAAAATGTTTTGCCAATAAAATCATTTTTATTTAGAAAAAAGTTTGTTCAATATTGTTAAAAAGCAAACGCTTATAAGAGTGAAAGTATGTTCAGGTTGTATAGCAGGGTTGGAAAGTTATCGACTTTTTTCGATGTTTCATTACTATCTATTCTTAGCCCTTGTGGACCCATTATAAATATTTCATGAAAAATGTTTCGGCAGCCATGATATGGTGGCACATTTTTCACGGACGCTAATCACAATGTTTTGCATTAAAAGTTTGGGGAAGTTCTGAAAATCTCGAAAGCATTGATATATTAATAGTGGCCATCAAAATAGTAGGAACATATCAAATATCGATAGTCGAAACAATCTCTAATTCTGCATCTCTATTGAGCAGGTACACATATACACAGCGAGCAATAAAAGAACAGCAGCTACCTCGTACCCTTCCTCTTCGCTGTTTTCAATTATTTCCATAGGCAACATGCGCTCTTTTCCTTTTCTACTTTTATTAACTTATTTTAATATCTTATATTTTACTTTTTATACCTTTCATGAACATGAAATGGTATATTAACTTTGGCCCGATGTTTGTAACGTTTAGAAATATAAGAGATAGACCCACCATTAAGTATACCAAATTGATCAGGACGATGAACTGAGTTGATACAGCCATGTCCGTCTGTCCGTCCGTCCGTCCGTCTGTTTGAACGCAAACTAGTCCCTCAATTTTCGAGATATCTCGATGAAATTTGGCACACGGATGTATTTTTGTATTATATTAAATATCTGTCGGATTCGTTATAATCGGGTCACTATAGCACATATCTCCCATACAACCGATCGTTCAAATAAGAGGATTATGGCCATTTCGCACTCATTTTAAAAGATTAAAACTTGAAACTTGGTAAGATATTTTCTTATGGATAGTAAAAGGTTTCGTAAAAAAATCGCCAAGATCGGAGCTATACATATATAGTATATATCCCATACAACCGATCGTTCAGATTAGAGGATTATGACCATTTCTCCCTCATTTTGAAATATTAAAACTTGAAACTTGGTGAGATATTTTCTTATGGATATTAAAATATTTCGTAAAAAAAAAATTAAAGAAAATTAATGTATAGCTGACAAAGTTTTAGAGAACTTTATACAATGCGTATTTAAGTTTGCACGTATTCATGAAAGGTATAAAGCCTTCGGCACAGCCGAAGACAGCGCCGTCCTTACTTGTTTATATTCATTTATAAATTTTATTGTTGTCTATCACTGCATAAGGCAGCATCTGTTTAATTTCGGACTGCTTCCGTGTTCATTTTGTGCTCCAAGCTTTAATTCATGAATAACTCTTTCAGTTTAGACAGACACCTTCCAGTCAATAAATGAAATATAAACAATTGAAAGTACAGTAATATTTAGATTTGTTAAATAGAACAAACTAAAATGGATGATACTAAAGAGATATATTGTCATTAAACATGAGCTTACATAAATAAAATAAAACAGTTGAAACGTATCCGAAAATGCTGAACGGATAAACGCATCTCTCTCCAGAAAGCGAATGGTGATTTTTTTAAGTCGTTCCAACTAAAACCGAACCAGAATTCAATGAAAATTCGAAGTAATTTGCTAGAAAATACCAAATTGTGCAATAATAAAAACGAAAAAAACTCTGATTAATTTGGAATAATTAAATGAAAAATAAGTATCTAAATATGTGTATATTCATAAAAATAAATGTGTAGTAAATAAACTCAAAAAAAAAAAAGTTCTAAAAAAAAAATTTATTGATGAATTTTAACAAAGCACTTGTTTCCTATATATTTAAAATGTGAATAGGTTTTTTTTTTTTAGACATTAACTGACTAATAGATTTGTATATAGTTGACAAAAAATTTGTATAGACTTAGAAATTTCAAAAATAAAAATGCTTAAATTAAGGTGAGAAAACACGAATGAAAATAAATTTGTGATATTACACTAAAAAGCTATAAAGAGAATATTAGTATATAATTAGGTAAATAATATGCAGAAGATAAGAGACTAAAACACATTAATATAACTAACTATATATAAAATCTGCTTAATACATACACTATGTACATGGGTAAATCAAAAAGTAAGTGAACAATGTGTGGGGCAAATGAAACAAGATCCATGTTTCTATATATGTATGTGTCACACTAAAATCCGTGCTACTCAAAAAAATGTGTGCTCCGTTTCTTAGTTTTCACAATTTGCCAGCGCAAGATTCTCTCTTAATTTACGATTTTGATTCACTAAAATTAAGAAGCCACGGAATGAAAAAAAGAAACAAGTGTGTTATAAAAAATACAAACATATTAATAATTATAACAGTTTATAGCTAGCGGATATGTGTAATTATTAGATATATGTGTGTATATTGTATGTAGAATTGAGTTTAATTAATTAATTAGCGGTAGAAAACTAGGTATTTATGTATTAAACTAGCATATAAACATATGAGTAAATGTGTAATAATATATTAAAATAAAATTAATATCAAAATAAACAGGTATAAATAAATATATTTGAATATAACTATATACAAAAATACACAAAGAAAAATTTAAAATACAAAGTCATTGTCTTTTTTTTGATAAATTATTCTTTAATGTAAAAATAATGGTAAGTAAAATGAATGATCCTTCTATTTATATAGTTTCATGGGGAGAGGGAGAGAACCGACTGAGTGTGAGGAGCTGGCGATTATATCTAACAGTAATAATTTTTGGAAATTCTACCAAAATATCCATACGAGTATGTACGCCAAATCGAGAGTATTTTATTCACATATCGATTACACAAATAAGCTTCCGAATAGTACTCATACCTTAGTAGTTGTTGTGACGATTGCGGTCTCCACTAACACACACACGAATATCTTTAATACATAAATACCTCGATTTGTTTGATTTGAGCTTAACAGAAAAGTGAAGACACGTGTCGAACGGAAGTGTTTGGCAAACACAGTTTCAAATGGAAATTCTTGAATCAATCTGCTTGTGGTGAATATTAGCTACCTTATGGATGTGTATCCATGTAAAGCAGGATCGGATTATGGCACAAATTATATTGGCACAACAATAGGGGTTCCGCAAAAAATACTAAAAATTGTGTTTTTGAAATATACCAGAATATGAAAGAAAAATATAAATCCACCCTGTTAAGAAATAGGTATATATGAAAAGATAAAAATTGAACAGGTGTGAAACCTTTACATCCCGTTGTTACTGTCGTTGTAGTACCCCTGGGGACCTAGCGCCCGTAATGTCCTAAATCCGGCCCTGATCTATACGGTAAACAGTTCTGCATAAATGAGAGAAGATATACATTCACGTATTTTATTTTTATGCTTGTGTGCTAAACTAAGCCAGAGATATAATTTTGCAAAACTTTTGGGCTTTTATTGTTATTGTTTTTATTTTCCCAACAAATTTTTTTTTGCCTAAACGCGTGCCTTACTTGCATGAAGCGAGCGTGTAATAAAAATAAAAACAATCAGCTATCAACTATTAGACGAACACAGGATTTTTGTTATGTGAGTATGTGTACAACAATTTAAGATATATCGAAAATTACAACAAAATAAAAATATTCAAAAATCGCAATGGCCTAGCCATCGAGTGGCTATGGTAGCGCATACATAGTTTGAAAATTGCCCTTTATTGCGGTTCCTGATATTAAAAATTTTGCTCGATATGTATGTATATATATATTTACAAAACACACATCGGTATATAATTTTATTTATATGCCGTTACATTTCATAGAGTATTTTTCGAGTTATCGGTGAGTATATCAATCGGTGTCAATTTCCACACGCCATCGCTTTAGCATTCAATCCACCAACTACTAGCAACGTTGTTGGGTTGCTGGGATGTGAGCTTTGAGATACATTTCTATGTATACAAGTATGAGCTCATGTATGTATGTAAATATGTAGAAGTGCCTGCGTATGTATTCGAGTAGGCTGATCAACAGTTCAGTGGTTCATCGGTTCAGTGGCTGTGTAGCAATAACATTTTGCACACCATTTTCAATAAAAACTGCAAATCTGCAATCTACCCAAAACATCCACTCTCGAGGCTTTTAGCCCCAAACTAATCAGAAAAGCGCATTGCACGAAATCAATCGAATTCTTAGCGTAAATGCAGATCTACTCGTGCATACCTACATAAATGTTAGTCCATATCGTTGTTGATTAGCTTGCTAACAGGAAACAATAAAAATGTAAACAAATCGCTGCGATAGCAATTTTCTTTTTTATTTTTGTACAGGCAAATATTTATTACAGTTGATATCATGCTATAATATTAATTGAGCTGCCTAAAATTTCTATGGATACAATTGTACATACATAGAGACTTACTTTTATACATACAGTGAACTGCAAAACTATTTTCCATTGATTCTTTTTAAGATTCGGCTTAATACGCTTAGGATAAAACGAGAAGTCGATTAAGTCATGCCCGTGTGCCCACAAGCATCATAAACTAAGAAACACGAAGATGCTTTACCAACATTTTATGTGGATTTTTTGGCACCCATCTCACCTGGGCGATTTCCCCAACGTAAATATCTATGGAAACTCTGGAAGGAGTTAGATGAGGTTTATCTATAAAACTCCTAGAAAAATGTGTTATAAGCGCAAAGGGGAGTGACATCTCCCATATAAACAGAATTTTCCAAATTCAATAACTTTTGTAACGATGTTCATGTTAGGAAACTGAAGTTTGGTAAAAAATTAAATCATTTGATCAATAACATCTCTAGAAAAATAGGGCATAAGGGGGCGTGGCACTTCCCATACAAATAGGATTTTTCAAAATAAATAAATCATAATTGCCTCTGCGGTCGTGCTATTTCGAAATAAACTATCAGATAAAGCAATCCTTGGAAGGTGATTTAATGTCTTGTAATGAATCAATTGAAAGTTATAAATCGTGTGGTGAACATCTCCTGAAAAAGGTTTTTATAGCTTTTATTTATCCTTATCTGTCCAATGGTTTGATAAAAGTTTTCTTTAAAAATCTAAGTTTAATGTCTTAATGTTAGAATCAAAAATTAAGATGTGTTTGAAACACCGTGAGCTGTAACCATTTTTGGTAGGGAATTAGTGCACATCGAGTCATTAGTCATGAATAACGCCTAAGCAAACGTTTAAAGATCAAATATTATCATTCTATTAAAAGTATACATACATACATGTTTAAATGGATATCGAGTTCCCATATAATCATAATCAACAAAGCATTCGTATTCCCCAATTGCATGCGGTTAGCGCGGACAATTGATTCTCTATTGAAATTCCTTTAACTCCGTGGTTCCTTTCACAAATTCTTAATAATACAGAATAATTTTGGAGCGAATATAGGTATGAGGAGTTTTAGGCCGAACTTCTCCAAAATTGGTCTTCCCGAAAAGGTTAAGGCAGACTATATACATTGAAAACAAAAATGTTTAAAAATTTGGTTTGATCAGGAATCGGACCAGTGGCTTTGAGTATAGATAACAACCACTATACTTGCTATGCCACAGCTTCTCTCGTTTTGTATGAAAATGCATCAATTCTAGCTGCAGTTGTTGTACCCATTGTGCATGCGCACTAATACCAGAGAACTTATATATACATATATATTATATAAACATTCTCTGCTAATACTTGCAACCACAATGTTGCTGCATCACAATTTCCGAAATATGTCCATTGCAACATTGACTTTCAGTGAGAATACGAGGTGCCTGAGTTTGTAACATAAAAAGCTAAATCGAGCCTTAACCGTCAAAATAGCGTCAAACTGCATTTCAGTAACTGGCCGTTTAAGTCAATTTCGAATAACGGACACGCTTCAAGAAGTTTTCTTCAAATCAAAGCCCACTCGATTTTTAATTAAATAATTGGTAGTTGCAAATGGGGAAACACTTATTTGAAGGGGTTCTAGAATCTTAAAGGTGTAACCTATAAAGTCATTCGAATGTCAGAAGTTGAAAAAAAATTTTATTGGTGTTATTTTTGTAATCATGTAAAAAATCAAAAAATTGAATGCACTTTCTTTCTCATTAGAATGAAAGAGGATTAATCAATTAAAAATAACATTCGACTATATTTAGAAGTTTTATAGAATTTTGGTTGAAAACAAATTTTTCCGTTGGAAATATTATTCATTTATCTAAAAATTTGGGTCTCCTCAAAATGTTAAGTCAACATTTTTTTAAAATTCTTTTCAATGTCAGAGCAATGTTGGAATCTTCACCGAACGTCGAAATAAATTAAACTTAGCGTGTAAAAATTAAAAACAGAAACAGAGTTAAGTAAGAAGTTAAAAATAAATAATTGGAAACAAAAACCAAAAATTTCAAAAATAGTTCGGTCTTAACCGTAGATCGAGCTTTAAAAAAAATTCATAATTCTGGCTTTGTATCATTTTTGATATATACTGAAATTTATAGAGAAAAAATGTACTATTATTTTATTAACTATTTTATTGAACTTCTTTTTTTTAATTTTCCCAAGTTTAAATACTATTAATGCATTCTAAGCAAATATTTTTGTTGTGCTTATCATAACAACATGGTTTTTTACATAGGTAGTGGAATGATGATGACCATTTATTTTTCGTTTCTTGGATGGGCCAGCTTTGCTTTCATCACTGTTGATAATGTTTGAGTACAGCAGTATTTTGATAAAAAAAAGTAACGAAAATTGGGGTAGATAATTTTTATTTAACGAAAGTTACGACCTCACAAAAATGGAAATGTATCATATTTGATACCAAGCTCGATTAACGGTTAATGCTAATAAGATTCAAAGTTGAAAGGCTTTTTCTTATTTGTCAAATAAGGGCTAGGCACCGTTTCATTTCCCATAGAAACTTCTTCTGGCACGCACTAACTTTTATCCATTGGAAAACTGTCAAAGAGTGATTATGTTTCTACAAATTTAAATCAAATGCAATTATGTACTTCCATAATAGAAAATATTTTTTTAGACAGCAATTAGCGACTTATGAATAAAGCAACAAAATAAATTTTTTCCCCCAATTTTGAAAATCAAATGTGAGCTTGTCGCTTGCCAGATAGCGAACAAAGTTGTGAGGGCTTATAATTGTTCCTGCTGGCTTATTTTGTTACTTCAATTGAAACATTTTTCTAAGGAGAGCAGAAGAAATATTATCTATCATTGAAATGACGATGCTTGAGTTGATCGAAATTTTTTGCATATTAATTAAGTTGCATAATTTATCGTTCGAAATACTGTTCGGTATTTTCTACCAAAAGCGTAAGCAAGGGCCGAATACAAAACACCAGCCGCATACCGAAGCTCGACCAAACCTTCGATAGAATACTAATATGTATATAATATCTTGGCAAAGCCAAGGAGCTTATAAATATTTCCTCTTCAAGGAAGTATAGAAACTACTTGGAAGGAGAAAATATATGAAATTCTATAAGAACTGTGTCCTCAAATGAAAAAATTCGATATTTTTTGAACCCTAGATCATGACGCTCTCGATTATAAAAGAACGAAAGAACCTGCCTGGAAACATTAATTCCTCCATACCCACTCCACACATTCCTATTATGCAGAAATTCGAAGCAATAAATATTTGTGCTTATCATAAGATCAATTTATGTACATTTGAGTTGTAAAGTATTTGTTGACAAGCGTCATTAATTATACCAAATAATATTACAAAGCCTTCCTTATCCATACTTCTCACATTCCGGCTCACCTGCGCTCACCATTGCCATGACTATCAAGAGCACCAGCACCACTAACATGCCATGTCATGTCAACCGTCAGCCTTTAACATATTTTGACTTCAAGCTGTCAAACCTTTTAATCGAATATTTAATAAATAAACACCGTGCACATTATTTCAAACAAAAAATAAACACCAGAAGCGTTGTAAGAATAGGAATGAAAGTGAAAAAATATTACAAATTAGGGGCGGCTCAACAAATTGTCTCTTCGCTGGCATAATTCTATTTATGAGCGCCGCATCGTTCCAGCCGCGCTTATCAAATTGCCTGCATCAACACCAAACAGTTAATACATGTGGCGGTAACCTGAGTTGGCTAAAGCTGGTGTTGTTGTTATTAGGGTTTTATAGTGGCTTTAGCTGATGGTGGTGGCATTCATTCATTTTTATTTTGAGGCGTGTAACAACAATTGAGCATAGCTGTCATCACAAGCGCGCTTTCGCGGTATGCCTCAGCGCATATGAACATAAATATTGGCCTTGTCACCCTGTCGCATAAGGCGGACTGGCTTGCATGTTGGTTCGTTAAACGGTAGTTTGCGTGCTGCCGTGACGTACACGCACCCATTCGGGGTAACTCAAAACGTCAGATGAGTGAGAAAGGATTAAATGCAGCAAGTCGTCGGCTCGAACGTTTGAAGAAGCAAATGCATCTGTGTGGCTTGAAATTGTTTATAGAATTTGTTGATGTTGTTTCATACGTCATTTCATTAGCTAGTGGCTCGACTAGATTAGCCCTTCCACACTCGGTTCATTGTTTCTATAGGCGTCGTCATCCATTAGCATAATTTTGCATAGCCAGCGTATCGGTTGGGTTTTAATCCTCTGAACCATTTCGACGTCTCCGTAAGTCTCATACAGGGCACCTTTTAATCTTTTGCGCTACTTTTGTTGATGTTGTTGTAATTGTTCTTGGTCCTGCCTAGCCGTCGCGCTCCTTACCTAATATTAGTATAAATTTCTTCTAACGGAAGTCCCACGAAACTGCCGGTTTCATTAGGGTAGGATAAGACTTTGGTGGTAGTAAACAAATGGTTAGTATTGTTGAGGATAAATACATTACATTCTCGGCAGACATTCGGCATGTCTGGTCTCAGTCTGTATAGGTAAGAGCTTTGCCTACTACAGTACCTACATCGCAGTTGGGTATTTGGTATGTATGAATATTGCAGATGGCCTGACGGTCTACCTTTGTCGTTGTTAGTGTAAGGTAAAGGCGCGCTACTTAAGAAAGTAATTGTTTCTACTGCACTCCGTACAAAGGTGGTGAGTTTTGATTCTTTTACCATGGGTCTTCTCCAGTGAAGATCTGCGCGATGGTAGAAGTAGTAGTTCGGGCTTCAGTTCACATCTCTTCCTCGGTGTGAATAACTATGGTCAGGGATTGGATTTATCGGATCATCTCCCTCACAATTTCGCATTGAAGAAAAGTGTTCAACCCAAACTTAATTACGCTTTGTGCGTGGGTTACCAGGTCGTCATTACTGTTCCTGCAGAAATTGGACCATTGGTGAAATATTGGGGCAATCGCCCGATCTTTTCATAGAATTTTCGGGCATTATTCCGTTCAGCCAGCAAGATCTTCTTACTCACACCTTTCGGTTTCGTGTATTTTTTAGTTGCAAATGGATGTCTCTCCGCCTTCTTCACCCGTAAGTTATTTGACCCAATAGGCTGCGTTCTTCTTCTTCGAGGCTGCTAGATACACCTCTTTGTACCAGTTATTCTTCCGTGCTCTCTGGAATAATACCGTGCTTGAAGTGGCGGTACATAGTGAGTGATAAATAAGCTCCTAATACTTGGTTTCATCGTGCCGCTGTAGTAGACGTAACAAGGCTTCTTATCCTTTATGATATTAAAAATATATGTATCCATATAAATTACATTAAACCACAAATCTTGGCCTAATTTTTTACCTTAAAATTAAAGGCTTTAACCAAATCTAGCCCAATTACCGACGTGTCAGTCTTCAGTCACTCAATGCACCTAAGACAAGCAAAGCACGTAGGGAACTTCAGAATTGATTGTGTTCTTTTTGTTGCATTCAACTTGCGCCTTTGGTCTATATGGACACACCGTTTTAGCCATAATCTCTAATAGACCAATTGCGCTGTTGATGATAAACCATTTATTTTGCGTTTACTTAGAAAATCGTTGTTGCTGACGCTATTGCTATTATCATAGTTGGTGTTATTGCTGTTGCCTTTTTTTTATTTTTCGACTTACAATTTTGTTGTTACATCTACATACATACATATCTGCTGCCAGTGCATTGCACACATTTATTCATGGGTTCCCTGTGGGCGTTTTGCAACTTAGTGCCGCTGCGGAGACATGTGTAAATATATGCATTCTTATGTTGGTTTGTATGTATTAATGTATGTAGATCTATGTAGAAAAATTGTTAAAACGGTACCTAAATGACGGACGGAGTCAACAAGCAAGCATCGGAAAGGAGTCATTTTAGCAGCGAATGGCAGAATGACTGGAAAAATGAAAATTGGTGGAAGCAATGATTGCTTGGTATGGTTTGGCTGATAGGTGGGTGGCTGGCATACTGCTTCGATGCTAACTCATTGTTGATTATGGCCGTACAACAATAATGACGCTGACTGCGCTGCAGATGAAGACAAAGGTGTTGTATTGCTGTTTATTTCTTTGAGTCTCTTTCCGTGAGTTTTGCGTGCTCTGCTGCTTGATATGCTAATCGCGATCGTTCATTTGTGATGTACATTTTCAAATGTTCATGTCCATTCCGCGAGTTTTTATGCAATTTGCTGTGTATTTAATTTTTACAGCTATGATTGCTGCAGAGGGCTGCTGGATCATGCATGAGATTTTGTAAATGCTTTTTAGGGAGAAAATAGCTGGATCACCTTGGTAGCAGTACCATAATCCTAATAAGAAATAATTTTGCCCCGTGCTAGCAGCACTTAAAAATAAAAGTATTAAAGTGGAGTAATCAAAACCGAGAACATGCATTATATCCTATTAATATGTCCAGAGAGGATTGCACTAACGCAACTTCCATTTCCTTTCGATACGGCAACTGTTCCAGAATAGGCATAGAAAATTCTCAAAATAGCGCTTTATTTACTTTGGCCTCTACACTAGCTTACAACACAACTTCCCCGAAATAAAAAATTGTCGTATGTTGAAGGTCCGATATAGATATAGAAACTTGTCTTGTAGATTCCTTCCCACAACAGCCGGTTCTATAGTATCGGAATGACTAGGGTTTTACCCGACCAAGGGCGGTTATTTCGATGGAACCCAGTCCAACTCGTCTTTCCTTGGCGCTCATGTTGTGTTTGTTTCTCCACCCTGCCCAGTCGTTACTCTCATTACCCAGCATTATCATTAGTAACTTCTAACGAAAGAGCCAGGAAACTTGCAGTTTCAATGGGTTGCACCAAAGTGAAGTTGGTGTTAGAAGAGCCTGCTTCGTAGAGTAGATAAAGAGATGGTTGGTGTCGTGGGGGTGAGGACACACCGCGTTGACGAGCAAACATTTCACTTGCGTAGACCATGTCTTGAATAACGTGGCCGAGCATTTGGGCAGTCATCTTCCACCCCTATTTAAAATAGGAAAATTGGATAATAGCCACGCTCACTCTCTATATAACAAATACATTTGAAAACATAAAAAGTGACTATTAAGTAGATAATATACCCATTATGACAAAATTCCATGGAGATTGAAATTGTGGCATACAATTAAATTTCTTCTAAATTCATAAAATGGGTGTGGAACCGCCCACTTTTCATGAACTCTATTTCATATATATTTTTCAGCATTAGTAAAAAATCTCTTAAGATATCATATATACAAATTCGTCAAACCGACTAAATTTAAATTACCGCCTTAACAAGAGCTGTACGGAGATAAATGGACAAAATCAGTTAAGAACCACGCCTACTTTTATATAAAAGAGTTTAAAAGCATTATTGACGGATATTGCACCATTTTACACTCAAGTGTCGTAATAAGAAGAAATTCCAAAAACATAATTGTTTGAAAATTGGAAAATGGGCATGGCACCGCCCCTTTTTCGATAAGCCTGTTCTAAGATTTCAGTAACTAAAAGTTGAGGTCAACTTACTTCAATGCATTTCATAATGAAAATTTGTCATACCAATTTTGCCTATAGCGAAAACTACTTTTGCTAGAATTTGCAAAAGCGGTGGATAACCATGCCTGGTTTTGATAAAACAGTGCTTCAATTAATTTAGGAAAACGATATCATTGAAACCAAAAGACTTGCAACATTGAAATTTTATAAAAAAAATAATTTAGATGTGAAATAGGCGTGGCACCGCCCATGTATGAACTAGCAATTTCTTGTTTTCTTTGCTACTATTAAAGGTGATTATTAATTAAGTTACATACGTGTTTCCAGTGCTAAATCCCACACCTAAGTATTTAATTTTTGGTTTCGCCTGACTCTGGACGTCCTTACATGTTTCATTGCACAAATTTTGCTTATTGTTATCATTATTACGAGCTGCAATTATTGTACATTTCCCGCACCCATTTAGACCACCACAAAGACACACCCAACCAAACACAAGTTTAATGGTGCCACATTGCCTGTCTGCTGAATGACCCCCCACATGAATAAATGCTCATTGCTGATTGACTTGTATATTGTTTGTTGTCAATTTTCTAGAGTTGAAAGTGCACTGGGACGCTTGACTGATTGTAAGTCGATGTGAACGAGAGTATTGGTAGTATTTTATTCTCATTCAAAGTTGCAGTGCGATGTTTTGGCGCAATTTTGAACAGCCATGGGGAAGAAGTTAAACGAAAAACAAACAAAAAAATTTTCAAATACAAACAATACAAAATCTATTTAAAAAAAAAAATTTATAAATAAACAACAACAATAAGTGACCACTTAAACGCTCTGGCGCTTAGAGGGAGTCGCATCTGAAAGCTCTTCCGCTTATGCTAAATCAAACCGTTGAACTGTTTTTTTTTTTCATTTCAGCAAACAAAAAATACTTACTGCGGAATTTTTGGTGAAATTTTTCAACGTTAACATGCATTTTATTGTTAGACAAATTTTGTTTTTGGCTGCTTAGCTCGTTCGCGTAGGTCTATGATAATTGCCGTTTTGTAAAATTTCACTCCAATTGCGAAGCTATTCATTGAAGCTGGCATTGTAATGAGGATATATGTATGTGTATATCTGGGTAATTCAGAAGGCACTCACAGCTAACAGCGAGTTAAAAAGCGAGCACGAAAGAGTCGTTGGTGGCGTGAAGGTTAGGCAAATTACATACTCCATCATGTGAATGCAGATTATTTATGGGAGTATTTTTTCAGTGTTTTTTGAAAACTGCTCGTGGCTATACACATGCAGGATGACCTCTGTAGATGCATACCCGCGAGTTTATGATTCATGTCGATTAAAGTGCAAAACCGCGCAAGTACTGTTAACAAATTATGCAACTAAACGAAAATTTATATAAAATCCATTTTGCAGTGCTTAATAACTTCTTGACCGGAAATTTTTTGCTTTTTATCGGATTCGCTTTATTTGGCACGAGTTTGCTAAACCGCAGTCAAAATCACCTTAGCCATAAATATTTCATTGATATATTTTGGAAAAAGTATGTAAAAGAGTAGCCGTGGCCCTTGACCGGTTTCACCCATTTTGACCAAAAGCAATAAGAGTTATGAAATCAACGTTTTGGACAAGTTTTGTTATAACAAATCAATTTTTGTGCCAGTTATCGCATTAAAAGTAATCTGGAATTATCCACTATAAAAACGTCGGGCCACTTCCACTGCAAAAATTTATATTTTCTGAATTTTATCGTACACGGACACTTTGGAAGCTAAATGTACTTGATACAAAGTTATTTTTCCTCTTATGTTCCCAAATGATACTTCTAAAAATTTTTATATAAAAGTGGGCGTGGTGCTCACCCGATTTCCAGAATATTGCTTGTAAAAAGGATAGCACGTGATCCGGATTTTGTTTTTATACCTACGATGGATTCTGCTTTATGATTACTCATATGGGCAAAATTAATTTAATCAAAAGTGGGCAGTGTCACGCCCTTTTTCAAAAATATGTAAAAAAAAAATAAAATCAATGTCTTAGTTTTAATGAACACAACAAGTTTGGCCCTTATAGTTGTATAACGTACTTTTTTGTATTTTCCAAAGTATTCGATACATAAAAATTGAGCGTGGATCTCATTCGATTTCGACCAAATTTAAATAGCGATGGGAGATGAGTGAAATGTCAATAAGATATCTCAAATCTGAGGCATCTATCATCACGATATCTTCATTTATGTATTCTCATTTAAACTCTGTGTGGGACGCGTTGTTGAAAAAGTTTGATACGCGGTTACACATTTCCACCGCTGATTTATTTTAGCTGTTTACAGATTCGAACTGCACCATACACAATTAAGTTTTTGACTTCCCTGCAAGAATGTGAATATAATATATATTAAATATTTTGTAATAAAAATAAAAATATAATAAAAATAAAAATATAATAAAAATATAATAGTAATAAAAATATGTATAAAAAATTAGTAAAGAAATAATGGAATGAGAAGACTTTAATATTTTTTTTTTTTTCGATTCTCTCCAGATTAGGTCATTTTGCTTAAAAAAAAAATAAAACAAATTAACTCGAAATGTTTTTTGCATCCACCTTTCAAATTTGGATGTTATTGCAATGCCGATAAAACCGGATATATTTTATTATGGAAATAATAAATAATATTTGAAAATCAAACTAACTTTACAATAAAACTTAGTTTGTTTGCCGCGTGCAGCCATTTTTATGAAAAAAATTTAGAATAATTTTTTGTCTACGCCCAAGTCCTTTCATATAAGAAATATAATTCAAAACCTTTGCATCCCTTTTTATGTGTTTCATACATATAAATCAATTAATAAGTATTAATATTGCTATCCCGCCGAAGACAAATCCAAAAGCAAACAAAAAAAATAAATGTGTTTATGGGACAGATAAATCTTAAAGTTTATATGGGAAAACAGCTTTTAATTAGAATATCACTCATACGCCATGGCAGTCAGTACACGGTTAGAAATTTCAGTCTAAATCTGAGACTTTTATCTACTCCATAGTAGCACTAGTTTCAACCTCAACCTCCTCACATTAATATTTTTCCTTTTTACTATAATTACTACTAAGCTCTACGAACTAGTTTAAGAGCTTAGTAAGTATTTCACAAGATTTTTATAAATAATACAAGTTCATAAAAATAGGTCTTGCAAAAAATTGCTTCGGATGAAAGAAAATATGTAATTTAAAATATTTAAGAAAAAAAAAAACCAATTTTCAATTGGTTTCAATCCTGAGGAGGTATGAACAGAAATTTACTGTGTCGTTAATTTTTATGAATACTAGAAATTGCCTTTATTTAACTTTTTTATAACTGCAAATTTTAGAACTATCAAGCCGTGAACTCCAAAGCTGGAGTTGTTAAAATTGTACTTTGAAAGTGTGCTACGGCCATGCTTCGCTGTGCCTCAGAACTTATAATAGACCGATTTCGATTTTAATCATTATATCTCCGAAGCCAGTGGAGGCATGGAACTTAATCACATCTCTTATTGCAGGACTCACTAGAACCTTTCGTTTGATCTCCACATTGTAGTAACACATTTCCGGTCACCGTGGTCCACATATTGGTCGACAACTCCGAAACTCGGTAGAGTTATACAAATAAGAGATAACTTAGGGCCGGTTTCACCAACGCGACTAAGACTAAAACTAAGCCGTGACTTAAGTTAGCACAGATTTGAGACTAACTTAATTTTGAGTTTCACCAACTGAGCGACTTAAATAATTTTGAGCACAACAACCCGATCAGCTGTTTTATGCATAGTAATATTTTTTCATACCAGGCAACTCTTCGAATCCCAATACCCCAGTGCGAAATGGGCATGTATGGCCATACAAGAAGGAATGTATTGATCTTACACCCATTTCTCTTTAGTTGGAAGATTCTAAAATTAGCGCTTAATTGAAAACGATAGTTTCGTAATGATTGCATGCTAGAAAACAAGCATTCACATGCATCTACGCTTACCCTGTTAAAGTCAAGCATGGTGAAGTTTCCGACAGGGGCGTTGCACAAAACAAATTAGCAACATTACTGACATTTAGGTTTTGAACCACAGCAACACTGCTTAGTCGAGAATAAGTCAGCTGGCAAGTTGACTAAGTTGTGACTTAGCTAAGTTACGTGGTGAAACTGAAAAAGTGAAAATCGCTACTTAACTAAGTTGAGTCGAGTTGGTGAAAACGGGCCTTAAAGTTTAAGTTAGACGTCTAGTAATGCAACGGTGACGGTTCCGTTTAACTGTTTTTGAGTAAAACACGTCCAAAAATTCATACAGACAGACGTTCATTTTTCGTGCACTTTGTTTAAGAACGGTCTATGAAATTACAATGAGAAATAGTGTCATAACGCGTTCTTCAAGTATAAGACGGTTTTTAATCGTGAAAGTTTTTTAGCGGAATTTTTAAAAAAAATTCGAAAAAAATTTACAAAAAATTAAATTTACACTGAGCCTAAAACTATTAAAAAAAAATCCAATAAAAACATATAATAAAAGGGGGATAATTTTTTAAACTTCAAATGTCGATTTTCACACGCTGTCTGTGAGAGCGGTAAGTGTTATTTTTTTCTAACTGGGTATTTCATATTTCGCTACATAAATTTCTTTTACTTATAGATATAAATAGCACACTTTCAAAGTACATTTTAACAACTCCAGCTTTGGGGTTCACGGCTTGATAATTCTAAAATTTGCAGTTATAAACCCAATTGCTGCAACGGTAAATTTTTTATTTGTCTGTCTGTTTGGCATTGCGGCTGGATTTTTTTCCCTGTTTTCATGCCCAACCACCTACCAGTCGAGCAGCGATTATCCCATTCCTTCGCTACTTTTCCAATGATTTTCGATTGCTTTACAAATTCCACTGCCTGTCCGAATGAATCGGCCTGAAATTGCGAATGAAATATGCAATTATGTATTTTTGTTGAACTTTGATTTTGGCGTTCTTTGCAAATTCGGATTTTTTCCCCCAAATTGTGTTTCTTTACATTTGTTTTTATTTTTTTTTATTTTACTTTTCGTGTCTGTTTTGTTAATGATTGAGCTATTCTTTGTGAGTTTTTCGATTGTTGACATGCAATTTGAGCTCTTCGGAATCGCAAGCTCTTGAGGTTGATTTAGGTAGGACAGTGAATATGAAAATGTTAAACAATGGGAATTAATGTAAAAAGAAAGAAATTACTCATATGTATATCGAACAGTGAATACAGAACCAATTTTCTAAATTTAACTACGTGTTGTTGTTGTTTGTAAAGGAAAAACTCTCCTCGGAAGTATAAGGGCCTGTTTCCGTCTTCCGGTTGTACCTCTCTATAGTCATTGAAACATTTTTAAAAAACTGGTACTTTGTTGAAATAGAAAACTTCTCTCACATTGATAGCTGAGCTAATGTCTTCCAAAGCAAAGTTATCGATACCAAGAAAAAAATATGAGTACCGATATCATTTACGATTATCGATAAATATTGGAAAACTTTTCAAAAACCGGTAAGTAATTTTTGGTACGAAAAACTACTCTTACATTGAGAACTACATTTAGCAAATTTTTTCTAAACTTAAATGTGTCGAAATCAGATATATCGATAGTCTTTACGAAACTACACGGAGCAATAAAAGTAAACTTTGCTTGAATCAGTGGTCAAGGCTGGTATGCTGGCTTAAGAAGCGAACGAGATTTCTAGTAGACCGAAATTCGACGCTATGCTAGTCTATTGTTTCAGAGATTTCTCTAACGATTTTCATTTCGACCGAATCAGAGACGTCCTAAGGTAACTTGAAGATCTTATGACAACCGGAAGCAAAGGACAGTGGTGAGATAGATTTCCCTATGGTCAGAAATTTTTGAAGCTCGCTCATTATGTATAACGCGGGAATGAAGAAAAATTCATAATATACACGAGCGTTCACTCGGTCACTGACAGTAAATGCAACCTCAGATTTATCATTTCTTTCTTTTGTTTTTTATTAGTTTTGCCCATTGACGGCATTAGCAGTTGTTGGAATCTTATTCTATCTCTATGGCTGACTGGTGGCCAGGCTGTCTCAGTTGTCGTTGTTGTTGTTAGTCTGCTGCTGCAGCGATAACAAATCGCCGATACATAATTAAATTACAGCGTTTTAATTTCTGTAATTAGTCACGATTTTGCCAGTTACAAATTCAGTTGGCGTTGTAGCAAATAAAAACTAAAGCAACAAAAACGTAAGTATAGAGTTTTTGCATATAAAGCAAGCAACAATAAAGAAAAGATATGGCAGTTCCAGAAAAATAGAATACTGATAGACAAGAGAGATGGAAGGGAGGAACGGTAGCAAAACTCGGCTAGAGAAATTAGCCAAAGTTGCTACAGCAGAAGCACGCTTATTGTGGATAAAATTGCACGCTTCGCTGCTTCTCAGAACATATAATAGACTGAGTATAATTTTAATCATTGTGTCTCCGAAACCAGTTGAAATATGCAACTTAATTGCATCGCTTATGGCTGCACTCTTTAGCACATATCGTTTGATATTCCTATTGTATTAACACATTTTGTATCGCGCTGTTTCTTATACAGCTGATGAATTTTGCTACATTAAGAAACTCAAATAATTTTTTTTTCAGTGTATGGAATTCATTTTGCTTTTATTCATGTTAAAGCTCATTAAATTTTATTAAATATAGCTTAATTAGTTTTAAAAATAATGGAACTTAAATGCCCCCCCTGCTCGTCGATGCATGTGCGGCATCTTACCAAAAAGTTGTTCATTACTGCTTGCAGAGTTGAGACAGGAATAGCCGCAATTGTTTCTCGAATGGATTGCCTTAGTTCATTCAAATTTGTTGGTTTTGCAATAACCCCACAAGAAAAAGTCAGGTGCAGTAAGGTCAGGCGACCTGGGTGGCCAACGGAATGTGGAGTTTCTGGATATCAGCTTATTGGGAAATTTTCGTCGCAATTCTGTCATAACAGGTTGGGCTATATGAGGAGCTGCACCATCTTGCTGAAACCACACAGAGTTGAAAGAAATTCTCATTCGGCGTAATTCTGGATAGAAAAACTCTCTCAACATGCTCAAGTAACGGTCTCCAGTAACCGTAACGGTGTGACCGTTTTCTTCGAAGAAGTAGGGCCCGACAATGCAGCGTGATGAAACTGCACACCACACGTTGACACGAAGTGGATGCAATTCCGTCTCATGGAGTATCTGTGGGTTGGAAGCATTTCATATTCGACAATTTTGTTTGTTTATGTTGCCGTTTAAATCGAAATGGGCCTCGTCAGACATGAAAAGACAGTTCAACATGTTTCCATCCTCTTCCACCATTTGAAACATCTTCTGGCAAAATTCCAAGCGAATCGGCAAGTCTGCAGCGTTCAGTTTGTTGGCCATTTGAATTTTATATGGGAATAAGTCCAAATCTTTGTGCATAATTGACTGTAATGACTGTCTGCTTACACCCATTTGAGCAGATAAGCTTCTTGTCGAAACACGTGGATTGTTTTGTATGGCAGCAGCTACAGCAGCGATTGTTTCCTCCGTTCGAACTGAAGAGTTTCGATGGTAAGGTCTTCTGTTGACTGTCCCATGCTCGGCAAAATTGTTTACAAGTCTTATTATGGTCCATCTGCTCGGAGGATTGCCGCCAAACGTGCGCCTATACTCTCTTTGAACCGAAACTACGGACTCCAGTGCGTGCTAGCGGCGGACAATCCAAATTCTTGTTTCAGTGTCCCAGTTATCCATTTTTGTTAAATGTAAAAGTCAATCTGCAAAATAAAAAAAAAATTAACCAGATTCATTAAATAGAAAAAAAGTTATTTAATTTTTTTTTGGTAGCGGCTTTCATTAGCCACCCTGTATGTGTAGATCGATATCAAGGAAACTTTTGGATTGATCGAAAAAAGAATATGTTAAAGTTTAAGTTAGGCGTTTATTAATGCAACGGTGAAAGTTTCATTTAATTCCATTACGCAGGTTTTGAGTGATACGCATCCAAACATATAGACAGAACCTCAAAAAACTGTAAGAACCTCGACGTGAGCTCGTCGGAGTTGGCTAAAAAAAACTGTAGGTCCCGCCAATTTGTAGGAAAAATTAGAAGCAGCACACCACAAATTGGTAAAGAAGCTCGGCCTTAATATCCTTGGAGGTATATCTCGCCAAATATTTATTTTTATTTTATTTAATATTTATATTTCACGCTAGTATGTTTTGATAATAATCTTTATGGTTACATTCCCTTAAAGCATTTAATGACTATGGTTTGATTTTTATCATCACTTTGTAGCCACAAAATATAAAAAAAATTTACCACCAACGATGACTCCTAACTATAGAAAACAAAATAAAGTAGAGAGTAGCGAATCCTAAAAAAACCACAGCCACATAAATATTGATGGATAAATATGTAATAAGCGATATTATGTATGTATGTACTTGTATTTCACTTTTAGATGATTTTCAATAAAATTTTGTTCACCATGCGAGGAGCAAACTGCAATAAAATTCAATAAATATACGAAAATACATTTTAGACAATAAATGTTGATAATTTTTCTTCTCTGGGTGCTTCCGCTGCCTTATGTTTGTCGCCTCGCCTGATGTCTGTCATAAATCATTTGTCTGCAAGCAAGCAAACTCCCTCAACATTGATGCAAACAAACATACATACGTGCATCCACTCATATTATTGTGTAGCTAGTAGAGATGGCATTTTTTTTTGGTTTTAGATACCCCGGGATTTTACAATCCTGGAATACCGTGATTTTTCTATTCCCTCTATCAGTTTAGGTTGAAAAAAACTGGATATGTTGAGTGGAGAACTATCTCACCTTAAGGTATATAACAAATAATCGAATAACTTAAAACGAAAGTAGTCCCATTAAAAGCAAATAAAAATCAAATCATTACCCAAATTTTGTTTCCTAACGTTTTATATTTTTCAAGCCTATTTTTGGAACTGTTAAAGCAATTTTTATTAATTTTCAAAAATGTCTCACTTTAGTAAATACAATTTTTGTGAGCTATTGTGTATTTATCAGGCCGATAAATTTGAAATTAACATGAGAAAGGGCACTTTTGTTAAGTTTAAAATGAGTAACTAATTTTTTGATATAGAAGATGTCAATATTTAATTAGAAAGTCTCAGAATATTTTAAGTAGCCAAATCAATAAAGAAAATTAAAATATTGCTCATTAACAGAAAAAGTAAGATAATTTGCAAACGAAATGGTTTTTCGAAACATATTTCATATACCGAAAATCACAGAATTTCCTCTTACAACTACGGCATTCCCGGCACTCAGCATTGTCGTCCTTAGCAGTTACCCAACAAAAAATAGCGTTGCCGTTTGTAAGCAAGTAATACTGCGGTGGCAGCCCTGTGAGAGATGAGCCTTATAAGGTACATTCTAGATCTATAATGTTGTCTAATTTAAACCTTATCTTCACTGCTAATTAGCCTAACGCAAAGTTCAATGGTTCTTTTTGTACAAGATTTAGCACTTTTTTGAAATATTCATTGAAAATAGGGTGCAGTCTTACATATTCTTGATATTTGTTTTTAATATAATAATTATTACAAATTTTATGAGATAACTCTGAAATATACATATATATATATATGTATATATATATGAATGAGAAGCTAATTCCAAGCTCATTTTATTACTGGTATATTTTTTCCTCTTTTGTGATAATTTTGTATGGTATATGTATATAACGACTAGGAATTGCCTAGATATCAACAAAATTCAATATATGTAGCCGAACCAACTGAGCTGTGAAAGCCCCACAAATTTCTTTTAAAACAACATAAGGCTAATTCGACACACTTTGCGATATTTCTATACATCCTTTCCTAAAATATTCATGTGATTGCAAATGGTTACCATTTAGCTTTCTCAAATGATGCTCAGACTGACCTTGCGCTACAACTTTAACTTCAAGGCAGCTGAGTATTTTATAAACGCATTTTCAGTTTACTGAACTATTTTGCACAGGAAGGGAGGAAAACCTTAACTCTTATATGTTAAACATTTATTTGGAATTTCATCATACACAAAATTAACCGACCGAAAAAATCAACCGAGAATCATGGAATGGACGAAAATGACTTCCATGAATGCTTTTGAATTTCATGCTTATTATAGCATTCTATGAAAAATTAAGTTTTGATTGATTTATCCAAAACATAGATCAGTAATGAATTACGGAAGGAGGGGTGACATGACCTAGAAGGTTTCACTGGGCATAAATCGCTACCATGACAGTCGGGCAGTACCGCAAGGGAGTACCGGAGCGTACCGGGTTCAAATCGGGTCAAGGGCTGTTAATTCGACAACTCTCCCCAAAACCTTCGGGGAGTGTTTTTGTCGCTACCACAGCAACAACGTGCCCTTACAGAGTTAACGTATTCAAATTGAACCTTCCTAACTGGCTAGATTTTTACTTTAAGTATCTAATATGCGGCGAGAGCTCTCGATAATATTTTTGAGCTCCCTTTCTTATTTAATTTGAAAATTTGAAACCTTAGACCTTTGTAAAAATTTAAGTGTGAAATTTCATATTTGACTCAATGACCATTGTAATACCAATTTACAATACCAATCAAATATCAGCCAACGAGTTCGATAGGTGACTCAATTTTCCGTTCTGAATATAGTTATGTTCATTGTTCCAAAAAGTAAGTTGTTATTATGTTCAACCCATGAGAGACGATATTTATGTAGTATTTACTTTCAACGACATTCGCAACTTTGCTATGCGCTCCAATGAATGATCGAAAGGAAAGTGTTACCAGTTTCATTAAATACTAGTCATTACACGTAACGCAGAGCTACAATGTGACACTCATAAATTTGAATTGGCAAACATTCGTGAATCTCTCACTTAGTTACTGCGACTTATATCATGAGCCTTTTGACCAACTCTCATAAGTCTTATATAAGGTGAAATTTTTTTGGTGTTTAGTGCATTAGTGTATTTATTAATATGGTTGAATGTAGATATCTTTACACACTCATATCACCTCACCGCCATTTGCTCTTCCTTGCTTTTTCGTCTTTTTTGAACGGTTTCCTAGCTGCGTACTCCCAACCGCATATTTCACAGCAGGATATTAGCCCTAAATTGTCCCGCAAATATGCACGTTGCAACAACAATAAAAAATAGTTACTTTGAACAGTTATGTAGTCAATCGCTGCATGGGCGGGCATTTTACTTTTTGTGCGCAATGAAATATCATTCCTTCTCGTTGTTGTTGGTTTACCAGTAACCTGTCGACGGCAATTTGAAACCTGCTGTTAGAAGCGAGTTGTCAGTGATTTTTCAAGCGATTGCTATTAGTAATCCAAGTATGTGTTTGTGTGTGGCATATTTTTATTATTTTCAATTATACCGCAGTGTTGTTTGCACATATGTCGTATCTCATCATACAATTATTTGTCAACCGAATGTTTAGCTGCCTCAGTCGGTTACAGCCCAGAGATAAAAGAAGCTTTTGATGGTATCAAAAAGGAGGGTGGCTCGGTGCAGTATATTAGATATAAGCTCGATGTATGACATCTATACAAATATGTACAAGTAAATCATAAACACTTACAAAATACAATCGACCAACCATCCGACACCACCCCTTTTGTCTGCATCGTTTTTTTGCTCGTCTTCGCCTGTCTGTCTCAGCACTTCTGCTCATATTTGTCTACAATTCAATTAATTGTGACAAATAATTTATGAGTGTGTGTGTGTGTGTGTGTATGTGCGTGTTTGCCAGCCAAGTGTCATCAGCTTTAATTCATAAAATGGTAGCTGAAGAAAGGCTGCGGCGGTACTTTGTGCAAGGACTATCATATCAATGTTTATAGTACAGGCCGACATACTAGTACATCTTTGTTGTACCAGAAATGAAATGAAAAATCCATGTTCCAACAGTAAATAAATGAAGGATATGACAAGCATTTCCAATTTGAAGGTGACACATCGCTTTTTTCCCCGGTCGCTTGTTTCGGTGCTGAGGTTTTGCGCAAACAGAGTTTCATACAGTCGCGAATATGTCGGTATCTATATTTGCTTTCAATTCGCACCACCATCATGTTGACAGCTTTTCAATATTTTTTTCTTTTCGCTTATTATCCTGTCTGTTATCCTCGCCTTGTCATCTTTGGGATCTTCCTTATTTGTAATGCACTCTTTTTTGTCTGAATGTGTGTGCGAAACCCTTTTCTTACTTTGGCTTATATTCAATGACAAATTGTCATATGAGCGGCTTATTTTTTGAAAGATGTGTTGCCAATTCGCTTCTGGTAGTTAACAGGATTTTTAGTGCGTTGAAAAATGAAGATGACAAAAATTTTATGATAGCATTTAGAGCGTGAAGTGTGAAATTTTCACAAATTTACTTGTAGATTATATTAGTTATATTACTCACTTCCATCATTCCTCCCCCTCTTTCCATCTTTCCCATCCTTTTTACTCTCACTCTCTCTTACTCTCTTCCTCTCCATCTCTCTCTTTCTCTCTCTCTCTCTTCATTATACCTCTTCCCTTTCTCTATAGAGCTGTGTACATTAATCAACTTGGGAATCAATTCCAGTTGCACGAGATGTTGATTCAAAGATGCCTGCCTACCAACTTATTACATGCAATTGCTGCACGACCCCTTTACACCACCCAGCTTGCATATTGTGAACAGCTTTTATGCTTGTCACTGTCCCTCTCTATCTCAATCTATCTCTTCCTCTTGATCTCGATCTATATCTCACTCTCACTCGCACTCTTACTCTCACACTCATTCTCCCTCTCTCTCACTCATGCTCACACTCTCACTTTCCCACTTGCTCTCAATCTCCCTCCCACTCTCACTCTCACTCTGACTCTAACCCTAACTCTGGCTCTGACTCTCCCTCTCACTCCCACTCCCACTCTATCTCTGCTTCTGCCTCTTCGCCTCCCAACCCCTCTCACTCTTCATATCCATCGCTTCTTTCTAATACGCCTCGCTGTCCCTCTACCTCTTCCTCTCCCACCTTATGCCTCCTGCCCCCCTCAATCCTGTTTCAAAACTTTGCTCAAGCTTCATATATTGCATTAAGCATCTGTCACCACTCAATTTCATACACTTCCACCACTGTTTCCTTTCTGCAACGACCATCATTCCATTAACCAAGCGTTTGCATTGTGCAAAATCTCCTTATGACATATTTGGATATTTATTTATTATATTGTCATTGAGATTTACCAACATTCATTGACACCACAAGAGCAGTGGCAAGAGCGTCATGCCACCTGCTAACGACACTCTTCGAATAAAAATCGCTAAGTATTTGCGCTTGAGGGTGAGGCTGAACTTTAAATCCCACACCTACGTTTCTAGCAGATTGTTGCATATCACAAGTGTTGCTACAACAAAAAATTCAACAACAATAAACGAAAGCACCTTGTGAAGAACGCAGTGTAAGCCTGTACCACCCCTCTACTATTTGAGGTTAAAAATGAGGTTGAGGAAATTATAAAAAGTATCAACATAACGCATTGGCAAATTTGCAACAACAATGCAAACACATACATACACACATACATACGTATATGTGTAAGTAAAGTGCACAAAAAAACCAGGAACAGGGCAAGCAAGCAAGCATGAAGAGCATACAAAAAAAGAAATGGAATTAAATGAAGACCACTTCAATTTACAATAAAAAAGTGTATTAACACACCATGTATGCTTGTCACTCTGAGGACTTCGCTGAAGCGTAAATGAGTGGATTTTCAATATTTATAAATTGCTCTATTAAGGATGCGCAAAGAAAAAAGTTGATCAAATAATCAAAATTTTTAGTGAAGTGGCAGAATGAACAGATTTGGCCCGCACAGCTTTTGTGTAAATATTTGACCAGATGCGACACAATATTCATTTGATAGTGTGCATCCTTGAATATATGTATACATTAGGGTGGCCTCCGTGGATTCTAAGATGTAAAATAAACACTGCAGCATAATAACTAGAGCAGCTGAATACTCAAAATTTGCCGGTACCTCCGAAACGCTTCATTATTCTTTCATGACTCATATTTCAAATTAAAGACAATGCTGTTCCCCTTAATTTATATTTTGCTCAAAAATTTGCCTCCCTGTAGTCTACCCTGAGCTTTACCAACATAATACATAACCGTAGATGGTAGCCCTACCTAAAAATATTTTTCTTGAAATACGTCGTAAAATACCATTTGTTTGATATACACATTATCATACATATCACTGAATTTTTCTAAATTTCAGAAAATTGGCAACTCGGTAACAACTTCCTTTGAAGCAAAATTAATTTTTAGGAGCTAAGATTGTAGCAGAAAGCATAAATACAAGATTTCATGGATATGCAAAACAAAATATAAGGGGATCAGGTGGCATATTGCTATACCTGACTAAATTTTCAAAAATTTCAAATAGGTGGCACCCTTTAAAATCCTCTTAGAGGAAACACTTAAGTAGGGAAACTTAAAGTGTAGCATCCAAATGGGTGATAATAGTAGATATGCCATAAAATAACTATAATGGGGCTAGGTGGCAACCCTAAATGGTAACCGCACTACGTAGAAATATTTTTGTTGAAATATGAAGTAAAATACCTATAATTTGACAAAAAAATCAGATAAGTGGCAACTACAAAAAATTCCTAGAATCGAATAATCCATCTACAAACCAAATTTCATCCAAATCGGTTAAACCATTTCCGAGACGGTGTGAATATACAAATATACAAGAATAGCTTCTTTCAATTTATAAAATTATACGTTATTTCATGAAAGACTTCTTGGATATCACGTGCCATTGTGCGCTATGAACATTTTTAGGGGTATGTCAGTAAACGTGGTATCTCCTATACTATTCTTATCGAGGCAATGGTTTTCGACCCCACTTTATCAAATACCGGAAGGTTCAAAGGACCTTGTATAATTTTGCTATATCGAGATATGTTTCACTTAGCCGAACTAAGTCCTAACTTATAGCCAAGAAGTGGCTACTAAAACCTAAACCGAGAACAAATTTCTAAGACACTAGTTGAAAGAACTGATTAAGGCACGATTATTCGGCCGCCGTGGTATAGCGACAGTGTTGCTGACCTGCCACACCGAAGGTCCAAGGTTCGATCCCTGGGACCGGTAACATCAAAAGTGGTTTGAAAAATTTTCTTCCGTGCCGTTCGGAATCGGCAAAAAACTGTAGGCCCCGCCCATTTGTAGGAAAAATTAGAAACAGAACAGCTCAAATTGGTAGAGAAGCTCGGGCTTAATTTCTCGGAGGTATATATCGCGCCTATTAGCCTTTTTTTATTTGATTTAACACTTATCAATTCAGAACGTCTATTTTAAGGAAGGATTGGAGATTATGAAGAAACTAAAGGTATTTTGTAGTATGACAGCATTATTATATTTTACAAGTACCAAGCAAAAACAGCTTTCAAAAATTTAAACAGCTAGGATCATCAAACTTTAGAGAGCTTGTACTCATAAAACATTTAAGATGTCCTGAGAAAATCATTTCGTACACATCTAGTAGGAGTGAAAAGTGGTAGGAAATGGAAAAAGCGAGGAGGCACCTCCCATAAAAACATGGATTTTTACAAGACATATCTCTGGAACTAGCATACAAGTAGTTTGGTTCGATATACCTAAAGACATTGAAGTATTCTGTCCCAAGTTTTAGTGTGATACAACAAAACTACTACGTACGTATCTTGGTATTTATCCACCGACTTTAGGAACCACTGATTTATTGTACTCAGAAGCTAAGGTTACAAGTGAAATAAGTCGGGATATAAAAAGTTTTGCCCGATAGGAAACCAAACGTTTTTTAACTTTTCCTACAAACATTTCGCATTCTCATTCATTTCCATCCAGTCGGTTCTTTCACATTCACATACATACAAAACTACTTTCATAAAAGTTCGTACACATAGAGCTCTGTTTTCCGATGGCTAAGTATTACTTTTATGGCTTTACTTAAATTTTTATGACACAGAATGCTCATACCACATATGAAAAGCTTGCTGCCCCCCCTTTCGACCTCTTCTACAAATATAAAGTCTTCATTGTGGATCAAAGTAGGATTTGTGCAAATGACTTATAGCGAATTGGTTTTGAAAGTATTGGAAATCCAGTGGAAAATATGACTGTGTGATCCAATCGAGTAAAAGCAAGGATGAATGAGTGGCTGTGCACAAACATATCTCCCCCTGTTCATATGTGCCCTTGTATTTTGACAGTTTTCCGATATATTGGCTTTGTTTGGCAAATTTATTACCAACACATATGAATACATTCAACTGCAATATATCTGTAGATTTATGTATATAAATATGAGTATGAGCATTTATGCGAACAGCTTACATACATTCAGGCATAACTATGAATGTATGCATATGGCTGCTAGAGGCTTTGGTACCCGACCACCTAACGAATTTGTGGCTAATGTGTGGTAATTCAACACTGAAATATGCATAACCATCTAACGGCTTCGAACAATAAAACATAAAATATATATATACATAAAATATATATATATATATATATGTATTTTTCCCTACAAAGGCTCGAGTTATTAATCACAGCATTGCAAAAATATACACAGAACAGTGTCACATCTTAACATACGAGGTGTGTTCAAAAAGTATCGCGAATTTAGTGTTTTTTCAAAAATTATTTATTTATTCATGAATATCTATTTTGTCCACTTCAAAGTAATCCCCATGAGATATTATACACTTGTGCCAACGGTTTTTCCAATCTTCGAAGCACTTCAAAAAATCATTTTTTTGTATCTTGTTCAGCTCCTCCTTCGATGCCGTCTTTATCTCGTCAAGAGAAGCGTAACGTCGTCCTTTCATGGGCCTCTTCAGTTTAGGGAACAAGAAAAAGTCACAGGGGGCCAGATCTGGGGAATACGGTGGCTGCGGCATCATTAGTGTGTTGTTTTTGGCCAAAAAGTCGCGCACAAGCAACGGTGCGTGAGCAGGGGCGTTATCGTGGTGCAAAAGCCAATTTTTGTTCTTCCACAAATCGGGGCGTTTCTGGCGGATTGCTTCGCGCAAATTGCGCATAACTTGCAGGCAATATTCCTTATTGACCGTTCTTCCCTGTGGCAAGAACTCATGATGCACCCCCATGACGCCCCTGAAATCGAAGAAAACTGTCAACAAAACTTTCACATTCGACCGAACTTGGCGCGCTTTTTTCGGTCTTGGTTCGTGCGGCAGCTTCCATTGAGATGATTGAGCTTTGGTTTCCACGTCATAACCATAAACCCACGATTCGTCACCAGTTATGACCCTCTGGAGCAAATTTGGGTCGTCGCGGACAGAGTTTAACATCTCATTAGCAATGTTCATGCGATGCTGTTTTTGGTCACAATTGAGCAATTTTGGTACGAATTTCGCGTAAAAATCGAAGACGATCCAAAACACGTGCAAGCAAAGCAGCTGTCAACAATTAACTGAACATTCAAAATGGCCGAGCTTGTCGGCATAAGTGAGAGACATGAGTACCAACATAACGCCACAAAAAATTCGAAATTCGAATATACGTAACCAGCGAAAATTCAAAATTCGCGATACTTTTTGAACACACCTCGTATCGTCCCAATTTTGCATGAATTTTGGTAGGAGGGTGGGTTTATTAATAAACGAAATTTTGCCTAAGAAAACAAATTTTTTCTAAAAGTTATGCAAATTCAAAATTCCCCTTTTTTACTTTTTTTTAAAGTTCATTTTTTCGATATTTCGGAAACTACTGTATTAAAAAAAAAGATCTTTGGCACTTTTAAATTGGGTACTCAGAACTATAAAAAAATTAAAAAAAAAACAAAAATTGTAAGATTTCTAATTTTAGAAAAATTGTAATTCTTAAAAATCATGAAAATAAAAGTCCACCACTAAATTTTAGACGCAAATGTTTTTGTATTATACCTCTGATATATCTAAAGATATCCTGAAATTTTCAGAAGACTGTTTTATATTTGTTGGAAAATTTTTTTTTTAATTTTGGGCGAAAGGGTTTTTTAATTTTTTATGTTTCTAGTCCAATTCTCTCTCTCTCTCTCTCTATGGCGCGATATACAACAGGTATATCATCATAAACCTCCTAAGAGATTTTTGCGCCAAGCTTCTCTTCCAATTTGTGGTGTGCCGATTTTGAATTTTCCCTACAAATTGGTGGGACCTACAGTTTTTTGCCGACTCCGAACGGCATCTACAAAGGAGACGAATTTTTGCTGAGAAGCCTGTCATGGCAGAAATACACTCGGAGAGTTTGCCAAACCACTGCCGAGGGGCGACCCCGTTTTTGAAAAACTTTTTTCAAATCACTTTTGATGTTACCTGTACCAGGGCTCGAACCATGGACCTTCGGTGTGGTAGGCCGGCAACACTACCTTCACACCACGGCGGCCGCCGATTCAATTGGTAAAGTAACTCAATATTGAGCAATGAAACATTGTTCTCAGCTGGTTGAATTTAAAAACAAAAATGTAAAGAAATCTTAACATATGTTTGTTTTTAACTAACAAAGTTAAAAAAATTAAAAAAAAACAATTTTGGTCTAAATTTTCATAATTAAAAAAAATCCCCTTCTGAAAATTTCAGGTTATTTAAGATATGCTATCATAGGTACAGTAAGTCTAAAATTGAATGGCGAACTTTAGTTTTTTAAGATAGATAATAAATTTTTTTATACCTCGGGTATCGCTTCGTATAACTTTTGAAAACATTTTTAAAATTTTTTTCTTTGGCATAACTTTGTTTTATTTGGATGTTTTATTTTAACAAATAATCACTCCAGTTTCCTGATGTCTTACAAGTATGTTCCGATAAAAAGCGAATTTTCTCAAAAAGTGCAGTTACCTGGTAAGTGTGTAAAAAGCACTTTTGAAAATTAGAATTCAATCGAAATTTCTTTTTCGAAGTGATTGTCTTGATATCTCCAGTTTAAACAAACCGATTCCTTTGAGATTTGTAATGAATTTGTTCTATATCTCTTTATCAGCGCAAATGTAAGAACAAGAGGGAAACGATTTTTTTCATGTCGGGGCTAGAGCTACTAAAGCATCTACACTTTCTGTACTCGATATATTTAATATGGAGACGATTTCGATTATTCCTCCTGGGTTCGATCACTAAGAAGTTAAATAATAGCTTTTTTTACTACTAACCATGCTAGTAAAATTTCACAAATTAAATCACTCAGCAGTAAATTCACTGTTCAACTCTTGGAAATCATCTGATTGTCATGCCTTTTGCTTTCTGCCTTTTAGGATCCAACAGAGTGCGGCCTTAATTACTAGGCTGTTTGTTCATCGTATTCTCTAAGGGTAGGTGCTTACGTGTCGCCATCTCCTCTATGCCTGATATTCTTAACACTGCTGCTTTCTCGCTTCCTTCTGTATATATGCATGAGTGTAGCTATCGCTATCTCTGTTGTGTTAGTTAGTGGTGGGAGTGTAATTGAGTTAAGGATGGTTAGTATTTGATAACATTCGTCACAATAATAATATCGATATATACTTAGATATCGACATTTTTTTTTAATAGGAATACAGTACTTTTAGTTAAAAAGACAAAATATCGGCATTTGCACAAAATACAGAATACTCAATGTATCGATATTAGCACCGATATTTTTGTAACATTTCGTGCATTTTAAATGCTTTTGTTGACAAGGATCAAGCCGATAACAATATTTTGCAATCCTGTCAAACAAAATTTTTTTGTATTCTTGTAATATCAATAAATAATATCTGCAAAAAGGGAGAGTAAACATTTATTTCATACTTTTTTATCGTAGTTTGAAAAAAGAAGAAGATAACATATAAGAATAAGGCAAAGTAAAAAGTAAGCCTCAGATTAGGCAGAAGAATTATAAAAAATATTGGCCGCTGCCTTGCTGTAAAAAATAAAATTTTAATCGTTGCATTATTGTTTTTCACATGACTGTACATTCATTTTAAGTTTCCACTGACTCGAAATTTATGACAATAATTTCCATCTCCATCAGTCGCAAGTGCACTGCAATGCATCAATTGTGAAACCGTTACTCAATATGCATCCACCGTCAAATGCATAACAAATCATTTGCCAGAAAAAAATTCATTTGGGGCGCTCAGGTGCTCCTAGTAAGGCAAATAATAAGTCACGGTCCGAGCTTGCAGCGAATGCATTTTTTATTTGATGAATTGGTTGCACTTAAGAGCGCAATTTCCAATCGGCCAAGGACAATTGAAAAAGAGTTGATGTAAAAAAAATAAAAGAGAAACAGGATGACATTTCGAAAAAATGCATTTTCAAAAAGCAGAATATCTGCTGAAATTCAGAATATGGGAAGAGTGAGAGGAAGGTTTTAAGTGCAAATAAAAATCTGATTCCATTTCTTAATTTTTATTTTAAAAGATCGATATAGAGTGGTCGACTTGAGTTTACTTTGACTTTCATGTTGTAAGTGGCAAAACCACTTTAAGCAGAAACGTCGAGCAGTTCATACGTTGGTCAGCTCTGTTGAACTTTTAAAACTTTGTAATAAGGACCCTCTTGCTAGCTTGCTTGCACTCACAAATGGAATTTTAAAAGTGTCCACACCTTTATTGAGGGAGTTTGTAGCCACAAAATGTCTCCTTAAATAATCGGCAAAGCATCGAAGGGACTACTTTCTATGATGTGAAGACTAGATCTCTCGAATTCATCCGAAGATAATGTAGTAGAACATTTTGGTGTTATTCTAATATGGGACATAGTTGTTATATTGTCGGAATGAATTTGGTACGCTCCGGTACTAGCACGTTTCGGCACCGACCTCACTGCCGCGGGAATGCTTTGGTTGACAGCTCAAACTTTTTGGATGTGAATTTTATGCGCCTGAGATCTGTATGTTTATCTAATAGATATAGCTTCTGCTAATACTATTTTTACTGGAATTATTAACAGTTTGACCATACCAGTCCAGTGTGTTCTCAGTTTTGTTTCCCCTTTCTGAGCTTTAGGGAGTGCTCTGGATCAAAGAATAATCATAAAGCAAAATATTCTCTGTCTTATCTTTATATGCCCGAAATGCGACAACCCGTCCCAACAAAGTCGTCTTCAATGCGTTTCGCAAGAGTTATGTAAGATTACAAGGTACGCATAGCTACCTGTCCGTCCACCGCAAGGTCTATGCGTCTCGAAAATAAACCCCTAGGCATTCTCTACAGGAAGCCAGTGTTGTCTTTTTTTACTGTAGGTGCCAGATGAACAGTGTTATCCCTATTAAATTTCATCAGGTTAGAGTCTGACTTAGGTGTCACAAAGCGATGGTTCTAACATCGAGAGCTATATCTTAAGGGGCAAAAAACGCCAAGTAAGTATTTTAAGGTCAGTCTAGCGTTCCTTGGTGACATTTCCTTATACCTAAAATTGTGTAATTTGCTTGTTCTGGAAAACAGATGCTCGGGCTCCATCTTTACCTATGTCTATCTTTTAGGAGTGTATGCCTGGAGATGTTCTATATAAATGGGATATTCTTCGGGTTATGTAGTTTATTCCCTGTTATAAAAGCCAATATAGTCACTGGAAAGCCTTAAACCTTTAAACTTCCGAAACAAATTTCATACAACCATATATGTATATATATTTATAACAAAATGAATCCTAACTTTTTTGTTCCCCCTAATGAGCCAGGCAAAATGCCATCAGATACAATTACAACAAAAGCTGAATCAAAAACAAAATAATTTCCAACAACAAACAAAAACAATCATTAATGTTTCACGGCAATCCGTACCGCTATTACAACCCACACCTAAACCCCCCCTCCCCGAGCTCAAACAAAGACACACTTTCCATCATAAACGCTCATAAAATCAACTCAAGCATTGTAATAAGCAATTTCTGCTCTCATTTAGGCGGGTTAAATGCCATGAGGCAGTCAAGCATCCAGGCACAAAAAAGCCACACACGTATTATGGCAGCAACTCGTTAGCTCTTTAGCTGCTGCTGCCGCTGCTTAACCTGAAGGATGAGGTTTTCATTGCCAAGCGAATATATAAATATAAACCAATTTTCCTAATTGCCATTAGGCACTTTTTGCTGCTCAACTACTTTGCTTAATTGAGTTGGATGCTCATTAGGGTGGCGAGCGTAGAAAATGTGCTTCATTGCCTTGCTGGGCTTGGGGCTGAATACAAGAAAAATACACTAAGAAGGTGTAAGGTGCAAATGTTTTTATTTCCTGAAAGAATAAGAGTTTGTGCGCTCTATTAGCGGGGCTTAATGTATTTTCAGGTGACCGAAATCTTCAATGCCTAAAATGAGCATATTCGCCTTATTCGTTGGCAATTTTTTTTTCTCTTCTTCTTCTTCTTCATATTAGTATTAAGCTGAGGGGTGGTGGTGTGGTATAATAGCAACACAGCTGATTAATTTCACCAAACAATTTTGGCGATATATCAAATTACTCGTTGTAATGTGCCTAAAGCAAAATTAATAACATTCCATCTAAAATTGGGAATAAGATTATGACAAAGGTCGCTTAGAAACCATGAAGAAAGCAGAGAGAAAAAATGAATCTTCAGAGTATCTAAACTTGGGCGTTTCTATGTTCGTTGCAAACCTGTAGATCTGCCTGCTACCGACGCCAACCTCGTTTCGAAAACGTGTTTCGTTTATGACTTTCTCGTTGTCGGGTTCGTTTTCGTTCTGAAAAGTTCATTTCGGTTTTGCAAAGTGTTGCGGTTCCGTCTTCGGCTTCGTGCCTCAAAACAATTTCCGGTTTCAGTTTTGCTTCATAAAAATTAATGTTGGCTTTTCAAGGTGTTTCGGTTTGGTTTTTCGTTCCTGTAAATTATTCTAAAAAGTGCAAAGTGTTTTGGTTCCGGTCTACAAAAATAATTTCCGTTGGTTGGTAAAAATTGGTTCCGGGTTCAGTTCGTTTTTAAAAATGGTTTTCGGTTTCGTTTTTCAAAACTAATTCGTTGTTCTTTATCATTTACTTTCGGGTTCGGTTTCGGCTCGTTCGTTTTTAAAAATGGTTTTCGGTTTCGTTTTTCAAAACTAATTCGTTGTTCATTTTCACTTACTTTTGGGTTCGGTTTCTGCTCGTTCTTTAAAATTCATTTTGGTTTCGTTTTTCAAAATTAATCCCTTGTTTAATATGTTTTACGGATTCGGTTTGTTTTTTGAAATTGATTCAGCTTTCCTTTTTCAAAACTAATACGTTAATCAACATTTTTTTCGAGTTAAGTCCGTTTTTCGAAATTGGTCCCGGTTTCGTTTTTCAAAATTTACTCATTGGTCACAATTTTTTTTTGGGTTCGGTTTCGGCTGGTTCGTTGAAACTGATTCCGGTTTCGTTTTGTAAGATTAATTTTTGTTTAATATTTTTTTCGGGTTCGGTTTCGGTTGGTTTCTCAAAATTGATTCCGTTTTAGTTTTCAATATATTTTTCGTTTTTTGAAATTGATTCCGGTTTGCAACGTGTTTCGGTTCCGGTCTATAAAAATAATTTCGGTTGGTTGGTAAAAAATTGGATTCAAATTCAGTTTCGGTCGTTTTTCAAAATTGATTCCGGTTTCGTTTTTCAAAATTTACTCATTGGTCACAATCTTTTTTTGGGTTCGGTTTCGGCTGGTTCGTTGAAACTGATTCCGGTTTTGTTTTGTAAGATTAATTTTTGTTTAATATTTTTTCGGGTTCGGTTTCGGTTGGTTTCTCAAAATTGATTCCGTTTTAGTTTTCAATATATTTTTCGTTTTTCGAAATTGATTCCGGTTTGCAAAGTGTTCCGGTTCCGGTCTACAAAAATAATTTCGATTGGTTGGTAAAAATTGGTTTCTTATTCGGTTCTTTTTTCAAAATTTTGCATACTTTCGTTTGGAATAATAGATTCCGTTGGTTGGTAAAAATTGGCTTCGGTTCGGTTCGTTTTTAAAAATTGTTTCCGGTTTCTTTTTCCAATATTAATTCGCTGTTTAATGTTTTTTCACGGATTCGGTTTGTTTTTCGAAATTGAAAATTTATTCAGGTTGGTTGGTAAAAATTGGATTCAAATTCAGTTTCGGTCGTTTTTCAAAATTGATTCCTGCTTAGTTTTTTAAAATTAGTTCCGGTTTCCTCTCTCAAACTTAATTTGTTGGTCAAGATTTGTTTTGGGTTCGGTTGGTCAATGTTATGGCATATACGGTGCATACATACGAATACAGTTCCGGCTATGCCTGTTGTCATGCAGAAGAAATAACTCTGTCATGCTGTCGCAATTGCTTTCCCAGCAATGCGAATGCGAAAACACCAACTAAAAAATTTTTTTAGCTGAAAAAAGGGATCTATGAAAAAAAGGGTAAACTCTTGTAACTTGAACCGATTAAAATATTATAAAAATTGCGTGTCCAAAAACATAAATATAATTCTAAATTGTCATGGCGTGCAAATATATTAATAGAAACAACAAACTTGATGACAGACTGAGCAGTAAATACAGGTGGTAATAGAGGTGCCGCAGCCGCTACTTGTTGGTGTTGGCTGTTTGAAAGCTACGTACTGAAAGTATGAAAGAGCTGTCGTCGTCAATTAGCCACTGGCGCAGTCAGTATGTAGACAACGCTGAAGTGTTTAAACTCGCACGCAGATCATAAACTTCGCTTTCACAGGGAAGCAAGACTAGGAGCTGACCAAAAGAGCGCTGGTGTTGCATATTTAATAACAAATAAGGCACAAATTAATGCTGGTTGCTCACTGTTGTTGTTGGTATGCGGCGCTTGCTGATTAGCAACTAGAGTCGTGAAGAAATTCGCTTATTCAAATTGCTGGTAAATTTTTATATATTTTAAATTTATTTAACAACACTTTTTGGCGATAATTCATTCCTTTAGCGATCGTGTTGCACAAGCAATAAGGAGCTATAAAAGTAGAATAAAATAAAATCAAAAATAAAAAAAGTGCAAAAAAAGGCATATGTCAACTTAATTTATATGTGACTCAATGCACGCATAACACATGACGGCGCTACCGTGGCAAAATCTTCGCTTGTTCAACAACGCTGCCAAGTCTGGAATTGGATCAACGTGCGAAAATTGTACGAATGCTAATAAATAAATAAATAACAAACACAAATAACGTAGTAAATAAAAGTAAAAATGAATAAAATCAAGATGAAATGAAAAAATGTGGTGTCTCCGTTTGCGCGTTAACTCGGCTAACAAGTTAATTTATGTCTTTTAAATATGGAAATAGTTCAATACGAAATGTATGACAGTAGCTAAATAAGCTCAGCTGAGCCGTACAAGATCGCGGTTATGGATATTCAACTTAGGTATGTGGCACGGTTGCCAGTTTGCTCCGATCGCATCGAAAGTGGTGCTTTTCTGTTTCCTCTGCACCAGGAAATCCACGGCGCCTGGGGGTACCAATAGTCCCATTTCCTGTGAAAACCACAGTTTATCTTCATATATCTGTCTTATTCTGTTTGTCTTAATAGGAAGCAGAAACACAAGTAATTATCCGATAATGTGATAAAGTAATAGTAGTCTAAAATAGTCTAAAAGTAGGTATAATATTATTGTCGCTGCTCTGAGAGTTCTACAATCAGTGCGCCGTTTTTGTTAAAAAGACATCTTAGTGACAATTCCCTGTGGGTAGGTGATTTCACTATTGCTCACATATGGGTCTTTAGGCATACAGAAGGAAAGTATCCATGTTTGAAGTTATCTATTCCTAATTGCTTTGATAGTTCCTCACCAGGCCGAAATAAGATTTTTTTTAAATTTAAAAATACTTTGATTTTGTGAAGAATAAATTAGTACATCTTGGGAGGAATCACCGCAAGATTTTATGACAAATGCTGGTTAAGCAGTTTTGAGCTCTCAAAGGCTATATATAAAATAGTTGGTCTCTACAAATATATCGTCTAGGTATGAAAGATAATAGTTAAAAAGTAATTCAGTTTTGTATTCCGTCGGAAACATCAACATTCAAAAAGAATGTCAAATATACATGGTACCACCCTATTTCAAAATATTTTTGAAAAACTCCCTAGAATTTGGTTGAACTATCTCAGAATTTTTTCAACAATACCCTATCTAAGCTGAATTTTTGGTCTGTTAGCTCATTTTCGAAATTCATCCTGAGGTAGAGCGTTTTTCAACCAAATTCTGAAATAGTGCATTTTTCAAAATATATTTTGGTACACGGGAGTCAATAGAGTACCTTCTCAGTGACTTCCGGATCTTAAGCCAAATATGTTTACGCTCCAATTAATTTACTACTTAACCTGTTGCAATATTTAGGAGGATTCTTAAAATGTTGAGCAGTTTTAAAGCTTTGGTCCTTTTCGGAATAACTTTTGGTCCTGAAAATAAACTCGTGTGGCAGTATTTTTATGTGAGAGCTGAAGAAAAAGTAATTTTGAAATATAATCGGATCCCAATAACTTACTTTATATCTCCCAAATATTAAATTTGATAGATAAATTATAGCAATTTGGTTTAAATTATTTACAAGGTGGCGCAAAAGTAAGCTTCCGATGTTCAGCATATCGGTTGTGGCACGTGCAGTGTGTGCTGTTGCACCGTCTTGTTGGAACCACATGTTTTCCAATCCCAATTCATCAAGTTGCGGCAAAAAGAACTCGTTGATCATTGCTCTGTAGCGCTCACCATTCACAGTAACCGTTTGGCCCCGACCGATTATTGGTCAAATAAATAGTCACCAATATTCCGCGTTCTGGAGCAGTGTAGCGTAACATTGTTTATTAACGTGTATTTCGCATGTGTTTACTACACAAATGTCAAAACAGAACTGACTTTAGGGGCCAATCGCAAAATTTATAGCATTTTCTGATAGGAGGATGACTTTTGCGCCACCCTGTACTTAGTTAACTGGCGGCATATGGGATACTAAGGTCTTGCCGCTACTCTTCGGGATGCGCGTGATCTATTTGCAACATGTCGTACTGCATACTCTTATTTTGCTTGGCCTAACCAATGCTTCTTGCTGGTTTTTTGATTTTTATATTTAGGAATTTCTCTAGTGGTGTAAAGCCTAGAAAAGGTTGATAGAGATATCGCTAGCTAAAAAGTCAAAAGTTTAGAAACAACTCATTAAGAAGCATAATGAGTTTCTTACTTAATCTGTTACCTTGGGATGACTACTTTCTAAAAATCAATAGCAGCTTATCTGGTATGCGATAACTTTATGAAATTTATATAACACGTTCGCTGCTTCAGTGCAAAGTGTGAGGAGAGTTGCAATATTTTGCTGGGTTTTATAGTTTTCCACAAATTAAATGTTGCACGTACCAAGTTGAAAGCAAATGCTTGTTGTGCGTGTGTGTGTGTGTGACACATTAAGAGTCATGCTTCATGAACTGCAGTTCAAATGTGTTTTAATGCACAAAAACAAAATTTCAAAGAAAAAGCAGACAAAAAGAGCAACGCAACTCATATCACGCACACACTTAATTTAAGGATAATGCATGTGGGGTTGCGAGCTAATGCCACCCAAACCATCAACACCCTTCAGTTACTCCACTCATGGCAAGAGATAGCACAGTGCTAAGCCAAAGTCTTATTCAATGTTTTTTTCTTTCCAAAAATTCATTGATTCAGCTGCATTTGGACTCAAACCGCCCACTAAGTAGTGCAGCTCTCGTGGTGTGCAACGCGTGAAGGTCAAAAGTTTTTCAAAGTACCAAAGTTGTCTTTCGACTGTGAATAAATTTAATAGCAACTTTAGTTTCAAAGAAATTAGAAAAAATAAAATGTCAAATGAACGTTCTTTAAAAAGTTTATAGCTATCGATTCTGATATTTTCTGTAAAAAATTCGAAACTGTCAAATATCCTTAAGAAGTGCTGTTGTGAAGTGTCTTATATTTGGATAGATAAAAAGTAATGAAGGTGATAGTGAATTGGTGATGGTTACATGTTCCAGTCAAGGTTGCAGAAACTTTTCCGGGCACGCTTGCAGTCAGTTACAATGTAAAATATAATTTTGCCAAACAATATATTAAAAATATAGCCCTGCTATAGTCACAGATCGGGTCACTATGGCGGTTGCGTTTAAGTAACGTTTATGGTCACGGTCACTATCTGCTCTAGTCACGGTTGCTGTTCCAGTTCCCTAATCCAGTTAAGGTGCCCGTCATGGTCACTTTAACAGCCATGGTTTTGAACACTTTTCGAGACGCGGTTGCAGTCATGGTTACATAAACTTCTCCGCTCAAGTTTACTGTGTAACATAACCTCGTAAACCACAACATTATAAATGTAACAGTGCTACAGTCTCGGTTAGCGTAACGGTGACGGTTGCGATTAAGGTAATCCTTACTATCAAGGTAACGGTCTCAACCACTATAGTGGTCATAATTACGGTACGAGTAAGTCACGCTTGCGGTAACACTCATTGCTACGTAGCTTGGAGTGATATACTCGTAGGTAATTCTTATAACTTTAAACGAGCTATTCTTGTATATTTGTATATTCGCACTATCTCGGAAAAGCCTTTATAAAATTATATAAAATTTGGTATTTAGATAGCGTACAACATTCTCAGAATTTCTACCTCGATGTTGCCACTTGGGTAGATTTTATTGGATTGCCACCTGCTTTTTTCTAATGAAATGAAATAGCCTCATATAGATATCAAACGATAGGTCTTTTGCATAATGTTTCCAAGTTATAGTCTTAGGTAGGTCTACCACCTGGAATTGCCAACTTACAACTTTATATATACATTTGTTAGACATATCCGCTATTATCTCGGAAATGACTACACCGAGTTGACGGATTGTGAACGTAGGTAGGCTACAATTCAAGCTACACAACTAGAGTATTGCCACTTGAGATATGCCAACATGCTTAAAAGACAAAAGTTATTTTACATCGTATTGCAAAACGTTGATAATGTTAGTAAGGGCTACCACCTAGGGTTGCCACCTAATCCCATTATGTTTATTTTTTAACATATCCGCTTTAAAAAAAAAGTTTAAATAACGCATTTTAATCAACTTTTGAATATCGATAACATGCTACATTTCAAACTCCCATACTTAAATGTTGATGCTATAAAGTATTTATAGGGTTGCCATCTATTTCAAATTTTTAAAAATAAAGTAACATGTCCTAGTATTTGTATCAAACGAGAAACCGCTTACGCTGTATTTTTAAAAATATCCAACTATCTAATATTAAAAAAATATCAAATAAGATATGGCAATATGGGTGTCAAATGAATGATATTCTACATCATATTTCAAAAAAAATAATCCTAAGTACGTCGTATAGCTACCGTCGACGTTATACATATATTTTTTTTCGATATCCGACATTATCTCGAAAACTAATAGAGCAAATTAATTGATACACACGGTTGGTAAGTGAATATTAATTTAAAAACTACCAGAATGTGTTTTGAGTTGAGTATCTACAACAAACTGAATTATATGGCAACCTCGAAAAATTCCCGTAGATACACAAAATTAACTTTCACGACAAATTTTTGTTTTACACATTAGTTTATTCCCTACATTAGTTAATTACAAATTTTAGTGAGTTCTTGAAACTAAAAGGTTTGCAAAACATTTTGGCAAAACATTTTGGTCCTTCATTGGAAAGTGCAAATACATACATACGCATAGCAAAACATACATATGAGCACTCCTAAGCAAAGCGAAACTACCTTCATTACAATTGCATTATCAGCAAAGCCATAAATTCACACAGCAAAAAACAATGATGAAAGCGTATGCAGAAAACAAAAAAAAATATTAATATGAAGTGAAATAAAATGGAAGGAATTTTTAAAAATGTTATTTTCAAAATGGCTGCAAAATTTTCTCAAACACAAATTATGTAATAGGGGGACAGAGGAGGGGCACAGCGAGTGCATAAATGTTACAACCCAACGAAGTAAACGGAGCAAAGCCATCCTTGGCATGCCAAGTCAATTCAACCAATCAGCCAGCCACTGAGCCAGTGAGGTAGCCAAGTAGTCGGCGAAAGGATGAGGTCATACGCACACATACAAACCTTCATAAATGCAGCTTATCCAAGTACAAGGATATCTAGCGAAAAAGCAAAACTTTCAGCAAAAAATAAAATCAAAAATTTCCACTTTATAAGTTGGTGGCGAGCAAAGCAAGCAAAGATCTTAAAGCACACACACATACACATTCATGCAGCACCACTTAGCCAACCTGTGCAGCTTGGCGTAACCCTACAAACATTGTTGTTGCTGCATGCACCCTGCTCATCTGTGAGTTTGAAAATTGTACGAGCACGAATGTCGAGCGCAGCGCAAAAATTGCATTTGATTTATTATCCTTTACTTTGTTTTCGGATGTCCTAGTCCTTTTTCAGTGGCATGCATGTGCTACTAAGGGATGAGGGGGAAGGCACCACTTTTGTTTTTCACTTGTTTGCTATGAAAGCTCCAGCTCCCCCTCCTTTCTGTGATTTTACGTGTAATATTTACGATATGTAACTTCAGTCAGCTCACAGCTTAGGCGTGTGGCGGAGGTGGTAAAGCCGTACTACATAGACCCGATTCTTGTGTATTTCTCGACTCTTTCAAGTTTTTGCAACGCCCTCTCAACTCGCCGGTTTTACCTTTGTTGCTTCGATTCGGCTCGTGATTTCGTTTGTTCGTTGTTAAAAGTAAAATTCCATAAATTAAACGGCGTGCGAAATAAAACTTTTCTCCATTGTATAAATCACATATCTTTTTACATAAATTTATGCTTTCCATTCGACGTTGCATTTTTATAAAACTTCACTCAATTACTTATGTATGTATGTATGTAGGTATGAAATCTTTGTCTTGCACAAATGTAATAAACTTGGCATATTCTCGTATGGACATATAAATAAAATAGTAAATGTGGTGTAGGTATCCGCAAGTTTGTATTTCATGCAGTCAGTCAGTCACGCATTCACTCGCACACCAACACACTCACGCCTTATACACTCCCTGTGGGGAATATCTCTAGTTCTGAACTAGTGCGCTCCTAGTGCTTTCTGAACCCCTACCAGATCGCCTTCAAAAACTTTTACATGTACTCAACTGGCGAAATTAAAACGGCGATGTGCTAGGCGATGGAAATTGTCCCCCGGTGCATTACCTTTTCGACAGTTCCGAACAAGTTAAAAATTCGACAGTTGGGATGTATGTAGTTCGTTTATTGCTACTATTGTTCTAGTTCTGAACCATTTCAAAAATCTGCAGTTTGGATGTCGTTAGTTTAGAAAAAAAAAAAATATTTTGAGAATCCTGCCATGGTAGAACTATACTCGGAGGCTTTTTGTCAAATGACTGCCTGCGGTCGACCCCCGTTTTAAATAAAATCTTTTTCAAACCACTTTTGATGCTACCTTTCCAAGGACTCGAACCTTGGACCTTCGGTGTGGTAGTCCCGCTTAGTCCCGGTTAGTTCGTGCACTGCTAATAATTTGAGCCTACCATTTATTTTAAACCATTATTTCATAATGTATACATATGTAACCTTTTCTCACACTTTTGATGCGTGCGTCGTAGCTGAGTGGATAGAGCACTCGACTCTGAGCGGGACGCGTCAGTTCGAATCCTACCAAGTAATACATTTTTTATTTTCCTTTTATTTATGATTCAAAATTTTAACCTTTCTTTAAAGAATGTTATAAGGACAAAATATATTTCCAAACACGAATCTAAATTTTATTAAACTTTGATGATTACAAGACTGCCGGTTTCGAACTAGTGAAAATCTAGTTAATATCTTACTAGTTCTTATTAGCCACTTTATCCCTAGTTCTGAACCAGAAATTATTCTCACTAGTTACTGACTTCCCCACAGGGATCTTTTGCTAGAGAAAATCTTTGAAAAGTGCTTTTCAACGTTGGAACGTGCGTAATGTTTCACTGCACAGCACACGATTACTAACCCTAACCCTCCCCCAGATTCGATCTGCTCTCTCATTCTTGATTTTTCATTTTTACTAGAACTTTTTGCTAACTCAAATTGTACGCTTTAGTGTTCTTAACTCAAAGCCATCATTGCTCCGAATACGATACAGGTGAGGTGAGATAAATGAGGGCGTGTCATGTCGTGCAATATAGGAGTTGCTATATATCAGCATAAGTGTGCAACAACAAGTATTTATGATATAACATTGTTGTATGGAAGAAGAACAGTTCCATATTTTAATGGTTTGGATATTATATCTTCCTATATCTCATTCTACCTCCTTTTGTACCACTAGCTCTACCTCTGCGTCTACCTCCCATCACTAAACAACAAGCTGAGGGTTTTGATCACAAATCGCTTCCGTGTGAGTACTTATTAACTGTTCCCATGTTTCACCAGGATTTTTTAACATATTTTGGGCTAGAATTAGACTGCCAACGGGCATCTGCTGGGACATCCCTATAGTAAATACCACTTTCGCTTACGGAAAAATACATTTTGAGAAATTCGAAGGATATATATATGTACTATGACTGCCATTTTTCGAATTTTAGCTTTACGAAGACGCCAACATAGTTCAGTAAATTAAAACCCAGCGGCTTCCCTGGCTAGGCCAAGTTGTGCGAATAAACGAAGATATTCTTATCGGCACCCGCCGTGGAAGCAGAGGGTGAGGGAAACCACCACTCCGATCGAAGGGCCAAGTGGAGACCGATTTGTGATCCCGCGGTGTTTCAAGTTCGCGCAACGAAGAAACGACTGCAGAGCTATATTGGACGGTCAAAGTCGAACTGTCGGTTAGATGACTATTTAAAGACAAAGAATGCGTTATTTAAAGTAAGTTAGTAAATTTTTTTTACACAATCTTTAACACGTTGACTGCCAACTCTTGTGTTTACTTGCCAATTTTGTGTAGCTACGAGTTAACTCGAAATATATCAATGCTAATATCGATGTTTGGCTTCTGGGAAAAGATAAAGAAATCAAGGCTGCCTTGCATGAACAGAAAATTTATTAAAAATCGAAGAAAAAACAAAAAAAACGAGATAGTTCGTAAGACCTTTCTTTTTTAAAGAAACAAATTTTTAAAATTTTTATGAAAACTGTGCACTAGAAATATAGTTTTTAATAAAATAATGTGATTAAATCGAATTGTAATTTTTGGCCAAATTTTTTAAAATTACCGCGGCAGTCAACGTGTTAAAAAGATAAACCAAATTTTTTGGAACGAAATCCGGGTTTTTCGCTACCTCAAAAATACTCGATGCCGGGATTGGCATACCTAATACATATGTATGTACATATAAATGAGAGTAAATATTTGCGCTAATTACGACAGCCAGTCAGGAGACACAAACTTAAAGCCCACGAGCACAATAACAACAACATTCATAAAATATTCGATTGGTATGATAAGCTACTTTGGATACTTGAATTACAAAATTTTCAAAATTAAATTCATTTTTCACTGTCGGCAGTAAATCTTAAATGGCGCGAGCGTTTTTGGTTACAAAAGGTGATGGCCGCGTTATTGTCGTAGATTTTTGGCTGGTCCAAAATCATGCAAAAGTGTCGCAAATGGCGATTTAGGATGTAAATTCGATTTTATTTTTCCATTGACTTCTTAATCCAGTCCAACATACATTTAGTGAGTTGAATGTCACGAAGGATTGCCTATTTGAAACAACTTTATTTTAGAATCCATGCTGGGGGTTGTTCAATTTCGTTTTCCGTAAAGCAAAGACGTTGAAATCGGCGAAAACATTCTCTTAATTAAGTACAGGGTGGCTAATGAAAGCCGTTACCAAAAAAAAAATTAAATAACTTTTTTCCTATTTAATGAATCTGGTTAATTTTTTTTTTATTTTGCAGATTGACTTTGACATTTAAAAAATGGATAACTGGGATACTGAAACAAGAATTTGGATTGTCCGCCGCTATCACGCACTGGAGTCCTTCCAACCCACAGTTACTCCATGAGACGGAATTGCATCCACTTCGTGTCACAGTGTGGTGTGCAGTTTCATCACGCTGCATTGTCGGGCCCTACTTCTTCGAAGAAAACGGTCACACCGTTACGGTTACTGGAGACCGTTACTTGAGCATGTTGCGAGAGTTTTTCTATCCAGAATTACGCCGAATGAGAATTTCTTTCAACTCTGTGTGGTTTCAGCAAGATGGTGCAGCTCCTCATATAGCCCAACCTGTTATGACAGAATTGCGACGAAAATTTCCCAATAAGCTGATATCCAGAAACTCTACATTCCGTTGGCCACCCAGGTCGCCTGACCTTACTGCACCTGACTTTTTCTAGTGGGGTTATTGCAAACAGGAAGTCTTCAAAGCAAAACCAACAAATTTGAATGAACTAAGGCAATCCATTCGAGAAACAATTGCGGCTATTCCTGTCTCAACTCTCCAAGCAGTAATGAACCACTTTTTGGTAAGATGCCGCACATGCATCGACGAGCAGGGGGGGCATTTAAATTCCATTATTGTTAAAACTAATTAAGCTATATTTAATAAAATTTAATGAGCTTTAACATGAATAAGAGAAAAATGAATTCCATACACTGAAAAAAAAAATTATTTGAGTTTCTTAATGTAGCAAAATTCATCAGCCACCCTGTACATGCTATACTTTCTAGTTTTAAAGCCGCAAGAGCTAATTAACAGAACTATATCAAATATACTGCATCCATGAGCTCTGGATAGCCTTCATTTCGGATTGGGCACAGCGCAAACCCATTCCAATCCACAGTCAAGCAAGATTAAGGGTAAGAAATACATCCTGGTTGATCGAGAGCGTTTCCATTAATATTTTGAGCTCAGATTTTTCTGAATATGACCTTTCGAAAACCAATATTATAAATTTTTTTAAATATTATTTCCTTTAATTAGCTTATATTACTACTAAGTTAGTTCATCTATATGCTTTTGTACTATTTTTAATTTCAGGATCTAATTTTTATTAATGAAAAAGGACACTGAATAATGAACACTTTTCGAACGAAAAAGGATGGCGAATTTTACATAACTTCGAAACCAATTTATCTGCAATCCAAGGGCAAGGAATGTCGGAGTGTCTTACCAAAATATTTGAAAATTTGAAACTGTTAAAAACTTCAACATATATCGTCGTTGACACTGCAAAACCGCGTAATGCATAAATGCAAAATCGCGTAAGTGATGTCTCAGTTTCGCTGTTTCTCCACAACAAATTCCTTATTTTTGAGACGAATATTGACTTTATGGAAAAATATCCCAACGAGACCGATTCTTTAAATTATTTTCCAAACTAACATGTAATTTTCTTGAGAATAAATTAATAGATCTGAATGGCAGGGGCCCATAAAAGTTTTTGACAGAAATGTCACTTGCGCGGTTTTGCAGTGTCACCGACGATATGTAATCATTGCTGAAAACAGCGTCCCTATAGGATCAGTTCGCGCGGATACTAGTAAATATCTAATATGCTGATACTCGCATGTGCAAAGATCATGGGTTCATGTGAATGTGCAGCACCTTATCAATATTTCTCGTCAACTAATTTATTTCTTTACTAAAATGTCTCCAAGATGACGGTAAAAAAGGGCGATGAGCAGAGTGTCTGCTGCTACCAAATAGATGCTTTACAGTGTTTCAATGTCTTCTTTTATGGGGTTAAAAGCTACGCTCCTATAATTGAAGCAGTGGTCAGCAAATATTTTTTATGATAGCCGAATTAGCTTCGGCGTCCACACGGATAATCGGCTGTTTGTGCGTGGAATGCCCAAACGTAAACAAAAACAGCATACGAGTATCAAACAAGCATTCCACTATGCAGACGGAATATTGCTTGTGGTTGGAATCCAGGTTTTTACCGCGGCAGAAGTGTTTAGCTATAATTGTTAGAAAACGTGGGTTTTGTGAACTTAACAACTATTAAACTAACTTTCTTAACTGAACTATTTAGCTATTTCGATCAGTAAAGTGAAGTAAACTTTTCTATGGCAACTTTGGAAATGAAAATGCTTTCAAGCTACTTTAAAACTCTTCGAATTTAATTGAGTGGACTATATAATTGGTGCAATTAGTTCAACAATTGGTCAAAAAGTTGATCCGACTAAGAAACTAAAGTAGTAGTTCAGTGCATTGACCCAACGATAAGGGAACAAATCTTTTCATTGAACAAAAAAATCCAACTATAGTCCATATGGCACGCACTCATTTATTCAGAAGTCCCATTTTACCGCTCAATGAATTAGTGTTAAGAGCGAAAATCATGACTGTCGAAAAATTCTACGGGGAATCACTCAGGCCAAGAAGTGATACTCTGGTGTCCTCTATCTACGCGCTGTTTTGATTCAGGAAATGTATTCAGCTGCCAAAAGAGAAGAACAAAATTGTGACCAACTTTGTTACTGCACGGTCACACTGTACATAGCAATCGAAGCAGTTGACCATTTGCTAGTTGCTGGTGTCCGATGGCACCAGTGATGATGTGTGAAGGCCGATATGTCACATCTCTTGAAATACATCCTGTTTGCGCTACGGTCAATTGATGCGCTGCGTATGTATGAATGTGTGTGTGAGTTTGTTGCACGTCATTTTTTTGTCGCACACAAATATTTAGGTAAAATATACAAACAACCTCAGCAATAAATTCAAACGCACCAATGCTCATCCAACACCTGATGACATTAATTTTAATTTTTATTTTTATATACTCCTGTTGTTGTGTCCTTTTTTATTTTTATTACAATTACAGTAAAAGTATTTATATGAAAATAACGAAAAAACGTGCACTAAAACCGAGTTAGAAAATTAGTTAGAATTAATTTCGTTTTAATATGCTGACAGCGGTGTCGTTCATGGTGCGCCGCTCACGACGTTTGAGGATACAGAAAAGGCGAGGACGATGATGTCGGGACTGTTGTAGCGTTTCACGGGCATAAAATCTTGTTTTTTTTTGTTATTTTGGCGTTTATTAGTTTTCTATTGACTGTTGCGCCTAAAGACACGCCGTTAAGGCAAACATATGTCCATTATCACAGCACTTTTAATGAGTTTTCAAATTAGCAAAAAAAAAAATTGTATAACAAAAATCAAATGCGCACATAAAGATACATAAAGGTACAGTAACACATCTATAAATAAATAAATATTACCCACCAAAAAATATACACTCAATGTTCCAACGATTACGTAACTGCCACAAATTGTATGAATGAATAAGTGACTTTATTTTGAGAAATCCGCAGTCGGTGCGAGGTAGTTTCCACCACGATTGGTTACTTTGAATATACATTTATTTAGATTTTAATTAGCATTACCGGTATTGAGAACTTCGTAGCCAACTTTAAAGTTTTCAAAGTTTGAGAGTGACCAATGACGATATCGGCGACTAATTCATGTTACTTAAATGCAACTCTAAAGTTGGAGCCACTTTTAAGTAGGTGTAATAGCTTCCCTGAAGTTTTGGGATCCTCCATAGACGCCTCAGAACTAAGTTTTAAGTGACATTTAAAAGTGATAATAAAGTATTCGTTACCTGCAGAGCTGGAGGTAATTGTCGAATGGCAGCACGAAGACTAAGTGACTCTTTACTGCTGTAAAAAGCCGAAAGAAACAGCTGTTTAAATCAGTTTTGACAACTCTCTAATTTCGCTTCCACTAAGGGCTGTTTCCACCATCCAGAGTTAATGAGGAGAAAGAGAGGTTCATAAAGTTCCCTGAAAGTCTCAGTCAATAAAACTTTTCCGGATATATTATGGGAACGTCGTTAGAACGTTGCGGCTACTAATAAATTATTGTCCATTTCGGTTGCAAGCGCGTAAGCGATATGTACCTATTATGTGCCCCTGACCAGTGGTTAAACACCTTAAAGTCACAACAATGGTCATAGCTCCGTTTCAGCGACTATTTGTGCCAGTTGGAAACGGAGTTAAGAAAATAGAGGAAGGATGATGTGTACCAAAAGTTTAGCACAACAGTCTGGTAAGTACTTGATTGTGATAATATTGGAACTTAAGGTATTTAATCTGACCTTCCAGTGTTTCAAATTTCAGTCTGAAATGAGCTGCAAATTTATTTGGTGGTTATTTAGTCTTATATAAATTTTATAGACTCAGCACAATCTATTAATGACTCTTTTAATTTTTAATACCTACACGGATAGCTGTATATAAATATATTATCATGAGCGTAACGAGCATCAAAATCAACAGGGACAAACTCAGAAGAGAATAAGAATTTATGCAACTAAAGATTCCACATATTGTAATGACCTATAAATCACGGCTGAGTGTAAAATCCCCTATTCCAAAATATTTTTAAAAAACGCACTAGCTAGGAAAAATTACCTCAAAAACGCCCGACTTCAGAATTTTTTTCCAAAACGTCCTATTCAAAAATTTGGTTGAAGAACGCCATATTTCAAAATAAGTTTCAAAAAATGGCTTATCTTAAGATGAAAATTCTCAACTTCTGATCGAGGTATTGTTTATGGTCTGGCCTTATTAACCCCATCACGAGCTAGGTGTAACCGCGAAAAGCGACTGTCTCACTACTTTTAAATGACTCATGTTCTTCCCCCTACAACTCCCACTGGCTACGCCCATGTAAGCTGGTACTATCTCTATATATAAAAATTCCGACGACATTTTTATTTTGCCTATGTGAATGTCTTGTAAGTGTTAATGTTGGTAAACATGGCTTGTTTTCCGCTATAAATTTTGTTATTTTCTTAAAGTACACTGCACCGCCCCCTCTACTTTTCTCTGGGTTGCTTCAGTTATTTGTGTATACTCATTTATTCCTTCATTAGTTACTCATACCTAAATTTTATGTTATTTTAATTGTTGAAAAGTAATTATTTGATTATTATCAAATTAATTGCCGCCAGCTTGTAATGCGAAAGTGATTCGGTCTATGATTTTAGTCTTCATACTTCACTCCAGTAAGCTTTTGTCTCATAAAAACTTCAAACTTTGTCGTAGGTAATTTCGTAAAATACTACAGTGAAACCTTGATGTAACGATTTTCAATTTGTGTATATTTATAATGCGATTCCCACCAAAGTAAGGACGATAACGAAGAAGGGTATATCTAATCAAATTCTAACCTTAAATTCGTTTTGAATTCATACTAGAGACTTTTTGAAATTCAAAACAACAAAATAGATTTAAAACTTCAATGTTTCACAAATAGTCGCTGAAACGAAGCTGCAACCATTGTTGTGACTTTTAACTGTTGAGCCACTAGTCACGGGAACCCTATTACAAGTTGCATAACTTTAAAGAGACAATGCACGACCCTTAAAATTCAGCGAAACTATTAAAGCTACTGAAAGGTAGCTCTAACTTTAAAGTTGCATTTAAGTAACATAAGTTAGTATGCGCTATCGTCATTTGTCACTTTCAAGTCTTGAAAACTTTAGGGTAGGCTCTATAGTAACCACGACGTTCTCAATAGGTATTATTCGAAACGCGTTAATGGGCAAATATAATTGATTTTCTAAACTGAAACTTGGAATTAGACCGAAAATATATTCTGAAAGCTTGTAAGCTCAACATTTCCTTAATATGGAACACATTATTATCCGTTGTTCTTTCATAAATTTTGTTTCTGTTTGTTGGGAGTGCGGTTATTGTTTCTTATATCGAGGTTAAACAGTAATAAAATTAATGAGTTTTTTCAATATATTGAAGTAATGGCTTATTTTTTGTGTGATACCTTTCAAGATGTCGTTCGTGTTGAATTTGCCTGCTAAATAAACTAAACAAATTTAATGTCTTCCGCTTATTATTTAGCGGAGTTAACTACTTTCAATAATCCCTGAATCGGCAAGCACACGGATATCAAAGTCTTCCAAAGACTGTACCATTTGCTATAACGTCCTGCTAATCAACTTCATCAAGGAACAAAGGTAGTCGATACTCTATTTCTGAGCAGTTTTTCTCTCATTTTTGAGAGTTCTTTGACTGCGGTTTAATTTATTTTTGAAAGGTTATAGATGTAACCGAAAGTTTTCTTATATTCAACCTGCAATTTTAGGCGCTTGACTAACTTAAAACCATACAGCCTCTAGTTCTGATTGCTTTTCATAATTTGGGGGTAGTTTACGAGCGAATTAATATGGAACATACTGTCTTATCTTTCAAGGCTTTCTAAGTTTATAACTAGTATAAAACATATACGATCCTGATATTTATATTCTGAACTCCCTTTGCCGCCTGCAGTCTAGATGACCACACGAAAGCTTCCACGCCTATTTCACTTCATCGTCCACACCTCCCACACATTACAAATTTAACGCACAATCTCCTTTCTGCTAATAAACCTATATTTTATACTGCAAATACGAACATAAAATATAAATAAGTGAGAAATTACCGATTAGAATGCAAAAAGCATAGGATTGCAAAAATATTTAAACAAGAAAAATTATTCCCATAATAAGTTGTCAGTAACTTTAACACATTATTTATTTTTTTTATATTTTTTTTTGTGATTTATCGTGTTATCTATTGCGTTTACCGGGCAGGCTTTAAGGCAGAAACCACCAACAATAAAGCAAAAAATATTTACAAAACCCATTATGTGTAGAAAATATGAGTCTCAACCAATTTAAGTATCTAATGTCAACACCAAGAGCGAACATTTCTTGTTCACGTCCAAATTCACCACCATGCTCAGCGCGGTGGTCAACAGTCGCCATAGCCGCTTACCGTTGCCAGTTTTGCCTACAATGAACAGCTAATAAAAACAACAAATTTCCCAGCACGTTCGCGCCGATGTAAACTCATTAATAAAGTCAATTGCCCGCTTGTCGCTCAGTTGTTTTGGTATGAAATTAATTTTACTAAATGTTCAAAAGTTCGAGTATTATTTAAATAATTACACATAAACAAAATTACCTATGTATACAACTTAAACTACCCAATAAACAAGCTAGTTTATTAAAAAATATTTTCCAAACGTTGAAATCAATATTTTCTAAACGAGTTTGTAACAAAAAAATGTCACAAATGTTTAAATATGTTTTCACAATTGTATGGTAGCTTTGGGGAATTAATTTGAGGTGCACTTTCTGATAGATGAACAGTGCGGCAGTTTTCAAAAATAATGCTAAATAATTTACCTACTTGATTTATATAGCCTTTATTATATGGGCGACGTGGTGTAGCGATGGTGGTGCCGGTCTACCACACCGAAAGGCCCAAGGTTCGAGTCCTGGGACAGGAAATATCAAAAGTGGTTTGAAAAAGGTTTTTCAAAACGGAGTCGGAGGGTATTTCTGCCATGGAAGGCTTCTTGGCATTATACCGCTGAAATGCAATCAAAGTATGTATCACTAATGAATAACGTAAAAATTAGTTCAGAAATATCTACTACCACAAACGTATACTATTATATTTATTATAGATTTATAGATGCTGAGAGCTCAATATGGGACATTGCATCTTACTAACATATTACATCTAATAATCTGGTTTATTTAGATTAAGAAAAACTGATGTATTGAACTTTTGAAATAAACATCAAAAAAAAAAGGCTTCTTAGCAAAAATTCATCTGCGTTGCTTTGCAGATGCCATTCTCTCTCTCTCTATGGCGCGATATACAACAGGTATATCATCATAAACCTCCTAAGAGATTTTTGCGCCAAGCTTCTCTTCCAATTTGTGGTGTGCCGATTTGAATTTTCCCTACAAATTGGTGGGACCTACAGTTTTTTGCCGACTCCGAACGGCATCTACAAAGGAGACGAATTTTTGCTGAGAAGCCTGTCATGGCAGAAATACACTCGGAGAGTTTGCCAAACCACTGCCGAGGGGCGACCCCGTTTTGAAAAACTTTTTTTTTCAAATCACTTTTGATGTTACCTGTACCAGGGCCCGAACCATGGACCTTCGGTGTGGTAGGCCGGCAACACTACCTTCACACCACGGCGGCCGCCGCAGATGCCATTCGGAGTCCGCAAAAAACAGTAGCTCCAGCGAATTTGTATACAAAATTGGAAGCAGCACGCCACAAATTGGTAAAAACCTTGCACCGACTACTAAAAAAAATTATTTTTCATTATACTTCAATTGTAAAGAAAAGTAATAAATGGAACTGAAATAACTATAAAACATATTTTAAAATAATTATAATAACTTATTTAATAAAAAAAGTTGAGGAAATTGTCGGTACTCGAACCAGCAACCTTCGCAGCAAAGGTCTAGCACATATTCATTAGGCTAGTGGCCCGTTTTCACCGTCGTGGACTAAATTGGAGTTTTATCAATAAGTTTTCAACAAACCCTTACTGTACGTTAAATAAAACATTAATTCAAAATTGTTTGCCAAACCTCATTTGCAGTTGTTTAAAAAGGGATCACTTTCGTTGATTCGACAAATTTTTCCAAACTTTTAACAATGATTTTAGTAAACGTTTTTCAAACGAAAAGCTTGCTAAGGTAAGTTTATCGTAAGCTTATAGTAAACGTATTTTGCTTATTGGGTAAAAATTATTGTGAAGATAATTGCTACAAACCGAGTTGATCGATTAAATGAAATAGTCCAATATTTTGAGATATGTACTCTATATTTCAAAACATACCTGCAGCAATACATCTTCGAAGAAACTACTAAATTCCAAGTCGTAGTTATTCATGATGATCGTACAAACATACAGAAAAATATGTAGAAACCATTTCTATAAAAAATGAAAAATGTGTAATACATCGATTAGCAAGTATATATCATTATATTAAACAAGTTTTAGTAATTATTAGTCTTATTATTATTATAATTAAAGATGATAAGTAATTTAATTAAGTAAAACAGTAATTTTGGGTTTAAATATTGTAAAAAGTAGCATGACTTATTATTATCACAAATCACTTCAACATTTGAATAAAATTAAACTAACTGATTTCCAATTTCTTAAAACTAAAAAAATCAATAAGTGTACAAAAACAGAAAAAGTGTAACACCCTAATGAACAAATCATTAAACATATTTATTGCTATCGAACGTTTAATTTCGACTCAATTGAATTTACGATCGAAAGCCTCAGTAGTCAATAATCCATTGCTATATGCAGACATATCTATATTCTTGTTGTATCCCTGTGGGGAAAATCTCTAGTTCTGAACTGGTGCGCTTCTAGTGCTTTCTGCACCCTACTAGATCGCCTTCTTTTTTTTTGCATGTAATCAACTGGCGAAATTAAAATGGCGATGTCCTGGCGAAGGAAATTGTCCCCCGCTGCATTACCTTTTCGACAGTTCCGAACCAGTTTAAAATTCGACAGTTGGGATGTAGTTCGTTTATCGCTACTATTGCTCTAGTTCTGAACTATTTCAAAACTCTGCAGTTTGGATGTCGTTAGTTTAGAATTAAAAAAAAAAAATATTTCGAGAAGCCTTCCATGGTAGAACTATACTCGGAGGCTTTTTGTCAACTGACTGCCTGCGGTCGACCCCCGTTTTAAATAAAATCTTTTTCAAACCACTTTTGATGTTACCTTTCCAAGGACTCGAACCTTGGACGTTCGGCGTGGTAGCCCCGCAACACTATGCCGGTTAGTTCATGCACTGCTAATAATTTGAGCCTAAATTTTAAACCATTCTTTCAAAATGTATACATACGAGTATGTAACCTTTTCTCACACTATTGATGCGTGCGCCGTTTCTGAGTGGGTAGAGCTACCAACTGATACATTTTTTATAAATTTTTATTTATGGTGTAAAATTTTAACCTTTTTTTAAAGAACAAAATAATTTTCCAAATATGAATCAAAATTTTATTAAATTTTAATGATTACACAACTGACGGTTTCGAACTAGTGAAAATCTAATTACTTTCTCATTAGTTTTTATTAGCCACTTTATCTCTAGTTCTGGACCAGAAATTATTTTGACTAGTTACTGACATCCACAGCGATATGTCGTTTATGTTTGTGTGAATATGAGTTTAAAGTCAGCGCACTTTTGAGCCACAAGTTGGCAATTAGAATTTTCTCTCATAAATATCGGGAGAAACGTGATTGAATTTATTTTAAAGAAAGTTTTGCCATTTGGTTGCTTTTTGATTTTTTTTTCTTATCATCTTTTCAGTTCTCTTTATCGTATTTAAGCATGTTAACAATTTAAATAGGAAATAGGCATAATATCAATAGTAAACTTTTGATATTAAAACATTTAGAATACCGGGAGTAAACCTTTTAATAACTAAAAGGGTTTACTGCTGCCTTAAGACAACTTTTTTCACTTTTAAGGTAGGCCTCAAGCCCAAAGGTTTTCAAGCTGGACTTACACGGAAGATCTTGGTTTACAAAAATAAAATTTTTAGGAGCGGGTATAATTTATAAAAAAGAAAAACCAATTTTACTCTACATTTTAAGGAAGAACAATCGATTTGTAAATAAATAAGTGATCAGTTCCGTAGCTCCAACTCCACAAACATTTTTTAAAAGTGTTCTATAGTCCATAGAGTGATCAATTGAAAATCAGTGGAAAGCCAGAAGTTGAAATATGTTTGTAAGTACTTTTTTTTTGTAATTTAATTCATTAATCAAAAAATGAAATGAACGCGCCTTTGCATTAGAATGAAAGAGGACTACAATCTCATTATTTATTTATTTAAAAAATAGAGTGGACCGCCTAAAATTGTTAAAATTGAATTAAAAATGTTTTCTATATAAAGCACAAGACCATAACGCACAAATTCAACCCACCCTAATGTTTACAATTGGACGCCCTTAAGATAAACTCGAAAAGCTACCCATATGCGACGGGGGGGATATTGAGGAGATGGAGATAGAGAAGTAAAGGTAGGGAAAAGAGATTGGAGTAAGGTCGGATGAACATTTTTATAAATCAACTGAGGGTAAGTTTTTTAACAATTTATTCCACTCTCGCATTCAAAAAACGTGTTGGCATGAATTCATGACGACTCAATTTAACCTCTAAATATAATAAAATTGTAAAAGTTTGATGTCTGTGCATTTCAGATATTCAAAAAAAATTTATAGCAGGGATCAATATTAGGCTAATAAAATCTCCAGCAACGGTTTTTAGGATTTATGTCTGTCTGTATGTATGTTTGTGTGGGCATCACTGAAAAACTGCAGAACACAATTGAAAGGAGCTTTAAGTTCTTTACCTCGGAGATATTATGATTAAAATCAGAATCAGCGCATTAAAAGTTCTGAGACGCAGCGAAGCGTGGCCGGGTTTTCCAGTTTTTTAAAATAAATGTTATGTTTAAATTTCTCACATAAATCAAATGTCTAACTGCAACGAATGTCTTTAAGCTGTATGTCTCTACCAACTCATACCTTCTAAATCTTCCTAAAATTACATATGTATTACAATTTAATTGCAATAAGGCTTAATTTATTGCCAGCGTGAAATTTTCAAATTTTCCAACAACTTAATCAGCGCATCATTCGACACTTTCCAATTTTCAATGCACACCAACAACACAATATTTAATACCCTGTGTGTGTGTGTGTTTGCTTGCGAAAATTAAATATTCAAAATTCAAAGGCTATAAAAAGAAAATAATAAATATTGTGGAACGAATTTAACTGGCTGAGGTGCAGCAGCGTGTAGAGCGAGACCGTCATCCTACAGCATACCAATATTTGCATAAATTAGTTACGCTGCTAAGCATCACGTGCAAGGAGTGATCATAGAACAAAACGGTGACTATCCTATTTTGAATAGATAAAGGGGCGAAAAAGCAAATATTATTTGTTGGTATGCTGTAGCAGCAGCGAAATGCAATAACAAACACTTCCCTACACACACTCATACATACAATTTGGAAGCATCACTTTTCAGCCGCATTTAAGGGTAAACGTTGATGTGATGGCATAAAATTAATAAACCTATGCCCGACAGCATGCAAATGCAACCCCCTTTGAAACGCATGGACGTACATACATCCAAGCACCGAGGGAGACTTGCAAGGATATCGTTTGATTAGCCCAAAGCGCAGCGGCAGCAGGACAATCTTTTACTTGTCGTTTCGTCTCTGTTCACTTCACGTTTGCCTTCCTTCGCTTGCCTCTGCTGCGTGTTGGATGTGTGTGCCATGTGTGTTTGTTCTGAGAACCTTGTAGGAAAAACGTTAGTGTGGCACGAGTGTTCTTTTTGAGATTTAGAAACTGTACCGGTTACACCTGTAGTACTTCTGGATGCAGATAATTGGGAGTAGAAATTGTCATATCGTCGGTGACACTGCAAAATCGCGTAACGCACGAATGCAAAACCGCATAAGTGACATTTGTGTCAAAAACTTTTATAGGCCCCTGCCATCAAGGTCTACTAATTGGTCTTGGGGAATAATTAAAAGAATCGATATTGATGGGAACTTTTTAAATAAAGTGAATATTAGGCGAAAAAATAAGGAATTTGTATTGGCAAACTCGCCAAACTGAGATATCACTTACGCGGTTTTGCATTTATGCGCTACGCGGTTTTGGAGTGTCCCCGACGATACGATGCTTATATATTCGATAGCTCCGTACTATTTTTAGTTCCACAATTAAGTAGCCTATCGGTCCTACACTTAGAAAAGAAGATAATTCAAATTAGGTAATTTTCATCGTTCTCTCTCAAGGAAATTTCATCTGGAATATGCAAAAATTTATTAAAGTAAATTACCCTTATTTCGTAGTATGATTTTTTCATTCAAACAAGGAATTGAGGTAGTTTTAATGAAACTGAAAATAAATGATAAAGATTGATTTTTTAGGAATATGGACTGCTATTTTGATAGTTTTATAATAATATACTTATTTAATGTCAATCAATATAACGTTGACAGCTATGTCGCCATTAACTGAGCTTGAAATCTTAAGCACTGAATGCATTCATGCAGCCCTCTAATCGACATCCATCAAATTTTACGCGAACTTTTAAAATTGTATTGCCATATATCAACCTTGTCGGACCATAATCGAAGTAAAATATTTACCGGGGGTTTCCCGACTACAAAAATAAATGAAATAATTAAGAAAGAGTTTAACTTTAAATAACGAAAAACAAACTGCATATTTTGAAATTTCTATAAAACGATTATAAATTTTTGTAAATCAGTTTACGTTTTCATTACAGTTTTCTGGGTACAATGGTTAAAAAGTAAATATTTGAATTGCTGTAGCTGATTTTTTTTCATTGAATTATAATCAAATTTTTTATTTTCAACTAAATAAGTTTCTAACAACAAAACAAAAAAGAACTAAGAAACAAGATGTATCAAAACAACAATAAAACACCTTAAGCGCGAAGCAGTAAAAAAGCATATATTCTTAACTTTTAATTAAATTTAATTAAAGTTTGAATTTCAGTAATAGCAGGGACACACATTTTAGTAAGTTGTAATTGTTAAAGGTTAAATTCAATCATTTTATTTGTGTAACAATACAATTTTGCATTTTGAAATTTTAATTTGAAATGTTTTTTTTTCCAACTTTCTCTTTCTTAAGTACCAGAAAAAAATACAAATAAGTGAAGAAACCATTTCTATGAAGAAAAATCTTCAATTTTTTCCCTCCTTTCAATATCTTTTTTTGTTTGTTTTAGGATTTTGGTAATGTGGTTGGTTTTTCAGAACCACATACATACATACATATATGGGCACTATGTATTGTTTCAACATATATAACTCTATTAAATGTACCTTGTAATGTCTGAACAGTTGCCCGCTTTAAACTATGGCACTTCTAGGTATGTTCTAACCGATTACTTTTCTTCACTGCAGCGCTCGTTCTGAAGCAGCAAATTTCGGTTACTGATTTCCCTGCAGGGTAGTCATCGTGGGTTAGCGTGACCAATTAATTTGATTGTAAAATTGGTATTAAAAGTCCTAATACAGTGAGAACATAGAATAAGACGTCAGCGGCGGGGTATGAGAACGAATACAGCAAAATAACAATAAATGATGTGCGCTATGACAGGAATATTAAAAAGCTGCTGCGCTGTTATTTGGCATGCTATTCATACAAAATTACTCGCATGCAACAAAGGGCGCAGTTATTGGGAGACAGCGCCATTAGCCGACTTAGCTGTAGGTACGTATGTATGTCAGTTGGTGGTCTCGCTTGGCATTTAAGCGCATGCGAATTAATGTCACAGTGATTCGATTATAAAATAAATTTTTTATTTTGTTGGCAATTTATTACATTCTCCATCAGCTTTGCACCCTTCTTGCGAGCCTCGCTCATCCACTACGCCATTTTGTTTGTAAGAACAATTTTCCATTTTATGCAATGCGCAATTTTTGTAAATTTTGAAGGATATTTGTCAGGCATGACTTGACTGGGAGGCGTATTAGACAAGAAATGCATTTATATTTGTAGATTAGAGTGAATAATTCTTCATAGCAGAAGGTAGAATCATTTTACCATTGCTACTATAAAGTATATTACACTATACGGCCTAGACTTTTCACAAAAATAATTTTAAGATTTATAAGAGAATTTATTTGACTATTTTTTACACACCTTCGTCCACATAAGGGGGTTACTAACGGCATGAAGGAAACGAGATGGATATAGAGTTCTATACATCAAAGTTCTTTAAATGTATAGAGAAAGGGCGGTTCGAAAAATAGTTACGATCCTGTTTACGATATCGAAACTTTCGAAAATTATATAAAATTTAGATTTATTTTAAAGTAACATAAAAATAATAGACACTATATCCGGAAGAGAAAATCGACGGCTTAGTGGAAGATCACCATTCTTCAAAAACGCACAATATCAAATTTTTTTTTAAATAACCCTCTATTTCAGAATTTTATTCAAAAAATTAGAATTTTTTCAACAACGCACTATCTCAGTTAAAAATGTAGGGAATTTTCGTTCAGAGAGGGCGTTTTGAAAATTTTGAAATTTTAAGCTATGGCGCTCTACAAGGAAATTCTGAGATGTGGCGTTTTTGAAAAATATTTTGGAATAGGGTGATCTTCCACTCAGCCGTCGAAATGTTAAACTAAACAAACCTGCACCAAACTAAATTAAGTTGTGTTACAAAACTGCACCGCATTAAAAAGCCAATACCAGTGAGAGTCCATAAACATAATTGCACTTAAATAAAGGGTGTTTAAGCTTTTAACAGCATAGGAATAATAAAATATTGGACAATTTAATGTGAAGTCAATTGAAGCACGCAAATCTATGAATTCTTTCTTTTAATTTAAATGCGCTTCAAGAACCTTTGCACATAAAATTCCCAACTTACATGAACGCATATGAAGCGATAAAAATTAATTTTATGAGCATTTTGTATATTTTATTAGTAACTCTAATGGCGCCAAGCCAGCAGTGGGAATTTTAAACGACACAGGGAAGTTCTGTGAGGGCACCAAAAGGCGTCAAATTTTAATTGGTACTAAATAATTACGAATGAATGAAAGGTAAATGTGTATGTACACATTTCGAGCATTTGTATCCATTGCACATATTTATATACATGTGTATGCGTTTATTGATGTATGAGCATAATTAAATGATATTTAGAAAATTTCGTCAGCTAAGACAACAATTTAAAAACAACCGTTTGAATAATTTTTTGTAACTTAAAATATAGGATGACGGGATTGCATGTATACTTCTTTCGACAGCCGTGAAACGGGCAATGACGGTCATAGTGTTTACTTAGTTAAAAAAAAACACAAATAAAAGGTACTAAGTTTCGTCATTCTCTCTTAAACGGATCTGAAGTTATTGATGGTAAAATGTTGTAAATCTTTTAACGTATTTGGCCATAATTAAGGAATGATCTAGTCAATATAGCTAAAAAGTAAACAACAGTTTTTTTTTAGATTTTCGGTGTCAAAAATAAGGGCATAGTCGACCAATTTTAATAAAATTCCTCGATTTGACTTGTGTCGGGTCCAGGCGATCGCTCTTTTCATACCATGTTTAATTTGTGGAAACCCATATCTCTTTCGATTCCCGTATGTCGTTACAAAACCGTAGTACAGCTCCGCCGTGGAAAACGAAATGATACATAAAGATTTTTTTATTCAAGTTTTTATTGCCATCAAATTGAGTTTTACATCTATGAAAAAAATTAAGTTCCCATTTTTTTTTTGAATTTTTGAGCAAAAATAAAACTTCGTTCGATTTTATTTTCATACTCTCGAAACATTGAAAATTCTAACTTTTTCATATGAACAACAAGAGCTAACTTTTCTCAACTTATTTTCTGAAAATCCGAGTATTATATCATCGTTATCTAACTGGCAGCAGGTTTCATTATATACTTTGGCTCATAGTTGATCTGAAGCTAGATTTTATCAATGTAAATTTGCTGAAGCAACTGAAACTGGTATGGCTAGTAATATTTAGTTTGCGAATCTGTCGTTAATACCTCGTAAGCTGCTCGCCTTATTGATGAAATGTATTAAAACTCTTCAGACAAATGGGAGCAATTGTCCGAAATGGTAGTTTAACCGGTGAAACTGACCCACTACCATGTCGATGTTTTGTGATATAGCAGCCCCACAGGTTTGTCAAAGAACTGCTTTGTGGAACCCATCACAGGGCTGAACTAGTTTCTTCAACCTGTCACAGTTTTTGCTCAAAAGTCTATATACGGTGGCAATTAGTCACCTGCAACGACAAAACAATGCTAAGTCGTTCAGGCGAAAATCCTCTCTTCGTTTTCCTTCCTCTTTTCAATAAAGTCGTACGTCATGAATATCAAGTCTTCATTGCCCAAGTCATCTGCATAAATTTCGGTAAGTTTCTTGCAGTTGCCTTCTATTTTGGGAATCTCATGTTTCTTGAAAATCTCTGGGAAGGTTGTATTATTTTTTCAAAGTTACAGAAGGAACCACAACTTTCATCGAACTGCTTCAAATTATGCACTGTTTTCCTTCCTTGCGACAATCATTCTCTCAATTTGATAGGGCTACACTCAGCAGCAACATTTTTTGTTAAGAGAAATATCTGAAAACTTGAGTTTGGACTCTTGTCATCTTCTTCAGAGTCACATTGATTGATATCAGTTTCAGGATCACGCTTAGCAATATCTTCTTTCGGATGATTTTAGGGAATGTGAAATTTATTGCTGGTTCTAATGACGTTTAATGAATGTTTTTCTGACTTATCTTCGCTATTCTTATTGACTTTGTCTAAATGTCGAGTTCTTACTTGAAAAAAAAAAACAACGGGTTTGTTCAGTAGTGCTTTTTTTGACGAAAGTTTCCATAAAGTTTTTAGACCTCTTGCAACTAAAAATTATCTGGAAAATGAATGTATGTATTAATTAAGAGTACTCGGCAAGGGGGGTGGGGAGGGGGGGGGGGGAAAGGTCGTCAATTCATTTCCAGTTAAGTAACTGACACAACAGTTCTTGTTGACCGAGGATTCTTAGCTTTTTGACTATTTTTATATCACAAATATTAAATCACTTCTCTCATTTTAAACAATTTGAATAGCAGACGTTAAATCGATCTCCTGTTGATTTACCCATCACTTACTTCAAATGCTGAACTTGTGGATCCCATTCATAATTCAATAGATTTTTATACTGATGCTGAGGAGCGAATGACTATTTCGAGTCTTGTTGTATTTCACGCAATCTAATATAGCGCAATTAAACCGATAATCGGTTGTCGACAGGTTCGAGTTCAGGGTTTATAACTCAAATACATACATTGTAGGGTAATACCGGCAAATGTGGACTACGAAAACCGCTTTGGCAAATACCTCGCACAGTATTTCATATTTCAAGTGCATTTAGAACAATTTCATCCCAGACTTAACTTAACTTAGAGCATGTAATTTGACATCCATCATACACCGTTATAAGAAAGTGGTTGTGGTTGTTAAATTTTGTTGATTATTATGACAACACTGTCTCAAATATTTATTAATAATTTCTTTCGATAGCAACATTTGGAGCATGATTGATTTCTTAGATATTAGTTTTGTTAATAGCGGCACGACCCATATTACCCACCGTTACTCTATGTACGCAATGCACTGCTGTGTGTTATTCTTGTAGTAAGGAATTATTGTTTCATATACTTCAAGGATCACCCGCAGTGAATTCTAATTTTTCACCGATTCCACTGCATCTACAGATACTGCTATATACATTCATACAAACAGATTTATATACATTTAGTACCAACTTCCTTTGTTTAGTGATTTCAGTAGTTCCTGTTGTGTCTTTGATCTGCCTTTCGGTTAATTTAAATATTTCTTTCATTGCATTTCCTTCTTCATATAGACCACTTCGATGACTTTGGCAATGAGCGACGTTGGAAGCACTGGGAGTTCTGGGCTGTGTTGGCAACAAAGTCTTAATTGATCGCTTGGCGCATTATGAAATGATCATCACGTAAGTTATTGATCATTGATATCGTAGCTATGAATGCCGTCGTGGTGCATTGGATGCTAGCTAAAATGAGATGATTTTTGTATTTATGTACATCTGGCAAAAAATGATAGATACTCTTTTCTGTAATGAGGTGATTAAGCGCTTCTGTTTAGCCTCTAAGTGGTGCTGTTTCAAAAACTTACATTTCATGTCACTGAACCACAAAGCAGCAAGAAGGCTTTTGTAACATTTTTAATATACTATGTATTTATGCACATATATATTAGGGTGGGATAGCGTGGAGGTATAATTTGTAGTTCATAAGAGAAAAAAAAATATTTAACTTTCAATCAAAAGCTGTAGTGGCAAAGGAAACAAAATTGCAATTGTGGCTTTAGTGGGTGCAGTGCAATAACACGCTCGGAAAGAAGGCCCAGAGGGACCAAATTTGTAGGATTTTTTATTCCAAATTTATATTTTCTGATACGATATTTATTTAGCCTAGGGATAATTTTTTGATTAATTAAAGCTCCCAACGAATTACTGTTTACTTTAAAAGTAAGTCATTGAAGTCTGAATAATTTTATTCATTTAATTCGAATACTTTTCTTCAAAATAAATTAATGAATATAAAATGATCCGATTTGTGCCTAAAGAGTGGCGAGTTTTTTAAATAAAATTACATGATTAATCGTAGATTAAGTAATTTTAATTAATCGATAACCATTAATGTCTAAGTAATTCATTATTCAAGTTTAAGTTAATTGGCTTTTCGATTAGTTGATTAATCGCATAGAATTCAAATTCATAAGAATAAATTAAGATCATAAAACGAAAATTTCAAAGAAAATAGAAATAACACCATAAAAAAGCAAATGAGGCTCAAGGGCTTTATTGCCTTTTCGTACAGGAAATAAAGCCCATGAGGGTTATTTCCATTTTGGGGATATAATTTCTGCATTATTACAGTGGGTAATTTTAATAAAAAATAAAGACATTAAATGCACTTTCTTTCGTATTAAAATGAGAGATGGTTCCATATTTTTAGGGCTTTTTTAAGATTTTTGAACAAAAATAGTTTTCCTATTTAAGTAATTTATTTCTAAAAGTAAAACTTCTCAAAAAGATTAGTAAAAACTTTTTTGTAAATGTTTTGAATTTTCTATAAAGTGCAAATTCCACCCCCATGCTAAGCGAAAAATAATCTTTTCTTTTCAACCCACTCTAATATATACATATACTAAAATATATATCCACAAGCTTGGTCTGTCTGCGTGTGTCGGCGACTATCACTCAAAAACTGCTCCACCGTTGCATTACTAGACGTCCAACTTAAAATTCAAGATATCTCTTATTTCGATAACTCAACCAGTTTCGGAGTTATCGACCAATAAGTGGACAAGCGTGATCCCAAATACATATGTTAGTACAATATGGATATCAAACGAAAGAGCGATGTGATCAATCAGTTTCGGAGATATAAATATAAATTTGGACTCAGTCTGTTATAAGTTTTGAGACGCGATGAAGCGTGGCCGGGTTTTCTTGTCTGTGATTTAGTGGAGATGTGTGCACCCATTTTCACCAAAATATGCTTTATTGTGACTGATCTATATTAATTTCTACAGAAGAACAGCTGATGTAAGGGCTCCACAGGCTTTACAGTTATTCTGCATTAACAGGCTGTTTCGGATTTGTGCTGTGGTCTGTTAACACTTTTACAAAGTTTACTAGATACAAGTATAAAAAGTGCGACTAAGAGCCTATGCACATTCTGTGAAGTGCGTGAAAATTTATGCTAGCGCAACGGTAAATAGGTAAACTTTTTTTAGTAGTTGATGTATTTTTGTAAGCTCTCAATTGCAGATGTCGCTGATAAGGTGTCGGTTTCACGAAAACCATTGTCTATATAATTTCTTTCACGATCAACAAATTAAAGACAAAAGAAAATAAACTTTAGCGCAGTACCAATATGAAGAGAGAACAAGTAAAGAAGGGACTGTCTTCGAATGTGCCGAAGGGCTTATACCTTCCATGAATATGGGGAAAAAGATATTGATGGGATGGGATTGATTAATATGTACGTATGTATTACAACAACAACAGGTAAGAAAGTACAAAGGGAATATAGATATTTAAAATAAGTTGTGGAATTTATATATCATATAAAAACTTACTTAATTCTAAGCCAGTTCTTTAAAGTTTTATATATACCTTTATAAACATTATTTTACTGCTAAAGCTATCCTCTTCACGTTCTAGAAGTCCAAATAAGGGATTTTTGTGGGAAAATCTCATATCTAAAGAATCAGTTACTCGCTATCTATTTCATAGTTAGATACCTTCGATTTAGACAAATTTTTCAGTTTTAAAGTCTGCTTTAGAGGCTATGTGAGAATTATGACATATCGGTCACATATAACGATCAACTCAAAGAACACGCCCCGTTGAAAAAGCAAGAACTAAAAATAACCTTGGAAATGGGGCACAGGAAGCGCTATCTGTGGACCGTTGGGGAAACTTGCCTTGCTCTTGCTAAAAAGATGTTTTGCAATGCCTTCTTAAGGGGAGCGCTTGACAACTTTTCAAAAAAGGATCTTTTACTTTTTATGAAGGCTTTGCTCTGCGATTTTTGTGGTACTTTCAAATATCGGACCAAAGGTAACACACTATTTTATATTTACCAAAGGTGTAACGACAGCACACATTCACAATTAGTGCACTTAAGTTTTTAAGTACCCAGTGGCAAACCAAAGAAGTGGGAAGCTTCTACGGAAGTACTTCTCTAGTATGTGGAGATCTACTTGAACTGTTTATCCAGATCTCTAATCGATTGGTGGTTTGCATAGAAGTACTTCACTGTAATTTTTTTGGCAAAAGATTTCACTGACTCCTTTCTGGACTACGAAAAATGCCCCCTCACTGGATCTACTGCTGGGTAAAATGGTAGATTTGGTCAATTCCTTGAGCTTGTTTACAACTTTGTATTGTATATAATTGTGTTTTAACTTTTGCGACGAATAGTAAGCCTCGAATAGATCTGGATCGTTCAGTTCACTAGTAAAAAATGGCATACTCCCTGGAATAGCACGTTCTATTGAAAACTGTACTTCCGCAGACTTTTTACATGTCTGAGGTAAGGGGGACTTGACAATTTCTCTGCTGGGTAGACAACAAAACTAATTTTACAATTCTTACCTGAGTAAAAACTTCTTGGAGTTCTATCTACGTACTTACAAACAATCATAGATATGTAAATATATACAACCGTTCCTTGATAGGTGTAAAAAGCTGCATAATAAGAATATTTGTAAAAGTTTAAGCACAGGAAATATTTGCAGAGGTTAATGTATTTAAGTTCATACACATATCTACATACATACATATGTACCAATTATGTATGCAATAATGTAGTCAAAAATAGTTTTCCAATTAAACTTTATCCTTTCTGCATTAATTTACCGGTTTCATGGCTTGTCGCCTCTTTTAACCGCAATAATATCGTAAACCAAATGTCTAAATGAGTTTTCGACTTCATTCAACTCGATTTTGGCTCACTTCGTTGCACTTTTACGCTGTCGACGTTTGAACATATCCTTACTGCCTTCTGAGTACGCTGCAGTGGCAACTGCTGGCTGCTGCAGCGTTGCCTTTTCAAAAAGTTTTGTGAGATTTTAAATTTATTTTTGAAGGTGCACGTTGTTTGAATTGTCAGAAAAGCTACTTCATATGATATTTTACATTGCATTTCTACCTTTAGACAGGGGTGAGCTTTGTATAATTAAAGGGTTGTCAACAAAAAACAGAAATTGTTGGTCTTAATTTATAGTACGAGTCTATAAAGTGTTAGTAGGGGATGGACTCTGTCCATTTTGCTTGACTCAGATTTTTAGGTTCGTAAAAAATAAAATTTTTTGGTTATAATATTAATAAAATATTAACTGTAGCTCTTGCAGAGCATGCATTGGTTCCATTGAATCAAAAAAAGGTTCAAGAACGGAAACAATCTAGAACTTTTATGTAACTTTAATAGTGACCAGTTTGTGAAATAATAAATTCAAAAAGTGTTAGAATACCCTTTCTTTGACTAATCAGTTCCCTGCATGAATCTCTATTTGCCTTTTCTCATAATAATCTTTGCGTTTTCCAGAACTGTTTAGGGTAGCGTGGACCCAGATGGTTCTGTCAGCCAATATAAAGTTGCTCAAACCTGCAAATCTTCGCCGAAATCTGAAGTCACTGAGAGTACTGGCGGTTTAGATGGGTCTTGGTACCAATAAAGAAAAAACCCTTAAATATGCCTCCGAAAAGGGAAGATATTTAATTCTGGGCCTAATGTGAAGTCATTGAAAACACTGGAGAATTATTTACTAAACCTCCTACGAATTCATTCAAAAATATTCGTAGTTATGACGATTTAAAGCGCTATCCTGCCTAGGGTCATCTCACTTTCCACAGGCAGTTTAAAGCCTATGTGTTGCCGAGTTGTCCAGTGAGCCTATTGTGAGCATTTTACAATGCACCTCTATAACAGACAAACAAACACACAAACATGTAGACGAGTACTTTTCAAATGCTCGGATGAACTCTCTTAACTTTTTATTTATAAAAACTCTCTCTGACAAGAATATACTTCGTTTTCTACTTCCACTTGCATCACGATCCACTCCACCTAATTACCCAACATTTGGATTACACTACCACCTTTTACACCTACCAAAAAACATATCTCCCTCTTGAGAACTTCTATTAACAATAGAATCATAAAACAATTTTTTACAATATTCAAGATTTACAGACGTTCATAAACCAATTAGCACCCATCTAAATTTGTATCAACTAGTAAAAAAAACTCGAATATACCACCCTACCAAAACATAAATTACTTTTCTGCCCTTTCGAACTTAATAGAGTAGTAAATTGATTCAAAATTTCATATAAATTTATGATGTTTCATGAGTTGGATTTCTCAGAACAGCCGAGTGAGTAAAGTAAATCAACATCGACATAATCGACAGTCAAGTGTAAACATTTGCACCAAACAGACACTCCTAAAACAATAAAAACAAATGGCAAGTGGCAACGATGCCTCCACATTTCCTGCTTGTTTAGGTATTATAAAAAACGTATTGTTTACAAATTAAATGAGTTAAATAGATCTTAAAAAGGAAATCGGAAAATATGAGTTCATATAACGGTACATATGTATTTGAAGCAGAAGGGGTGTAAGCCCTGTAAGAAACTCTCTACTTCTGAACAGGTGCGTTTTTAATTGATTTGGAATCACTACTAGTTCGTAGTCAATCTCTTTACATGCAATTAACAAGACCGTGGAAATTGTTCCCACTGCATAGATTTATTTATTGTTCTATAGTTATTCAGCTTAGATATAGTATGCATATTAATTCTGACACGAGTTCACCCCACATTGCGGAAAGCTCTAAACCATTCTATAAAAGCACCCGGTACGTTTCCACTTACCTTTTTGAACAGTTCCGAGTAGAAAATTCTAACTGAAAATTTACTGAGTATTATTTTAAGAATTCAGAATCTTCTTCCGAACCTATATTTGGAGACCAACTTATCTCATGGGAACCGTATTTTTTTAATATATGTAGAACATAACATTTAACTTATATTTAAACTTTACAATCCAGACTGGTTAAACCAGAAATAGTATTCGTTTCATTCTTAATCAAATAGAAAATATTCATTAAAATTGTGAAACACTAAGCTCGAAGAGATTGTCAAGAAACCCATAAATCAAACCGGTATCAATTATTTATTCAAAAATAATTTTAATAATTTTTTTTATGATATTTATTATATAAGGTGGCGCAAAAGTAATCCTCCTATCAGAAAATGCTATAAATTTTGCGATTGGCCCCTAAAGTCAGTTCTGTTTTGACATTTGTGTAGTAAACACATGCGAAATACACGTTAATAAGCAATGTTACGCTACACTGCTCCAGAACGGGGAATATTGCTGACTATTTATTTGACCAATAATCGGTCGGGACCAAACGGTTACTGTGAATGGTGAGCGCTACAGAGCAATGATCAACGAGTTCTTTTTGCCGCAACTTGATGAATTGGGATTTGAAAACATGTGGTTCCAACAAGACGGTGCAACAGCACACACTGCACGTGCCACAACCGATATGCTGAACATCGGAAGCTTACTTTTGCGCCACCTTGTACAAAATAAATTTAAAAAATAAAAACCTCAAACAGTTCAATATGCCTGCTGAAATGCCGGCCGTGAACTAGTCACAATCTATTTAATGTCTTACTAGTTCTTGGTTGGCACTTTTCTAGTTTTTAACAATGGGTTGGTCTCACTAGTTACTGACTTCCCTACAGAAAATACACAGAATGCAAGGCTTCTTCTTCTTTTATAGAACAAAATATCGATGGTGCTTCACTATCGTAACTATCGATAGCAGGGAGTCAATTCTGGTTTTGCGTTATCGTGAAGTGAAAAAATCTTTTCGCTTTAGCAATCACTTGACGTTTTCCTTACTCCAGTTCACTAAGCTATAAATGCGATTCTCATATATGCAGTGAAAAGTGTTCGCTGAAGATTTTGAATTGCGTTGACACAAGCTGTTGTTGCTTAATAATAGAATTGTAAAAAAAAAAGTAATTTTTTTCACTTAAAACGTTTAAATTTGTAAAAAATCTGATGTTTGAATTTTTTGAAATATTGACTTCACTTCACTTGAAACCGAAAATTTAAAGTAAAACGAGAATCCTAAGTCGTGGTGAATTGACACATTTACACTTCGGGATAACGCATAACCAGAATTAACCCCCAGGCCAAGGAACTAAAAATAAAATTTTTAAGAGCTTGAGTTTAAGCTAAGTTTAGTTGAAATCGGTTCGACAATGCGATAGACGCGATCGTAAGGGGGTTAGAATATGCACGAGGTAGGAATGATTGTACAGGAGCGTACCGGATTCATATTTGGCAAGGGACTGTCAATAATAATAATAAATAAATAATCTATCATTATCGATAGTCGCCACTAGGCGACTAATGCAATCGGCACAGCACTCCTTTCAACTCGGATCACATCGACACCGCTTATCAGCCCAACTCTTATCCCAGTCAGAAAATTTAAAACGTATGGGTCCACAGTCCACCAGACCCAATATTAAATGTACATCCATGGTAGGGTTTATTAGATTATCAATCAAGCGCATGAAATGTCTTGTCAAACTTCAGGGAACAATGACAGTGTGCTGCAGTAGATCCTTCTTTAGAACGCCTATTGATAGCTTGGATTCACAGCTGCACCCTTCATCTTCAAGTATGTGTATCCATTTAAGGCCACCTGCAGGAATCAAATACACGAATGGTGTTAAAAGACTTAAAAAAAGATGAAGGAATCTAACTTTCATTCAATCCAGTTTTAAAACCCCTTTTTTCGGCCATAGAATATAGGGTGAAAAAGTAATGAATATTTTTTTAGGTGTATTATGGAGCTGCAGACTACTTCTGGGACTGTTGAGAGGTCACTTCCTGTGACCAGGATACATGACTGCCTGATGTGCCCTTCCTGCTTTGAGGAGTGCTAGGTGCCTTGTGCCTTGCCTCGCTACGCTTTTTTTAAGAACTTTGGAATAGATACATAAGATAAGATACGAATACCTTAGTTTTTCCAAACCCGGAAATATGCTTTCATTTGTATTCGTTAATCGATTAGAACCAAAATAAATCAAAAAAGCCACGCGAAACCTCTCGCAATATCTCGCAAGAAACCAGATCCTAAATAACTGCTTTCCAAGGCTTTAAAAAAACAGTCCATCAAGTGAAGCGTGCAATAACTGATTCGTGTGCGTAACTGTATTAATTTCTTAATTTGCCAAAGTGTAACATAAATATTACAAAAACACTTAACAACAACAACATGAAGCAAAAATGCAGCAGCAGCGAGTGCAGTTAAACTAGACAAGGCTGTAGCACCAAACAAGATACTTTCCAAGAAGCTAACTAGAGCTAATGTTTATAAGTATGTGGATGTAACTTTGCGATTGAAACACATTTACGTGTGCTAAAGAGCAATCAAGTCAGCTGTGGCAGTATGAGCAAACGCGAAGAAAATTAATTACTTATCATTAAAAATTAATACCAGCACGGCAATGACCAGGCGTCCAACAAGCAGAAGTACATAAATAAATGCATTAAATTGTTACGCGTACAAATATATTTACAGTGTAATGCACACACATTATTGAGTAAATACCCAGCAAAAAATGGTGTAATCTTAATAAAATCGGCCAAGTAAATAGCTCTCCTCAGAATTGCCTTTCGTCGGCATCATAACCTAATTTTGTTTTCAAAAAGAATATTGTCTTTATCAGTAGCTTGACTTTACATCACAGTTCATATTTGAATACATTAATTTATTAAGTTAACGGACTTTTTTTAGGTTTCCCTTGTTTTTTATCGATGGAATGGTTAAACGGTTAAAGGAAATTTTTTAGAAGTAAATCATGAACTTTTGGCTTTGTTCTTATTTTAGTTCGAAGCCTTAATTTGCAGTACGCTGATGAAACATTGTGTTTTGCCCTGCATTTTTCTTTCTATGAATTATGTGTATATTGTTTAAATACGGTTTCTTTCAAAATTATTTTTATTAGCTTAGCAGAAATCACCATTGCTGCCGACCAGGAAAATAAAGTTCGCACAGCCCACCAATAAGTCTGCTTCGATTTCATTGCAATTTACTTTATGCAAATAACGTTAAATTCCAATACACATAGTACATAAAGTCCTTATCTAGAACCTTTATAAATGACCCCAACGTATTTTGTATGCTGTTTATTGAGACTAAGATAGGAATTGTTTGTTGTGCCATATTAAAATGGACTACAAAAACCTTAAAAAAACTACTGAAAAATAAAAAAATTCAGAGCACTTCCCATTTTAGTCAGTCAAAATTTCATATTTCCAATTTTGACTAAATGCCTAAAAAAATTCACGTATCTTGGGTGCACATTTTTTGGTGGGTGTAATACCTGACCTGAGGTGTTCATAACGCATTGATTCATACGTATTCCATGAATCAATAGATCTCCGCTGCCAACTATAGATCAGTAATTATAATTATTAAATATATATGCAACAAAACTGTTATGTCTATCAAATGTGCCACGGAATGAAAAATCCTTTCTTAGCCTAACAGTAGAACCTGACGGCCTAAACTTATTGTGATTGATGTAGGGTTTCGATTGAAACACCCTTATTACAAGGTACGTGAAGGAGAAGAACTAACGAAATCGGTTAAAGACCACACCCACTTTTATATAAAATACTCGCAAAAGAATCATATCGCATTACTCCGTTTTGCATTTGTGCGTTACGCGGTTTTGCAGTGACAACGACGATATATGAATTCATTCGTCAATAGCTCTGAGAAAAAAGATTTAATATCAATTCTTTTGTAATACCAAGAAGGATCTGTAAGAAAAAATGCTAATAATTATAAATTTTTGAAAATGGGCTTGGCACCGCCTTTTTTATAACCAAGCCTGCTTTAACATCTCGGTAGCCACGACGAGAAGAGCAGTTCACGTGTAATAACAAAACACGTATTTTCAGTTTTGAGGAACATTTTTAGTAAAAAGTAGCAAAGTCAGTTGATAACCACGCCCACATTCCATATAACAATGTTTGCTGAATGGAAAGTAAGTCAAAAATAACTTCAACTTTTTGTTAAAGCTCACAGCTGAGTATATAATGTTCGTTAACACCCTAACTGCATCTCTCTTACCTATTTAGCTTAGAAATGTTCTAAAAACTGGGTGCCGCAAGCACTAAAATCGCGCGACTTCTGCATAACTAACTGCTACATGAAACAAATGCCACAAAAGGCGAGCAAAAGTTGCAGCAACCAACACCCAATGGTTGGTGCTAATTGCGCTCGTTGCCATTGGTATGTTCAAGTCCATAAAGCTTTATTAGACTGGGCGAAATAACAAACAAATTTTTAATTATATTGATATAATTTTTCAGAATGAAAACCAAAACTTAGCTGTACATAGTTGTGTAGGGAATTAAATTCCGAACAAAACGTTCCCACTTTAAATTTTCGAAGTTGAGCCGTTCCAGAATAATCAACCTTAAAACATTGGTATTGTTTTTTGATTTAAAATTTGTATTTTGGGAATGTGGGCGTAGGCACTAAGGCCAGACCTCGACCCATTGGTGGATTCATATACAGCATTCGATCCTCTTTAAGAATGTGCTTTTACCTTTTCTCGATATAAATTTTAAAATTCTCCCCAAACTATTAACAGTTTTTTGGCATTTTTTTCGAACTTTTTAAAGAACTGTACAACTTTTGAAATACAGATCTCTTCGATTATTAATTAGATATCTATAATGCAAATCTTGAAACTCAAATGCTATTATATAATTGATCAAAAAATTTCTGCTCTTTATCTTTATTTAAATGACGCTAAACCGTCCGAACGATTCGGAATGTTATATTATGAAACCATTTATTATATAGTGGCGTTCTTTTTTTGTCAATTTAGGAAATAGTATCAGATACAACAATTTGCGGAACAAAATGTCTCACAACTGAACATCAGCAGCGCTAGCAACAGCAGGAGAATTTTATAGCTGCATATGTTGCAAGTTTGTTAAAAAAGGAAATAATGGAAAGAACCAAGGCAAAAACGAGGCAAGAACGGCGGCAGCAACATTGAAAAATTAATAACAAACAATTGTGTATGTATGTATGTACATGTGACACACACAGAATTAAAAAATACTGGATAAACACTTGAAACACTGACTTCTTCAACTATCACTCCATTGCCAACGTTTCCTCAGATCGAACTCTATTCCTTGGTTGCTGTAAAGAAAATCATCAAGTCTGTCTCAGATTTTTGATTTATTATTTTTATTTCGTACAAGTGATTTGTTTACATACTACAACAACCATTAATGAATTTATTTCAATTTATATATTTTAACCCGCTAAAAAATTTTTACCTAATATTAAGCAGAATGCTTTCAAGTTACGAACTGAAATATGTAATGTATACTGATGCCATTAGGCATACGTTTTAACTACCTCTCTGGAAAACAACGATGTAAGGTAAGGCTCTTATTAAAGGCCTTCTTATTATTTATGCTTGCCTAGAGAAATTGAATTGAAAAAAAAAAACAAGCAAGCAGACTTTTTAAACAAATTCAAATTTTGATAAATCATTTCATATTTCATTTATAAAAAAAGAATTACTGTAAATGTACTTATAAATAAGTTAATGGCCGATTTCTTTCGTAAGCACTTAGCGACTTCTGAATAAAATAACGAAATTATATACATTTTTTCTTAAATAAAAATTTTTTTTTTAACATCAACGTGTCGATTGCGTGATAGCAACCAAAATTTTGAGCGCTTATACATTTTTCTGCTTGCTTACTTTTTGTTGCTTAAAATTTTTCATATACTTTCAGGCAAGAAGAGAAACTTATGTCTCAAAATAAACTTGCTTTAAAGCGCTACATAACCGTGTCCAATATGAATTTAATGAAAACTTTAAGTAAGCTTTTTGTAACCTTAAAGAGCGAATTGTTATTAACTTTCAGATAAAAAATATCCACAAAACAAACTTTGTAATGATTCGTTTTAAAAATTTTTCATTTTCCGTTTTAAGCTGAATTTTTTATAGCCACCTACACTAATTTTGTAGAACGAACTTTAGTTTAATGTATGTAGTATGCTGTAGATATTTGTAAAATGATAGACTGAATAAAAAAATGTGAAGTATTCAATTTTTTATTTATTTGCATTCCTAAGCTTATTATCAAAGTGCCATTTTGATCGTACAACGCTTACTTTCCAACGTTTTGTAAAGCAAAAAAAATCTGCTATTGTGATATTTATGATTATTTTATTAAGCTTCTTAAAAATGTACTCTTTGTTAATTTTTTTTAGAGTGATATGTTACTAAGGGAGAAGGAGGAATTTATTAAAAGCCGTATATGTCTTAAAATGCTTAGATTTCAGTTATATAATTGTAATCGGAGCATGCAGCTCTGTTATCAAATTTATCTTATTATAACTTACACCATTTCTTGTTGGGTAATACCATTGCATTGCTAAAATATTTACACTTAATTACACACACTTGTATATACCTGAATACAGATTAATACATAAAACATATACTATTTTTATTTCATGACTTTATGAAACTCGTCAGTATTAACTACATATTTGTTTCAGGATGTATGTTAATATTGTTGAAGGAGAAGAAGTTATGATTTCATACCTCATCATCAATCTCATGATCATTTACCTCCGCTAAATCGGGCACTCCAGTCATACCATTTTGGAGTTGAAAGAGGCTAAATGCAAACTAAATGAATTCTGATTCAGCTTTAGTTGGTGAGAGTTAAGTGAGCGTTGTCCTCACTTCATCATAGTCTGGTGGAAGTACGTTAAAATGCTAAATAAAATTTTTTATGCTTGCCTAATGGAAGTGGATCTCAGTAAGGATAAAACAATGCTGCTAAAACTAAATTTTTTCCTATCTCGACTTTGGACGTTATTGCTTCTTTTCACAGATAGTTATATGCTAGATAAAATAACTACAGTTGTTTGCAAAATTGCCTTATCCGAAAACCAGGCACATATCAATTGCAAAATAAACTTATTATTTTTGATTAAAATTTATGTCGGTCAAACTTGCGCGACATTTCCAACGATTGCAACCGCAAATGATGACAACTTTACATCACAATGCCATCATATTTTGCATAATAACTCGTATACTACTTTTTTTTTAACATTTTTTTATTCTAAACACTATTTTAATAATTTTTATTGTTGTCAGTTATCACAACAACAATGACCACTAATAGACCACCAAATGCATATTTATGAGCCAATGTCTGCCACAAATAACTAAGCAACGTATGTCTGACTGTTTGTACATACGAAGAGGTGCGATGAAACAGAGGGAAGTGGGGTATCTCGTTGCTATGCTATGCTGTGTTGTCGATTGTTGTTGTTCGCATAGCCGCTCGATTTTATCTGTGTGTTGCATGTAAAATTTCGATGTGAGCGACGACGCGACTAATATACGACCCTAGCCTAGACATAATTCCTCATAATTCCATGCATTTTGGGGACGTGCGCATATTTTTATAGCAGACAATGCCGTTTAAGTTTGCTGAGAATTTTGCATATTGCCGCACGTTGTTGAATGCAGACGTTGCGCGTAGCGGATGACACCGTTATCAAGAAGTGAAATCGAAAATTTGTTTGCAAAATGCTTATTTGCTTTTGTTTGTTTGTGTGTGAGTATGTAAATTTATGCTACTGATTAAATATTGGATATGCATTTTCTGGGTGCGGCTATGTTCAGTATGTATTTGCTATGTACTCGTATGTGGATATTTTATATAGATATGTATGTGCTAAGTAGTGAAAACCAGCAAATACCCATATATGAGAAAATTTATCTATGGAAAATTCCTTCAATATTTATCTGTTTGTACGCATTTGTCAACTTATTACCAGCACCTACAGGAAGGATGTAGCACCAAGCGCACGGCTGACGTAGATCCAAACTTTTTGAAAACTCCTCCATTGAGAGCCTCTTCTTTTAAAATTAATAAACCGTTATTAATGTCCGTTAGAACTAAATGAGTTAAACTCCCTTAATAAAATTTTATTTGAAAACCTCGTAAGTACAAGATCTATAATGTTTAGTCCTTTTTACTTAGGAGATATACATATATCTTATAACTTTAAACGAGTTATTCTTGTATATTTGTATATTTGTAAAGTTGTATATTTGTATATTTGTATATCCACTACTATCTCAGGAACGACTTAACCGATTTGGATGAAATTTAGTATATGGGTAGTATCCTTTGTTTTAAGATTTTCTACTTTGGTGTTGCCACTTGAGGTGGTTCACAGGGTTGCCACCTATATCAATTTTTTTTAAATATTTAGCAATATATGGGAATATGCGCATCGAATGAAAGGTATTTTAGGCCGTATACCAACCAAAGTACTTTCGAGTAGGGTTGCCACCTGCCCGCATTTTATTTATTCCTTCAGATATGGACCACTATCTCGGGAACGGCTAAACCGATTTCGATGAAATTTGGTAGATGGATAGTATGCTTCCTTCTAAGATTTTCTACTTGGATGTTGCCACTAAAGGAAGCCCACAAGGTTGCCATCTTTCCGATTTTTTTTAAAATATTAAGCAATATATGGCAATATGGGTATGAAACGGAAGGTATTTTAGGCCGTATACCAACCAGAATATTTTTAAGTAGGATTGCCACCTAGGGTTGCCACCGAGCAAGGCTCGGTCACCCAGGTACTGTTATTAGAAATCAAGGTATGACACCGATTATATAACGTGGCGGGTACAGTTTCAAGTATTCGAGCATTATAACAGAATTTCCCTGTCTCTTACATTGTGTTTTACAGGTAGGTTGTAAGTAAGTTGACTAGCTAAGTTTCTAATCTTGGTAACATTTTACAAAATATTTTTTAATCGCGTTTTGACCCTATTATCAATAATCCTAAACCGAAAACAATTTTTTGTTTCTGTAAACAGTTATTGTCAATAAATCAAAAAAAGACCGTGAATCGATCTGCGGTGACCACAAATTTAGTAAAAGACTTAAAAAAGTCAAAACCGTTGGGAACTGAAATAAAAATAGTTTCCTAGTCCATCCAAAAATTTTATAAAAGACTATCTATGAACTTAAAAGGTCTAGTGACAAAACTAAAGCACCATCAAATATTTATGGGACAGAACTGACTTTCTTTTGTTATTTCGTTTTATGTCCGTGACTCTTTATGGCCTGTTCACATCGTTTTACCATTGAGTATATTAATAAAGCAAATAGAGAGTCTTTGTAAGAAACAAACTTCAGAGCGAGATAATTATCAGAAAACTTTTATTTGATAGAAAATAAGATTCCTCGTTGTATTGTAATACTACAGTTTAGGTGACATTGTGTAAACCCTTATTTCAATTTCATATAAAATCAAAGGGATTTATTTATTTAAAGGTTTCGAAGTGAAGTAAGCGACACGTCTTTAAATGGTCCTACATAGACTAGATATCCCAAATTCTTTTATAAAACAAGAAGAAATATTTAGAGGCCACGAACAATTGTCCGATCGTTACTATTAGGTATTTTTCGTGCACTAGCACCTCCCTGTAATTATTTTTAGCAACATTTTTGACTTCTACAAATCATTCAACCTCGCTTAACCGTTTCGCTACTGCTGGGACAATGTTATCCCAGAGTATTTTCATTGAACCCTGAAACTAAAAATTTTCGTTATAAACAAAGCCAAAATGTCCCATTCAGTAGCTGCAAGCAATAACTAAAATCTACCGTTACCAAAGTTACATATAGTTTCGGACATGCTTTGTTTTGATCATTTGTTTGTGAGCAGCCGCAAGTATTCCATCAAATTTACACGTATTTCTGACAAAATACTACGTATATATATATGAGTGCAGTTGATTTTTATAAAGAAAAATAGTTTCCTCGTACTGGTAAGTAAAAAGAGTTTTGGGACGAATATGTCCCAATAGGGTTTTACATAGGGACATACATGTCCCAGCAGTACGTTGCATAACACGTATCATTCAGTTTTACTTCTTTCTACGTATAGTTTCTATCCTACTGGGACAAATATGTCCATTCTGAAATACTGTTGGGACACATATGTCCCACCTTAAAATGCCGTTATATACAACAGGTACAAGATTGATTTAATTTCTACACACTTAAAGTACCAATGGGTATCCAAAAAGTCAAAAATAAAGTCTATGTAAATCCCCTACAAAAGTCGGAGCGAAAGGGTTAACGGCTAAATGAAATAATCAAACCATTATTTCAAATGTTTTGAAATATATTGGTGTGGTTATTGTAAGTCACGTTTACCAAGATTTAACTGTTTTAAGAAGAACCAAGAAGAAACAAGATCTACTTTGATTTGGTGCTTGAAACGTAGAAAAGGTTCTACTTGAAATCCCAGTGAATGCGGAGCTATACGAGTATGATTTTGGGCTTTTGCTATGGTGACTTTCATAAGGTTTAGTTAAATTATTTCTAATTTACGAAAAGAAAATCGGTTTTCCATAGTCAATTAATTTAATCGGTAGGTAAGCGGTTGATTCGAGCTATCCTGCGTTTGTGAAAACGGGTTTTATCAAGATTTTAGGAAAATCACTTCTAAGCACCAATCAGTCTTTATCAAAGCGGCTCTCTATCGTGTGTTCCATCACTGGAAAACATTTACAAATAAAAATCTATGGCACAATACATTACAGCAGTCTAACCAAAGAAGCATACATATATACAATATCATGCATAAGTACATAAATAAATAATCGCTAATGTAATCAAATACTATGTCCATTGTTGAATTTAACTCATGTTCATATTGCTTTATTATAAATAATTACAATGAGAAACATATTCATAAAGGAAAGTATTCCATGTGAATAACCAATATCCCGTCCACGCCTTGTTTATTACTATGGGATTTACCAAAAAATGTTGGTGCTATTTAAGTCAACATAAACAAATATTTGACATAATTTTATTAATGTTTAATTTCGATTATTATTTCAAATCACGTCAAAACACAATGGCATACATGTAACAAAATAAAAGCAAAATAAGCAACACTAATAAATATTAACAACAACAAACACAACACAACACAAATAATAAATATCAGGCGAATTTCATTTCACTACAGCGCCAACCAGTACGAGCCCAAGTGCACACCCTAACTCTTCCTTTCACAATTCATAATTCAATAAGCATCGGCTGTGGGGCATAAACAGACATACGCACTAACTATTGACTGTGTATTAATGTGGTTAATATTGGCAGGTGACGGTGTTTTTGGAAAGAAGAGGCAAATATAAGCGCTCACTTCAGGGAATTGTTTAGACTGGCCCAAAAAAAATTTTTTTATTTTTCAGAATGGCAGAAAAGAAAAACTGCAAAAGTTTCTTATCTTAATATTGGCCTTTTTTATTCGCCATTTCGATGCTAGATAAATGTTTTTCTGTCCGCCTGCTTCCGCTTTAAGTCTCGGATAGGTCCTACAAAAAAAAAGCAAAACAAAGAACTAGCATTTTTTGTGAAGTTAAGGCAGAACCTATTGATTTAAAATTTTTTTTTTCAGAAAAAAGTAAAAATCAATAGGTTCTGCCTTAACCTTTTTCCTAAACTTCCAAAGTGAAAAGGTGAAATCAGAAAACCATGCATATGTTTAAGGGCTGATTACTCTGGTTTTAAAACAAAGTTGAGGTCAATTAGAAAAAATCCACTATAAGCATGATAATACTAACAGATGTCGGGGTTTGTCCATAGGGTGGTGAAAATAAATAGAAGTAGGAGTTCAGCTTACAAACAAACCATCGTTCTGATAGCCATATGGTTAACAGAACTTGGAAACATTTCCCTGCTGAAGAAGTCCAGCAGCTTTCGATATGGATTTACAAGAGAAGCTGATGCGGCAGTCTCTAAAAACTTTCTTTATATTCAAATAAAAACTTTTAATCTTTACATTTAATAAAATTGTAAAAGTGCATTGTCTGCCCATTGAAGATAATCAAGAAAAGCTGATAGGAGGTATCATTATTGAGCCAATATAATCGAAAGCAATAGTTTCTAGAATGTTTGGACGCATATCACTCAAAAACTGATAATTGGAATCGAACTTAACTTTCTTTGTTGTATTACCAAGCATCTCACTCACAACTTAAGATAACATTTATCTCGATAAGTCAACCAGTTTCGGAGATAACGACCAATATGTGTACGAAGTTGACCCAAAACGTGTTAGTTCAATAGGGGTATAAACGAAAGTGATAATGAGTGCTGCAAAAAGCTGGGCTTACGGGTAATTTATAAAATTAAAAAGTAATAATGATAGTAAAAAAGTGATAGTTAAAAAAAAAATTTCTTGGCTCATTTATAGTCATGAATATTTAAAAAATGTTAATGTTAGAGTTCTAAAGGTAAATATTAAGGTCTGCTATTATTACAATATTTTATTTTCGCCATTCTGAAATATAATATCAGTATCAAAACAAAAATTAAAATGAAAAAAAAATAAAAATATTTTTTTTTAGTTTTTCCCGCCGTCTAATGTACATTCATACCAACGTTCGCTTTCTTGCTGCATTGTTGTTTGTGGTGGTGGACAGTAGCCAACAAAATATACCATAAACGTGATCATAATCAAATATTCAACATCATAAATTCATCATATTCAACTATTCAAGGCAGGCGAATGTACAACAACAATAACATTGGCTATAACAACCAGTGGCAACATAAAAACACTAAATATAATAAAATTATTTAAAGTAAAACAACAACAACAACAACAACAACCAAAGTTAGACGTGACGTTTTACATAAAAAAATAGCGCAAATTCGCGATGAATTACAATGACACTACATTGTTGTTGTTGGTGGTGGTATTGGTTGTGCGCAAGTGAGTGAGTGCACGCTCTTGTTTTTGACGTCAAGATTTAATGATTTTTTGATTAAAATGGTTTTGGGCCATTTTTGTTGGCTACACTTTTGACAGAACATATGTTGCTGTCGGACATAAATGAGTTCATGCGATTTTTTGGTGAAATTTTTTAAGTTATTAATTCTTTTTGTGATTTTTTGTTGTTTTTTGGTCGTTCATATTCGCTAGAAATTTTCAAAATTTCTCTCATTTATATGGTTGAACTAAAAAAACGTATTCTTTTCATAATTGCTGCCACTGAATTGAATGTGCTTGTCACGTCTTAGCGCGTTATAAATGAAATTATTATCAGCTATTTGATGTGATTTGTGTTTCGAAATTCGCACTTTTATTACGCTGAGTACTTTGCATTCAGATATTTTTGCTTATTTCTCAGATATTTAGGAATGTGGAGCGGATGATACCAGAACTCTAGCACACTCTGAATTTTCAAGTTATAATCATTTAAATAATATCTTATTAACTTCAATTATTTTATCATAGACAGCTAATATAAGGGCTTCCCTGTGTTATGAGTCAGATGTGACTCATGCGGGCGTATTGCAAAAAGCTCAATGAGTCACATATGACTAATTTTTGTGTTCAAGTTCGAACATATTTATTTTGGTAAGTTCTTAGCCATATTTTTTGATGAGCCTATCTAACTTTAAGCACAATAAAAGAAAAGTTGACATTAATTAAATAATTAAATCAAATACAATGTACATACATATGTATCTCAAATAGCACAAATATTCGCTGAGAGAGAGATGCAACTATTGCTGTGACTTAAGGCAAGTTGTTCAAGGTCGTATAATTTTGTATTCTACTATTAGGCTAGTGTATTTCGTATACTTTTGAGAGTCAACTCAACCACCCCCGGTAGAAAATGTGATTTTTTTTCTCTAGGGTTTGAATAGGTGTTCTTTTTAAATCATGTGCGTCCCAAGGAAAGCATACGCAGGTCCTAGCCAGTTTGTTATTGCTTGCCTGGATAGTAAGGTGTATATAGGCGCTGCCTAGATTTTCAAAGGCAATTCCAATTAAAATAAAAAAAAAATGCAGTGCCTCTGAGGCAGCATTTAACCAGGGCACCTCCATCATTCACATCACCGTCGTCTTTTACAATCAATGAAATCCTTTCGCCAATTGAACAGCTTAAATTAAAAGTAATAATAGTGAAAAACTAGGCAGGCCCCTTGCAGAATGTACGATTTTTATTAAATTATTTTCTAGTCTGGATGCTTTTTTAAATATTTTTTCCTGAACGTGAAACTTTCCGAGGGATTTAAAATTGCACCCCCACCACGTATAGCTAGAAAAAGCACACAGAGAAGACGTTTACTGTCTATTGCCTACATTTAAGCAGTTTTTTCTCTCATGTAATAATCTCTCGCTTTTTCCTCGGCAGAATTTTTCATCTTTGATCTTTGATTGCTCCTCTCTTTATCTTTCATCTATCTCCCCGTTACCTATGAGTCTCCCTCCCTATCCACTTTATTCTTAATTTTTCCTGCTTTTCGACCTCTTTTTTTCTTTCAATTATCGTGTTTCTTTTCTACTATCTCATGCTCTCCCTCTCTCTTCCCGCTAAATACGTCGTCATATATGGATTCTTTACACCAAATATTAGATAGCTGGTCGCCTCCTTATTTTAAAAAACTTTTACCATGTCTATATCTTCACTGACAGTGTTCTATTGAAATCCAATGAACAAATTGACAGCTTTTCAAATATGTACAAACTGTAAACTGACAGATCCATTGCGATTGAGATCTCAAGTCCAAGAAGTTATAGTTGACGTTTATTTTTCCGGGTTAAGAAAATATTACAATCGAACCCTTTCAAGCGCTCATTCCAAACAAAAATTACACAAAGCAAGATCAAACTACTGAATGACCTTTTGCTCATATTCTACTCCTTTCGTTTTCTAATGAAGCCATTAATTAAACGCCCACTTCAATTCAATATCGTTGACACAAAAAGTCAAAATATTGACAGCTCAAAAGTTTTACACAATAAAAGCAACAAATATTATATTCATACTCACATACATCCATTCATATATCCCTGCAACAACTCACAACAACAAACACTTAACAATTTTGTTGTTCAGCTCACATCCGTTGGGAAGTACAGACGTTTCCTTAAAGTCAACTCTTAGTCATGCAGTCAGTCATTTCTCTCAAACATTTCAGCCAGCCGATATTTATTGCTAGTACCAAATGCCGTTATTCAATACCCGGCATACAATTACTCAATATTATTTTGTTGTTGTTGTAGTCGTTTGAGCTAGGGAGTCAAATGGAATGCGATTGAATGGGCAAATATCTACTTTCATATCCGTTTATCATTTTTGACCTTCGTCGCTCGTTGTGGGGTTGAGTTGGTTGGTTGATATTACAAAAGGATATTCATAACAATTTATTACAGGACTTTTCATGCAATTTCGTTCTAGATTCAAGTGGGCAAAATAAAGGATTTCTTCCGCCATCTACATATAATAATTCTTTCACTTTTGATTGTTGCTGCTGTTTTGTGACTTGACTTTTATTGTTGTTACTGCTTCGGTTGTATTTGTGTCTGCATTTTGCTTTGTGATTTTTTGGTTTTTGTTTGCTCTTTTTTATACTTTCTGGTCGCAAGTCGCATAAATATTGATGAGTTTTATTTCATACTGCTCATATTACAATACTATTGCTATAGGGCCAGTATGAATTACATTTATACATATTTTATATATATTATTATTTTTAAAAGCATTAGGGTGTCTGATATTCGACATACATCCGGCTTATTAATTTCAAATTAGACAAATAAGACAGTACGGAATGCCTCGTAACATGGATACCTCGAAGAAAGAGTTGTGCACATAAGTTTACAAGGTTCATACGGCTTGCGAGACATTTGTGAATTGAAGTTATGATTACGTAGCAATAACGTAGCAGCGTGGTGATTGCGACTTTTTACGCACAAACCTCTATTTTCAACTAGTGGTTTGCTTTATCTTGTAACTAATTTTGTTATTAAATATATACTAGCAGACGTTGTCCTGCCTAAAATTTTACTCTCCTACATTTAACAAATTGTACTCTTTTCCCTCCCCACTTTTCGCTTCTTCTACATGATTCCTTATCTCCTCCTTTTCTTTCAACTTTTGTATTTCCCCATATACCATTACTCTTCTTTCCCCCTCTTCATTTTCCTCTAACACCACCTCTATATCTCAAATATCTATTCCTACTCCCCTTCCTCTCCCTTTGTGGGCACTGATATGTACATAGTTTAGAAGATATATCGAGTTTCCTTTTATTTGATCCTGGTACTGCTTTCAGTTTCCAGGATTTTTTGATATATAGAACACATATCTGTATATAAAATATCATTAAGTTGAACCAAATAAATTCCTAGCTATGCCGAATTGCTCCTTTAAATAGCCTGGAGGCTTTGCCAAAGACTAAACATGGCCTGTGTGGTTTCACATAGATCGACAATAAATTTTGGACATTAATGAAGCACAAACAAAACACAAAAAATGTGAACGAGGTGCATTTTCAAAAATTATGTGAATCTTGACTAAAGGACATATGTATCCAAATATCATTAATTTAGACCAAATACGGTCAGAGTTATGACGAATTGAAATTTTATGTAGCCTGGCGGCGTGGCACCGCCCACTTTTCCAAAACTATATATAACCTATGCTTTAACCAGTGATTCCAAGAATATACTGTGAAAATTTCATAAAAATTGGTTGAGTGCTTTGGACGCCTATAAAGGACACACAGACACACATTCAATTTTATTTATAAGATTTGTTTCAGTATTAAAATTGGAATTAAAATACTATGGCATTTATAATAAGAATAAGCTCCTGTCTTTTTGTAATAGCCTGCCTAATAAACCTCAAACGAATGAAAATATACTGTCAAACATAATGATAATAAATAATTTCATTAATTCAATGGCGGCGTAAGATTTATATAAAAAATTGGGCATCTCATCATAAAAAACTTTGAAGTCAAAAATGTCGAAAACTAAAGAAAATGACCTTTTCTCAAATTTTTTTTGGTACAAAAACTCAAAACTGCTAGGGCGCATAGCAGCGAAGCAAGAAAAAACGGACACCCTAAAGTCTATGCAAACTCCACCTCCGCTGGTATGAAAGTGAAAAAAAAGAGCAGGCGGACAAATCCTTTTAGTATTTTGTGTCTTATTCAACATTACCCTTTCTCATAAATTTCCGTGATTATTAACATACTACTTCCATACTTACAATACATATAAAAGAAATGCTTTTGTTTATTGTTTATGGCCCTCTATTTTGCACATTTTAGCCCCATTTCCATGAGACAATCCCACTCTGCCAACATTTTTTCTAAATCTATGTATATATATAATGAGTTATTGTTTTGCTCTCGTATGGCTATGCGTTGTGCGTAATTATAACAACAACTTAAGTAACCCGTTCGAATGTAACTACTTACATATACAGTGAAAATGATCCACTTGGTTTTTTAAATATATTAGGAAAACTTCTTCATTCATTTGAAGCAAAAATTACAGTAATTTCTAAAAACGCAGTTTTGTAGCAAATTAAATTCTAAACCCACAAAGTGCAAGTGGTAAGACGCTTAAAAATTTCTTAAATTTTTTGTAATTGCAAAGACTGATTCAAATGCTAATGATCTATGAAAGAACTATTAATATTTTCATAGGAAATCAACAAAAGAATTTTAGCTAAAGCAGTTTTCGTATTTCCTTAGAAGAACCAATCATTGAATCATTTTCAGTGTGATCCACTGTACATATGTATATTATACCTTAGTGTGTATATTTTGATTTTTTGTTTCCGATATAAATTATTTAATGGCTTGGAATAAATACCTTAATGACCCTTTCTTTATTTAAGGGTTGTTCGAGTTCAATGGCAAATTACTTTTAATAAGGCGCATTGCTTTCCGTAAGGAATATTTGCTGTAATTACGCTGGAACTCGTGAATCCACTTCTTTCCTTACAATAATAATAATTGTGGAAGTAAGTAGACTCTTGTCTTCCCCATGCTTGACAAACGTCTCGTTCCTATCCTGGAATTTACCAATCGGTTCCGCAACATATTAGCGTTCTTTAGGTCTTCAAAGTCATTTAATAAACTCTAGTCTTTCAGAACTGCTGATATCCCAGCTGATAATATTTGGGTTAGAGATTTTATGTATGAAGTATTAAGAGTGCCATCTTGATGAGAAAGCAAAAGGTGTAGGAAAAAGTTGAAAAAACAATCTAATATAAGAGTTGGAGATGATATTAGTGTCAGAAGAAAATTGCACAGACATAGGATACTAATAGAAAGACTAGATCCGTCTTAATTAATGGTTAAACGAGAGGAAATGGAGTATGCAGAGGCGAAAGAAGATAATAGAAGAAGAAGGGCATATTAAGAATTTAAAATTTTCGTACGTGTTACCGGAATCTATTGCTTTTTATTGCGACTTCAACCAGCACCACTACCTTATAAAAAGTTGTTTGAAGAATTTTTATTGCAACCTGTCCCGGAACCTTGGGTATGGTGAGATAGTTTACTTAATCCACAGTTGTGAAAACGATGAAAATCTTTATTTCATTGAAATGGTCCATCCTTAATTTAGTTTCAGGATTTTGTGACGTCTCCCATAGGTGTCAAAGTGGTGTTGTCTTAAGACTTCGTTTGCTTTTAAATATTTTTCTCGATTTTGCTTTAAATAATCTGCTTTATCCAAGGTAAGCTTGGGGCTGTGTCTGTACATACATGCATACGGGAAAGTTTGTAGATATTTGGATTGATATTTAAAGTATTCCCACTCTCCATGGTGGCTTCAGTCACGAAATTGTCATAACTATCCTCATATTTCTTGAAGTGAGTGCCAAAATGAACATAACACCAAATGCTATGAACTTTATTGCTATAACGTTCGCACATTAAGCAAAAAACAACAACAAGATGGATATTTCATATTTTTCGTGATAGAGAGAATACCTTAAAGATATGCCAACTACAAAAGATTTTAATTTTTTTAAGTTATTTTGTCAAGAAATCAACAAAAACAACGTTTGAATAAATTTAGGAAAATAATGTTCAACATTTATTTTATTTTGAAAGCAACGCTTTATGTGAATTTATTCGAAAATGTTGTAGTACCAATTTACCGAAATGTAAAGTCAATGTCCACAATTTAACTGTTGTAATTAACCACCTTTATACATGCTGACAGTTTTCCACTTGACATTTTTTTTATATATCCGGACTCTAAGTAAAAGAACACAAAACAAGGTATAACGGGCGATAGTGGTCTAACTAAGGCTTCAAATATAACAGACTGAGAACTCATGATAATAACATGTAACACTTATTTTCATTATCCTCCAAGTAAATGAACGCAAAATACACTTTTCGGGGCTAAAGTGGTTTAACTCCGACGTCGAAGAGAATGCAATGAACATTCGTGCTTCTTAAATGTTCTGACTTCTTTCATCATCCAGTTCACGCACAAACTCACTGTAGTTGACATGCATAAATCCCTGGGCAATCTGTCATATAAGTGGGGTTTAAGTGCTTAAGTGCGGATTAAGGAAATGCGTAAGATCCCCCTTAATTCCATATACATATTATAAATACATACATATATACCCATAACAAATGTCTTACATTCATAAAATGATATCAAATGCTAACTTAGCTCAAGCGAAGTAGCAAACATCAACAGTTCTAGTTATAGTCCTTCTTATTAACTCCCGCGTCTGTTCCCACTCCCCCTTCCACCCCCCCTACTTTCTACATTTCCATTTACTTCGTGTCATTGCCGTGATTTCCGACGCTCGCTCATTGTATTTTTTGTTGTTGCATTTCTTCTGTCTCCTGGGAAAAATCACAATCACAATCGCAATCGCAATCAAATTGTTATGTCCTTAAAGCGCAAATCCTAGTAATGGACACTTTGTCGGACTAGTCGTCGAGTCGAGTCATAAATGTGAATGGAAATATCTTTTGTATATAATTTTATGCATTTTTCGTGTTATTACATAGAAAGAAAATTGCATTTATTCTTTGCCACTCCTAAGTAATGTCGTCTAGCTGTTTTGTTGGCTTTACAACCACCAACGGTGATATGCACGTTTCACTCATTTTCTTTATCGTCTTCGTTGTTATTATTCGTCACTTTGGAATTTTCTATAAGTTCATACCCAGCTGTTAGTGAGCTTGAATTTTTGCAAAAAAAAAAATCGCTTCATCTCTACACCGAGATTTATTAAGTTTTTAATCTTAGCTAGGTGAAATACGTCGGCCTTATTACCCAGACTTTGCTTTCCATCCAGCAGCACGGAACGCCTCACATCAAACACCATATCAGACGGGATTTTTATAACCAGTCTCCTCCTCAGCATATACTTAAATAAGATTAATAATTCCTACATAGGGTTGTAAGGAAGTCTTCCAGGTTTACCAGCACCCAAACCTTCCTTTTAGAACATCATGTCAATGGAGCATTTCATAGGTCAAATATTCGAATATTATTGTTTTATTTTACCTTAATTCGCCAGAGCTGTCTCAGGTAACTACAGGAAATCTTACTAATATAATAAATTCGTAAGTTTGTGAGTTTATTTGCAAGTCTTTAACGTCTAAACTACTTAACCGATCCCTACGAAATTTGTACATTTATTCTCAGGAGCATCGAATACGTAACAGATTCATGCAATTCCGGAAAAGTAGACCAGCGACCGACCTATTCAAAAAAATCTTATTTATGAGGCGATTGGCTGACAAATAAAAATGTCTTCAGAAGAACTTCTGTTATTTTGCTTATTTTCTTGGTGCGGGCGGGCCGCGGGTGAAAGCTTGTGAATCAATAAAACGTATTCGCAGAAAGCTACATGGCAGATGAACTTGCCAGGCAAGGCTGGTTCTTACTGTTAGAGTCATGACCGAAGTATTTTTAAAAAACATTTGTGAATTACATATTTCCTAGAGGACATTAAAGGAAGACAGACAGAAAGACTAGGTAGGATTTTTTCGACGTTGTGCAGTTTCTTTTATAGTCGGATGACTTCAACCTACTAGTGGCAATTGACGTAAGGACCTGATGAAATTCAGTTTTATTGCCGAAGATACAATCTTACTTTACTTTCTTCATTCTTTCTCTTCCTTTTCTTTATATACTATTTGAAAATATAGTTTATATTTTCTTTTATTTTCTTTTATTTTTTATTATTTTATTTTATTTTAATTCATTTTATTTTATTTTATTTTATTTTATTTTATTTTATTTTGTTTTATTTTACTTTATTTTATTTTGTTTTGTTTTATTTTATTTCATTTTATTTTATTTAATTTAATTTTATTTTATTTCATTTTATTTTATTTTATTTTGTCTTATCTAATTTTATTTTATTTTATTTTATTTTATTTTATTTTATTTTATTTTATTTTATTTTATTTTATTTTATTTCATCTTATCTCATTTTATTTTATTTTAATTTATTCAGTTTTATTTTATTTTATTTTATTAAATTTGATTTTATTTATTTTATTTTATTTTATTTTATTTTATTTTATTTTATTTTATTTTATTTTATTTTATTTTATTTTATTTTATTTTATTTTATTTTATTTTATTTTATTTTATTTTATTTTATTTTATTTTATTTTATTTTATTTTTATTTTATTTTATTTTATTTTATTTTATTTTATTTTATTTTATTTTATTTTATTTTATTTTATTTTATTTTATTTTATTTTATTTTACTTTATTTTATTTTATTTTATTTTATTTTATTTTATTTTATTTTATTTTATTTTATTTTATTTTATTTTATTTTATTTTATTTTATTTTATTTTATTTTATTTTATTTTATTTTATTTTATTTACAGAGATAACGTCTCGCCCATTACTGTTGCGAAGCAACGTAACTAATTTGGCTTAAGCACATATATATGGATATGTACGTACACATTCAAGTATTACCCTTTATCCTCTGCCTAGTTTGCATCCGACGCTTTGCCGTTTATCGAGCAAAACTTACGAGAATATGTTTGCTTTTAATCTGATTTTTTATTTTATTAAAATTTAACAAGACTGCCATAAATCTTCACTAAAAAGCGCAGGAGCCTCAGCAGTTCCCAACAAATGCTATGATTCAGAAAAAAAGAGCATCACAACAGCAACAATTGCACGCGAATGGTCAAAATGACCAAATGATCCAAACATCCTAACCGAGTCAGTAGCCAAATGCATACAGACAAATCAGCAGAATATGGACAAAAACATATCAAAAGCACAAAAGAACATCAACAAAATGTATATAGATATTATGTATGGAGGAGTTCAAGTGTTCGTATGTGCGAAGGAACTTTGCTAAATTGCAGTGGAGTGAAATTGATCCAGTTGTGCGAGCATAACTGTTCGGTTGATTGTGGCTGCCACTGCTATTGAATGACGTTTTGTGGTGCAAACAAACATTGGAATTGCTTGTACTATACGATGAGCTGGACGAAGGTGCATATGAAATGGTTCATTAGTTTGGTGGCTTTCGATTGATAACTAGAAGCAAGGGGTAGGGGTTTTGGGGAGTATACTACACTTTAAATCAATATGAGACATTACGAGAGTATTTGCGTCTACGCAATCACCTTTGAAAGCCTTCAAATATTGTACCTGCAGATGTATGTATGCCAGCCTGACACCCGGGCAATGGCACTGTGCGGCTCGCTTGCGGACTGCACCATCATCATCACCAGCGTCCGAAGTCGCAGCAACTGTATCAACTGGTTTGCTGCCCATCAATATCCTTTGCTCTGCTTTGGTGCCATCTCATATGCGGCATGATACACTCCGCGTGATCGTCATCATCATCGTCAACAATAGGCGAAATATCATCGAAAACCATAAAAACTGACAGCACAAAAAGAGGTGTTGACACATTGATTTATCTTGCATGCTACTGTGCGTCCACACACACACATGCAAACATATTCACGGATAAGTGTTATGGCAGTCAGCCGGCGAGTCGACCTGTTGTCCACCAGCCGACAACAAATCAACAACCAAGCGACCAGTTTGCAAACTAACAGCCAGCCGGCTGTCCGAAAAGGCCTGCGCATGCACACAATTTGGTGGCGCGCGCTCTCAATACGCAAACTACAAAAACATTGCCAATTGCCGATATACAGACAAAGCTTCTATGCCGGGGTTTTAGTTTTGAATTTTCGGACCAATATCATAACCATAAGCTCAACGACATAATGGTCAAAACGATCAAGAGAAGTGCACTTTTAAATTGGCAATGATTTTGCGCGTTCTAGGGATGGCAGTATTTTAAAAATTTTCTTTTACTTGATTTTACGATTTCGGGATTAGTCCAGGGTTTCGTTATTGTTCAATAGTTTATAAATAGTGCAGACAATGTTTCAGAAACCATTTTTCAGATAAAGAGCAAATAATTTGGAAGTTTAGTTGAAAGTCACTTCGATAAAAAGGTAAGTATTTCTACAGAATTTAAAATATGCACAAGATTATGAAGACAGGTGCACGCCAATGTCGACAAACAACTACATTGGAAGCTTTGAATTAGTACCAAAGTCAATTCTTCCCACACATTTTCCATTTATTTAAAATCTATGCAAAATTGTATGGCGTCCCTTCTATATTTTGACTAAAACACGTATAAATAAAATTGAAACAAATTTATATAGTCCCCTCTGAAAAAAAATCGTCCCCCGGCGCTGATAAACGATGTTGAGTTAAATAAATTAAAATAGTTTATTCAATAACTAAGTTTGAAACTGTCGATAATGGGTCCTCTTCACTCACAGTGTCTTGTCAGTTGCAATCAAAACCAATTTTTATAATTTTAAAAATTAAATGAAATTTTTGTCAAAAATTTTAAATTTCTTTTCAAAATCAAATGGGAACTTGTCGCTTGCGAGAGAGCAAAAAAAATTATAAGCGCTTATATTTCTTACTGCCGGTTATTTCTTTGTTGTTTTTAATTCAAAATTGTTTTTAAGTGGGCAAACAAAATTTGATCTAGCATTGAAATGAGGAATAAAAACCGATCATAGAAAATTTAAATATTCAAAAATATTGCACATCTCAAAAAAAAAAAATAGGAGGTGATTCAGAAATAAGTCACACAATCTTTGGTAACATAAGACAGGAAGTACGGGATCTCGGTAATCCGGGATTGGCATCAATAACGCATGTATATTACATATATTCATTGCGAATATTACGGGAGTGAGTTTCCTGGAACCGAAGTCGGAGGCGAATTTTTTAAATTTGATTTATAAGACTAAACATCATACGTGTTCGTGTGTGAATCTAATTAAATATTAGGGGGATGTTATAAAATTATAGAAATGAAAGAAAGTTTTATTCTTTTCTTCTTCTTTTGTTATTTTTTTGGGTGGAAATGAAAACATGATTAATGGACTAAAAACGATTTTTTCCTTAGAAAACCCCGGTGACCACTTCGCATTGATGCAGCATGCCCTATGAAGCGTTGAACATAGGGCTGCTATCTCTTAGAAATCTTCTGATTAGACGTTGTAGCATCTGTTTGAAAGTACCTGGTAAATATCAAATAAATGTAAAGCCAGATTTGGAACAAAATATTAAAAGGTCCAATGACTGATAGAAGTTTTTGAATGCTCGACCCTCGCGTCTAAAAATTTGGATAAAAAAGTATATCTAGGGCATAGAATCAGGCATCAAATTAAATTTCGTTTGAATACAGCTCATGGACGCCATTGAGGTGAAATCTGACAGATAACAAACGCATTGGAAGGGACTATCACGTTATGAATACAAATAATTTTAACAGTTTTCTTTTAAATTTATGTTCTGCGGAGTGTGTTGGTCCCATATTATAGGAATCTTTAATAAATTTCGATCTAATCGAATATAAGAGTCCAGCTTTTTATAAGAAAAATGTTTTACAAAACTTAGAAATAATAAAATCCAAGAAATGTTTAATGAAATTCGAAACACGACAAAGCAACCATAAGAAGTATATCTCATATATATACTCCCGTATGTATGTACATCATAATATAACTCTCAGTGATGATCAGCACGATCCAACTAAGAAGTCGAATCAAATTTGCAGCCACTCAATGAGTTTTAAATGTTTCAAGTTCGGAGTTAAAAGCAAAACCAAAAGAAAAGGTTGTTGGTAATGCAAACACAAACAAAAAAACGTTAGCTGATTTTCGTGAATTTTTGGCTAAAAGTATTTTGCTGCATTGTTTTGGATTTTTGTCTTAAATCCCGCCAGAAAAGTATATAAAACAACAAGATCAAAAAATACATAAACTAAAAATTGGTCGCCATAACTTTGGACGAATTGTGACTGTATTTTTGTTTTTAGCGTTGAAGAAATGCGATATATTGTTGTTGTTCCTGCTTAACTCGAACGCAATTCATTGGTCACACGGCTGCTTACACACAAATCCAGCTTTCGTTTGACAAAAGTTGCCAATTTAAAAATTCCAAATAAAATATAAATTGAGCAAATTAATATTGAGGGGACAGCACAATTCTGGGAGAAAAATGCGAGTACAACGTTGATCCCGCAAGATTTGCTGGCTGGCCATTCACCAACGCCACCCAGCAGCCAAACAAACTAGTATGGTGGCAAAGCACGCTACCCACATGGGATAATTCAAAACTTCTAGCTCTGGTGCTGGATGAAACATATTTCAAAAATAAGTTTTACTGTGATTTTTCCAACTCTGGGCACTCCCGTATTCTCAACAAACTGGAATTGGTGTTGGTCTTTTTCGGACTAGTTTGAGTTGAGAAGGAAAATTCTAGTTTTCAACTAGTATTTGTTCTAAATAGTTTAGAATTTCACTGCAGGGTAACGACATGTCGGTTCCGTGTCTGTGTGCGTGTTGCACGATCGATGAGCAAATGTTTATAAAAATTAAATTGTGTTATTTTTTTATTTGATCTGTTTTCGGTGGGTATGATTTCTTCTGACGCGGAAATGTTGTGATCCCGCACGAGTTAAAATTACTCAGAAATTACAGGAAATTCATCGCGAACTCGGCTATCTGGCTACTGCCACGAAAAATAGAGTAAATATGGTTCTTTCTCAGTCAAAAGTTGCAGGTTTTAGTCAGAAGAATAGGTCATAGTAGGATTTTAGACTCATTAGCCTTTCGTTCTAAGTACTTATAAATTTCTTAAATAAATCCCAACAAATTGTCTTCTCTTAAAGGTATACAATTAAGTCTTACTGAGAGTTCAACTTTTTGACAGCTAAGATGAACCAATAGGATAAATACAGAGCATAGTGTTAAGCGCGCTTGTAAGATGGTACAGAGTGGGCCAAAAGAAACCAAGGGGTGTAAAAGTTTAATAACTTTTTCGTTTATTAATTTTTTTTTATTTTTTCTTTCAGATTATATAATATACAAAAGGGAAATTTTTTTACACTAAGTACGAAAGATGATGTCTCTTAAATGACCGCCGTTTTCAGCTTCGCACTGATGGGCTCTTTTTAGAGCATTTTCCATAACATCTTTCAAAACTTGTGGCTGTAGCGTTCGAATTTCTGCACCAATGTTTGCCTTGAGTTCAAGGATTGTCTCTGGCTTGTTCACATACACTCGCTCCTTCAAATAACCCCAAAGAAAATAGTCGGGTGCTGTCAAATCTGGCGATCGCGCTGGCCAAATAATTTCCGAATTTCTGGAAATTATTCGCCCTCCAAAAATTTGACTTAAAAGTGCCATTGTGTCTCGGGCAGTATGGGCAGTAGCTCCGTCCTGCTGAAACCACATACCAGGTCTGGTTTCAAGAGCAGGACGTAAAAAATGTTCTATCATAAACCGATACAGCTCTCCATTTACGGTTACAGCAGTTCCATCTTCATTCTCGAAGAAGTAAGGCCCAATGACATTTTCAGATGTGATCCCACACCATACTGTACACCTGATGGGGTGTAATTGGCGTTGATGAATGTCTCTTGGATTTTGAGAACCCCAGAATCTACAGTTCTGCTTATTAACAAAGCCATTCAAATGACGTTAAAATGTCGACGATATGCTCTTTGCGTTAAAATAATTGATCTCTGGTTTAAATAATAAAATTCTATTGTTCTGGTTCTCTGTTCAGTTGTGATCCTCTCCATTATAAATTCTCCAAGTGTTGTCTATATAATCTGAAAGAAAAAATAAAAAAAATTAATAAACGAAAAAGTTATTAAACTTTTACACCCCTTGGTTTCTTTTGGCCCACCCTGTACGTGGAACCAATTAATCCTACCATAAATAGGTACAGCCTCATTAGTTTTTGTCATCCTCTTGCAGCACTTCAAATCAGCAGAGATAAGAACGAGTGTGATTGAGTGAGACTGATCTTAGCACTTAGCAGGTCCGCTTATCAATTACGCTAGCCAACACTTATTAGGGTTGAGCTCATTTCGGGTCCACTTTGTGAGCTGATACGAAAACCCCAGTCACTTTTTTTTACCATATGCTCTAGTTTATAAGTTAGGGGTCAAAGACATAGGTTAAGGCATACTTTTTTTTTATGTTTATCCTATCAACACGATTTTAATGTCGTTGAAAAGATGTGGTTTTGTAACTTTCACAAGTATACGAACTGTTTATAGTGTCGAACTAAAAATTTTTTGAAAATAATTTTTTTTAATAACGATTTTCTATAATAATTAACGGCATATATGAAAAATTATTTCGAAACACTACGAAACGTTACCGTCTATTCTTTACCATTCCGTAATGGGCATAGTTAGGATAAGTCGGTTTTAATTTGTGTAGCCTACTTTTAGGTGTTGAAAGTAAACTTGTCCGACTGTAACAATAAGGGAACAAAAGGGAATCGGTCCGACACTACCTTTTGGGCATAAAAAGGACCAATTAGTCTCTTCATAAGACATGCTCAAACAAAAGGGATCACTTCAACCCATACAAAGGATCAAAACTAGCTGTGATCGCATGCTCCATTGCGACTTATCACGGATTCATCCTACAAGACCCTCTTCTATGACAATTATTTTTAGAAATTAAATTGTTCAACGCTGCATATACACTTTCTACTCTCCCAACATTCTACCTTGTTGGGCTTATCATCCATGTATAAGAAAAGAAACCAAAGGTAAGACAGGGTCAGATAAATCCGTATTGCCATAACATATAACATATCCGGAAAGAGGCTACAGGTTATACTCCTCTTTACACTCGGGGATGGTGTTGTCATTGCAAGAAATAAGCAACAACAACTAACTTCTATATACGCTGGACAGCGATCTCTGATTCTCGGTGTGCCATTAAAGCGTTTATCAACAAATTTGGCATCGAGGTGTTATGCCAAGCATTTTTCAAAATAAAAAATGGCCAGCCGAAGAAATAAGTTCTTTAAAAGTTGCGAGACAAAAAACTGAATTACCAAGCTAAAAACAGAAATAACACGAAAATTGTAACAAATCATTGTCACAATTTGGAAGCCTTTATGAACCATATTTTCACTTGTCTTAAGCCGTCAACACCTCAACAGAGCAGCGCATGCAAGCAAAAGAAAAAAGTTTGAGAATGAAAGTACTTAGCTGGCTGCACAAAAAAGTGGTGCGTGGAGTGTCTGAAGAAAAAGCGACTTGCATTCTGTCCAATAAATATATTTGGTGGCCCTGTTCTGGGCGATCTCATTAGCTCACTCAACAGCCATTGCTTTTGTGTTGCCGCCATGTGCAGCTCCACACATCTCGTGGCTGGCTGAGTGATTTTGGCATAAAAGCCAGCATTTAAAGCTCATTTATGGATGCGTAAGTGAAGTGAGTTCTTGAAGGATTGTGTAAGCGACTGCGTGTGTGCTTTGGCTTGACGCGCATGCGTGCTGTCTTCGCGGTCTACATAAGAATTGCGATTAAAATGATTAATGGAAGCGCGCGGCACAATGTTAATTGTCGCATTTTGTTGTCTCGACTGTGTACGAGAAGAGCAGCATTTAAGCTCGCTGACAGTGCTTGGCTGACGAAAGGAGGCGAGCGAGGTGAATGATATGCCGTTAGTAGATGTTGTTGTTGTTCGACTCTTCAACACATTATTGTTATCGCTTACATTCTTACCAGAGCCAAGCTTGTGATGGCTTTAAGTAGCTATTTGCATAAATTTGTTTTGACACTTGTAATAAGCTCGATTGGTTGGATGTGTTGTGTCAACGGCTTTGCCGAGCTTCTTGCTTTGCTATCAAACGCGGTTAATCGAAATTGTTTGGAAACTTTTGAGTTTTGGCTTTTGATTATGCTACCCTGTAGGAACGAAGTCGCAAGAGTTCTATTATGGTTTTACAAGGAATCTGATAATTTAATGCAAGATATGCTTCTTTTCATATCAGGGAGTAAAGTGCACTGAATCATTGCTCAAATATTTTGGGATTTCTTGATGTGCCAAAATATACGGCAGAGAAAACCGTGCTCCGAGTTTTAGAACGTTTAACTAGGCAAAGTCGTTATTGTGGTCTCTAGCAAGCTCTTTGCTGTAATTGTTTTTGTTTTTAGCGGCAAAAAATTCCCGAAGGTTTTGCGGAGTGTTGTCAAAAGTGACGGAAATGAACCCGACTGTCGTGGGAGCGATTTGGTATGACCAGTGGAACCTTCTAGGTCATCCCCACCCTTCGTCCGTAGGGAAGAAGAAGGCTGGTAATGAGAGGTGAGAGGCTTCATAGATCAAGTTGCTCGTCATTACCCCTGCTGGCTTTTAGTGACCTCTAACGAACGGCATGCCTTACCGCTGCTATATTCAAAGCCGATAACCTGCTGGTGATTCTTTGCTCTATATCTCCAATGCACTCAGAGTTACACCACCTTGGTAGGAGCATTTTTGGGTTGATTCAGATGCTTGTAACCAAAATGCTGGCATAGCACCCTGTTTGGTAAGGTGGTCTGTCTGTTCGTTACCTTCAGGTCAATCATTCGTGGGAACCCATACCAAAATATCTAGTATTTTTTCTTTCACGCCGTTGAGTACTTGTGTTTTGTATATATCAAGAAGTTTCGAAGTGTTTGTGTAATATCCGTAAGACTGGCTGGCTGTCGAACATAATGGAGAGCCGCCTACAAGATAAACCGCTTCAAGGCTTATCTTCTATTGCAGGGACTTCAGGCTGAAAGATGTTAGGGTAACTTCACATTGGTATAAATTTCCTGGAATTAGTTCCAGCTTGGATCCACATGTCTAACAAACCACTGAATCAGAGTTAGTATATGGACACCATCTTTAAAGTAAATCTTCAAACTAATTCATCACGTTTTCCAAAATTCCGCACGCATACCGCAAACGATAGTGTTAGTGAAGTGAAAAATTTCCAGGTGGGCTTACACTGGAGTTTATGTAAATCTCCGATTAGCTTTGTTGTACATATTAATATATTCTTTGTTAACATTTTTTATCACTAAAATTTTATGTTAGTATTTTTGTTGTTATTCCATTTAGTTTATTAATTTTACATGGCTCCAATCAGCCACTGGACATCGGCCGCTCGCTCACAAACGGAAGTCATGCTTGTTTGACGACTGATCGCCACTTTGGATAGCTAAAGACTAGCGGTGAATGAGTGCTTCCAAATGCAGCGCGTACTTACCCGCCACTTCTGACCACTCGAACCAGACAAACCGTAAAGAGCGTTGGGTTTAAACGGTTTTTTTAATAACCAAATTTCAATGGTCTTCAAGTGCGTAGTATGAAATGTGTAAGCACGTGTGAGCTTTCATGTTTTCTTGCTAAAGATTTATTAATGGTGATAATTAAAGTCGTAATAAGTTGACGGTAAATAAAGTTATTCATAAAACGAAGAAATTATATATGTATGTAGTATTATATATTACTTACACTTAAATTATGCTGCCTGCGTCGTAGCGCTTTCGTAATTTTTTGCTGGGCCGGGTTAAAGGCTATTAGGTAAATTGTATTCGCAATTCGATGTGAGGTTTCGATAAGAGTTAAATTTGTGCCAAAATTTGTTATTTAAAATATAAAATTTTCACTTTTAATTGTGGTCTGATGAGCGACTGAAATGACTAGCGAAATATCTCAGACCCGCCTCTCGAGTAACTTAGACCTAAAGTTTGCCTATCAGAACAAAAAATGGCAACCTTGGTACCATACCATGGTTGATGGTTTTATGATGTACGAGGTGTGTTCAAAAAGTATCGCGAATTTTGTGTTTTTTCAAAAATTATTTATTTATTCATGAATATCTATTTTGTCCCCTTCAAAGTAATCCCCATGAGATATTATACACTTGTGCCAACGGTTTTTCCAATCTTCGAAGCACTTCAAAAAATCATTTTTTTGTATCTTGTTCAGCTCCTCCTTCGATGCCGTCTTTATCTCGTCAAGAGAAGCGTAACGTCGTCCTTTCATGGGCCTCTTCAGTTTAGGGAACAAGAAAAAGTCACAGGGGGCCAGATCTGGGGAATACGGTGGCTGCGGCATCATTAGTGTGTTGTTTTTGGCCAAAAAGTCGCGCACAAGCAACGATGCGTGAGCAGGGGCGTTATCGTGGTGCAAAAGCCAATTTTTGTTCTTCCACAAATCCGGGCGTTTCTGGCGCATTGCTTCTCGCAAATTGCGCATAACTTGCAGGTAATATTCCTTATTGACCGTTCTTCCCTGTGGGAAGAACTCATGATGCACCACGCCCCTGCAATCGAAGAAAACTGTCAGCAAAACTTTCACATTCGACCGAACTTGGCGCGATTTTTTCGGTCTTGGTTCGTGCGGCAGCTTCCATTGAGATGAGTGAGCTTTGGTTTCCACGTCATAACCATAAACCCACGATTCGTCACCAGTTATGACCCTCTGGAGCAAATTTGGGTCGTCGAGGACAGAGTTTAACATCTCATTAGCAATGTTCATGCGATGCTGTTTTTGGTTACAGTTGAGCAATTTTGGTACGAATTTCGCGTAAAAATCGAAGACGATCCAAAACACGTGCAAGCAAAGCAGCTGTCAACAATTAACTGAACATTCAAAATGGCCGAGCTTGTCGGCATAAGTGAGAGACATGAGTACCAACATAACGCCACAAAAAATTCGAAATTCGAATATACGTAACCAGCGAAAATTCAAAATTCGCGATACTTTTTGAACACACCTCGTATTCATGAGCTCAAGGTCAAGAATAATAATTTTATACTATTAAAAATTATTACTGCTTTGGTTTTTTTTTAATAATTATTTTTTAATTTAATAATTAATTAAATTTTAAATAATAATTAATTAAATTTTAAATAACAATTACTAAAATTTGTAATAGAATAAAGAACGAAAATTTAGAGACAAACGCCATTGCTTTTCTTATAGATCTTTTTCGAAAACTTCTACACTTCCTCAACAGAGATAGTTTGGCACGCTCTGTTAACCATTGGGATATCATAGCGCAATTTTTTTTGCCAGCCAAACTCCGTGGTGTGGCGGTAGTGCTGCTGGCCTACCACACCGAAGGTCCATGGTTCGAGCACTGGTACAGTACACCAAAAGTGGTTTTTCAAAACGGGGTCGCCTCTCGGCAGTGGTTTGGAAAACTCTCCGTATTTCTGCCATGGAAGGATTCTCAGCAAAAATTCAGCCGTTTGGAATCGGCAAACAACTGTAGGTCCCGCCAATTTGTAGGAAAAATTGGAAGCAGCACACCATAAAGTGGTAGAGAAGCTCGGCCTTAATCTCGTCGGAGGTATATATGACGCCAATTATTTATTTATGATTTTAGACTCCTTTTCACAATAATTATACCAAAACATAGCTCAAGCAAAGGCGTCTACTGGCATTTAGTATTTCTCTTGATGGATTTTGTTTTTTTTGTGTCCATTTTTGACACTCCGATTGTGCATTTCGTTTATTTTGTATACCAAGAATTCAAATGAATTATTGCTTTCACTGCCTATATATTTTTCAAGTATTTATAACTATAAATGAGCCCAAGTCAATAAATTTTTTTTTATACAAATTGTTATTTTTTTTTAATTATGAAACGTTTTCTATTAAAATAAAGAATAAATTTAATTTTTTTATTTTGAAAAGGGTATCTCATACTATTGCCCCTTGTATTCGGGTTTCAACCCACTTAATTCCTGAATTACAAATTCTACCACTTCTTCTACCCGAACTGAAAATTTACCAAATTTTTTGGTAGAAGGTTTAGAAAAAATTTCTGTTACTTCTCAAAGTTTAGGAGGAAACACATTTTTGTAGCTTTACGTTTTTTATAAAGCGCAATAGGGAATCTCGCAAGTTCTCCACTATCTGGTCTGGAAATGCAATCTGATTTTACTTTTGATATCTGCAAATAAACTTGCTCTGGACTGTAGCATATCTTTTCGGGAGGCGACTTAAGTGCTGTAGCAGTTGTACTTAATCTAGACTCAAGTTGATAGGGAGTTCAACGGAAACGTCAGGAATACGTTAGTCATGAAGCGACCACAACTTTCCTAAAAATGCAAATTGCTACCTAAGGAACTTCTTTATGCAGAATCCAGCGAGATATGGAAGTTAAAATCAGATTATCAGGAAACTAAAGAAAGCTAGAGTGGAATGTGATCTAAAATGCTGTGGAAACATATTTTTAATACATGGAAGGAAGATTATATTTGGCATACTAAAAGAATGCTGCGATAATAAAATTTTGAGAAAAAATATAACAAGTAAAGAAAGCGCTGCTTTCGTCTGTGCTGAACGCTTTATACCTTTCATGAATACGCATTACGGTTGTAAGTGTCCAATCCTTACTTAGAGTAAGAACGAACTCTGCAAAATAATTCAAAGATACATAGCCCAAACCCCGTTTGTCGGAAAAATGTGTTGTATGGTGGCTAAACGATATATTGGTCCAATCTTGCTGATTTTCACTACACACATCACATATATAAGTACCGCCGCTGCCAAATTTTGTGTTCCTCGCTATGAAATTGCAAGAATTATAGCCCAACCCCCATTTATCCAAAAAATCGATTATTTGGGAGCTGTATGTTATGTTGCTCCGATCTGGCTGATTTTCCTTTACCACATTACGTATGTAATATTTACGTTACTAGCGCTTTAATTGCAAAGGTTATTACCAAAACCCATTTATCGGAGCATTGGTCCGATCTTGTTGGTTCCGACAAATGATTAATTTATTACAAAATGGCGGCCCATACCAAATACCAGCCAAATAACTCTAAAACTGGGGGACTAGTTTGCGTTAAGACAGACAATAGGTTGTAAGTATTTCACCCAAATGTGTTATAATCCCAGACAAACTCGTCTCCAAAATTTTTTTTTTTAAGGAAGTTATGTGGCTAAGCTTTTTATTACCACTAACACTTTACAATCCTCCCACTCACTAAAATATTCAAGTCCGAACACTGCTTGCGCTAGAACTTGAAAGTGTATTCCCCTTATAACTGTCAAAGGTGTTCAATCCAAGGTGCTTTACTATCGTTTGACACACATCCTTTCAACTAACTGACTAGTTTTCTAACTCCGATTGCAAACTGTCGGAGTCAGATATCGGAATCATTCGAAATTTGAAACAATTCGGAATTGGTATCGTGTTATGTATTATCTCTAATATATAGTTCATAGCGTGATGAAAATATTTGAAAAATGTGCAGAAAAGTAAACAGAGTCATGATGTCTGCATTCGCCATTCCCATATACTCATTCAATGACGCTAAGCTCAATTGACTGGCAAGTGATGACAACTGAAAGTTTTGGATAATTTGGAGAAACAATTACTTTAATAGATATATAATAATATTTTTTTCGTCATTTGAACAACAGTTGGTGCACAGAAATGCACGAGTATGACACAATTATTTTTGATGAGAATATAGAAATACTGGGGCACATCTGTTTTTAGTGTGGCACATGCGAGTTTTAATTGATTTCGGTGAATGCAAACCTGATTACACACTCAACCAGATGTGCAGTGTAACGACTCTCTCGCTGCTTTTTAAAGTGTTCCCTCGTCCCTTGCTGCCGAATTTGGGTGTTAATAGGAAAACTTGCTGGGTCGGAGCCCTTGTCCATTCGCATACCATGGGCTCTAATTCGCTGCGATATGCTCAAAATTGCTTAAGGCTCGTACTGTTCATCTTTAAATTTCCTTCGATGCTCACCGTTGTCATGGTAGGTGAGGCCATTCGGGAAACAAAACTTCTAGTTTCATTTATTATTGCTTTATTTTCACAGAAAATTAATCATCCGTATAGTAATTTTTATTGCTCACATGATTGCACTTGTTTAATCTATTTTCTGTAATCTGCTGCATTTTAATTTAAAATTTCCGTTCTAACAACGATCTCATTGAAATGTTCTCTATTACCTTAAACTACACCCATAAATGAAGCTTTTGACAATAAATTATCATTACAATTGAAGATCAAACAAAAATTCAAATAAATTATTCAAAAGAAATTTAAATGAACACAACAAAAATGCTACGCCTCTAAAGCAAAAATTTATTGAAAAACATAAAAAATAATAATACAACTATATAATACAATTTCGATATAAATATATATATATACAGCTGTGTTTATTATAATAGTAGTGAAATTAAAATGGATATCGTTCGACGAAATAAGAAGAAGCTGTGATTTTAATAATTTTCATTTAAAATATAGCGAATTGCATAACAGAAACCACATGAAGAGAAATTTCAAAGTTTACACATAGTTCAGGAAAGCTAATTAAACTTTAAAAAATGGCGATCAAAATCGTCGGAATTTCTAGAAAATTTTCGAGTACTCAGTTTTGAAGACCAATAAATATCAGACCAATAAATTCGTCAAAGGTGTTAAGGTTCTTCCACAAAACACATCATGTAAACCGCTTTTTTTTATAAAAAAATACAAAATAAAGCTCTCAAAATTCAGGGGAAATTTTGTAGTACTTCTAACTATCACGTTATGATGCTAAAATTGAATAAGCCAAAAAAACTGAGTACTTAAAATTTTTTTAAAAATTCTTCCCAAAAATATTGGAATTTTGATGTAAATTTTTAAAAGGAGAGTTAATCCCGAAATTTGTGAAAACTTTCAAATTTCCTTTTATATGATTTATGTTATTGAAGTTGTTATATTTTAAATAAAAACAAGTAAGGAAAGGGCTGTCTTCGACTGTGCCGAATACTTTATACCTTTCATGAATACGCATGATGATTTTAAGTGCCCGATCCTTACTCACATTTAGTAATAACTCTGCAAAACTGATAATTTTAAGATATATAGCCCCATTTATTGGAAAAATCGATTGTTTGGGAGCTATATGTTATGTTCGTCCGATCTGGATGATTTTCATTACACACATTACATATATAATGAGTACCAAACTTGAAAAATTTTACGTTCCTAGCCTTTTAATTGCAAAATTTATAGCCCAAGACCCATTTATCGAAACTATCGATTGTATGGGAGCTATGCGTTGTATTGCTCCGATCTTGCTGATTCCGACAATGATTAATCACATGTAAGACGGCGGCCCCATACCAAATTTCATCAAGATACATATCTCAGAAGCTGAGGGACTAGTTTGCGTACAAACAGACAGACGGACATGGCTAAATTGACTCAGCTCATCGCCATGATCATTTCAGTATGCTTATTGGTGGGCCTATCTCTTCTTCTTCTCATACTTACAAACATCGGACCAAAGTTATAATACCATTTCATGTTCACGAAAGGTATAATTATTAAAAACACAGCTTCTTATTTCGTCGAATGATATCCATTTTATTTTCACTACTATTATATTGAACACAACTGTATGTATGTGTATGTACATAAGTATTATCGTATCTCTCATCCATTGTAGTTTTATATTTTATGGAATGATTGCAAAATAGTTAACGCTTGACTAGAGTCACACCCAATAATTTTATAGTCAGTTTTTGTATTCGAAAATAATAACGAACTTCCAGTCCGACCAGCATCATCGAACAAGTTGATTAAACATATTTAGCATAACATTAAACAATCGACAATTGAAATTTATAGAATCACATCAGCTCACCGGAAATGTGTGCTTAATAAATTGGTTGGGCCTCTTTTTGTCTAGTAAAATAGAAAAATATGCCTACCCACCGGATGATCTGTAAAAGTAAATAAATTGGAAGTGCATTGCACATTTCATTAGCATTGTACCATTTTGGAAAATGTAAAAGATCTGACCAGTCATGGAAGGCCATAAATTCGTTAAGCTTAATTTAGTTCGCTTTATAGAAACCTAGCACGGAAACTCAATTTTACTTTGGTTGGATCTTGCTGGATGGTCTTCACGGAGGGATTTTGGTGGAGTTTAATTGAGAGCGGTACCCACCGAACCATCCACATATACTTAATCCAGCATCTTATTTTTACTATTATTGGTATGTTGTTAATCTGTAGAAGGGATAAATATAACAAGCAATTTTGGAAATCGTACCGAATAGTAGGTGTCAACAATGAACCACTAATATTAGCCCAACTTACTGAAGGCAAAATGAAATCACTATCAACAAGGCGATCACTATCTCGCAACTGCGCACTAAAGGTACCGAAAGAAAGTCTAACTGCAATGAATTCTATGTGAGGATCGTTGTTCAATAAAATCAGCTCAGACGAAAAACTTGAGTCCACGGCAATGAGGACACCTCCTCCTCTTACGACCACGCCGATAAACAAAATAGCTACTGCACAAAACCTCAGAATTAAAATTATCTGAAACGGAACTATTTTTATCGCAGAACACGAACATTTTGGTAATTAACGACAATACGGAACGTTCAAAAATTACTTTTGTGTTCTTCTTGCATAAAGTTTTCAGAGCTTTCTGATACCGCAGGTGCAATCCTTGACTTTCTTGTGAAGTAGTTTACTACGCAATGCTCTGGCCAAAAATAAGGATCAACTATCTTATCGAAAAAGGTGTTAGGAGCCGATATTCTGAATGAGGAGGTAACCTAAAATTAAACTTGAAAACATGGATGTTGGAGGTGGAAGCAACATCTAGTTCAGAGTAAACATAGCTCATATTCATAATCATGGTATACCTATACAGGTAACATCATCTCAACAGCTGATTAGATTTTTTTCATTTTAATTTTCGCTTAACTTTCAAACTAGCCTGTAATCGGTTTGTTTACATTTTAACATGTGCTGTGTTGTTCTGATGTTTTAGAGAAGCAATTTCCAATATGGCCGCCGTGCTGTTACTATGCCATGTTCATAATATAATTTTCAACCAACTATCCGTGTAACCTTGTTGCAAAAAAATCCCTATGGGCTGGCATGGCTGTTACCTGCCTGGAACCATCAGATTGCACGTCAGCCACAGGTCTATAACAAGCCATTGTAGGATGGAGCACAGTCACCGTGTTGGTTGATTTAAAAATGGTATCAGCAACACTTGTTACACCAGGGATTTCCGAAGTCTGTACTTAAAGTTGGTGGATGTACATACATATTGCTTAGAAGACCATATCACTTGTGACATCCTTGGCTGAAGTATTTAAGGTCTCATGACAGCCTTGAAAGCAGGTCGGAACTATTAATATTATCTGGATGTCATTTCTTCGTTAGGCGATTTCGCAATCACTTAAGATTTTTTGAAGCGAGTTTTTATTGCCTTTAATCTATCATGGAGATCACGAATTCCAACGAATATGTTGTCGCACTCTTTCTGGGTTTGCCTCATACTCTACATGTCATACCCTACAGTGCGTCAGTCGTAACACAGCCAATTGAGTCCGAGTTTGCTAGATATTAGGTTCACAATCCGACGATCTGAACTTGTGATTCCGGCACAGGCAGCTTGAAACACATTAAACATAAGTATCACTTCGGGATATCTTACTTTGGCTGGTACACTTTTTATAAAAACAATCCAACACAATGGCTTAGTAAACAGCAACAACAGAAGTCCAAAGCATACATACATACATACATCGGACAATTAGGTAAATCTCATAATTTTTTTTTCCACAGTGCAGTTTGTTAGGATAAATAATTGTAAAAGATCTCCGATTAAGCTTCGACCTTAATTTAGCTTACATAATCTCGTTCAAATTTTTTAAATTGGTTAAGTTTTGTATCCTTTAGGTGATTTTGAACTTAACCTAAAGTACTCTTACAACGTTATCATTTGACTATGACTCATCAGCGTAACGGCAGTACGTATTGAATAACGCCAAAAGTTTATCGGAACCCTCTCCGAAACTATAACCTCAATGAAAAGTTTATGTTAACCAAAAATGCACCTGCTCAAAGTTGTTAGTCAGAGAAGGTGAACCTTGGCTACAATGCTGAACACCCTTTCCTCAAATGCCTTTTTCTTCCACGCACAAACAATGCGTGCGACGGCATCATCTATGGGAACACTAGGAATTTTCATTGCCATACGCAAAAGAACGAAAAGCCCCTGTTAAGGAGATCCATCTATTACGAAATATATTTCAAAATCGGCTTCTCTCAAAATTAGTTTGAAGATTATTTTAATAAAATATCTTTGGAGGAAGCCCTATCTCAAATTCAATACGTGTTTAACAGTATTTTTGAATCGAATTCTGAGATGGGACATTCTGCAACCATATTTTTAAATAGAGAATTTTTGATTAAAATTCTGAGAGCCGACGTTTTTCCAAAAAATATTTTCATCCTGATCATCCAAGAAGCAGTCGACATCAAGGCTAATCTTGAAGTAATAAAGAGCAAATATCTTCGGTGTACGTTAACGTTAAACTGAACGAAATTTACGAAGATACGAACCCAGTGCAGATTCGCTGTATATCTTCTGTAATACGAATGAATATCGAAGGTATTCCCATGGAGACCTAACTTTGTCAGCCGAGAGAGGTTGTAGTTCTTTTTTGAATTTGTGAGCTTATTGGCTGCATAGTTTATTGGGCTTTCTGTTGGCCTTTCCCGTGCAACCTTCTTTTTTCTAAATAAATAAAACTCGAGTTTTTACTTTTGTCTTATTATTCTTGTTTTTTATTGTTGTTGTCGTCAATAAGCTTTGGCATGAAAATCGCTGTTGCTTACATGTTGCAGCTAGTCAGAGTTGTGACAATAATTGTCGCCAATGTGGTAATCTTCACTGCTCTTGCTAAACGTTTTTTCATAGTAGAGTTCCTTGTTTGTTCCAACAACAACTAACTACATACGTTCTCGCTTTTACGAGGCACTTTGTTTTTGTTTTGTTACTAGAATCGTATTAAGACTTTTGTTTCTTTTTTCAGTTCTTTGCCAACTGATTTCAGAGGATTTCAGGCATTGCACACACCGCCTACCTCCTTTCCAGAAACTGACTGCCCATCTGTCTGTTTGTTTGTTACTTCGCTGTTTGTGTTTGTCGATTTCTTGCAGCGCGGCCATCAGCGCCGACTGTCATTGAGTTTTGGTTTCTTATTGGCATTCAACATACAACAACATACATGCATTTGTCTTGGGTTTGTTAGCAGCAACTGTTGCTCTTAGCTTAGCTGCAAGTGTTTGGTTCAAATGCCTACAGCAATTGGCGCTTCATAGCATATGGTGTCGATTGCAACAACAACAACAACAGCAACAACCAATCCTTTTTTTACTTACCTGGTGGCAACGTATGAGGTAGCAGGTCGGGGGTGTGGCAAGCTAAATGGACAGTAACACCTCGCTGCAATCGCTGGTGCAAATTCATTTTAAGTTGTTCATACTCTATTTTGCCGTTGTTGTTCTTGGATCAATGGTTGCCTCCATTTTCACTACTCCGCATTTCATTGTCGCCTCCGTCGTAATTGTCGTCGTCGTTGTCGTCATTGACTTTGAACTGTGACGCGTCGTTGCATTGATTGTCTTTAAGCTGGGAATTCCAATGATGTTATTGTTGTTATTTGCTGTAGTGAATTCCCCAACCACTTTAGTTTTGATTCTGAAATAGCTGTTAGTATTTTATAGCTTCGTGCTCTGTTTGTTGTTGTTTTTTGTATCCCTCATGCCCATTCTTTTCCTAATTTCCGATGTTTTTTCTCGTATTAACATTTCTTGTTAAGGTTTCGCAAGCTCTGTTCCCAGTTTGTCGAAACGGTTTGTTTTCTGTCTTAGGAAACAACATTTAATTCGTAAATTTTTTATTCTTGCGTTGACTGTTGTAAGACGGCGGCCCCACTGCATTGCACAGTTCAGCTGGAGAATTGACTTGGCTTCCTTTCATGTTTCATGTATGGCTGCTTCGCGCTTTGTTGGATTCGTTCAAAATCATCTATTTGTAGTTTCTTTCAATATTTTCATTTTACATTACAAAAATCGGGAAACAAGAAAAAATATAACAGTACATTCTATACTATAAATAAGCTAAACGCCAAGAATAATTATTTAAAAGAAAATTATTACTGTTTTTAATTTGAATAATTATTTTTTAATCAATTGTTAAAAGTTTTCATTAGAATAGAGATTGAAATTTCGAGGCAACCACCATTGTTTTATTATAAATCCATTTCCAATACGCTAACTGTCAGCTAAAGTCCTATTTCTGTCGGCGGTATTGATCAGCGCCCATGCTGGATTTTGTTGTTTGGTGGTGTCCATTTTCACATCCGATTGTGCTCAAATAATATATTATACCTTTCAACTTTTCCATACTAAGCTTCGGAAATAAATTGAATGCTTACTTAAGTAATTCAAAGAGTTCCGTTTTTTTTTGCAAAATAAATTTTTGGTATTTTTCTGGCAAGCCATTTCGTAGGTTGTTGTGGGCCATATAAAGTCTAAATGGCCTTGATTTTCACTCTTTGGGGGACGTGCTCATAATTTGAAAGACAAGCCTTATACACAAACATGCTCCTAATATTTGGTAATTTTTTTTTTGGGAATCTTATCCTAAAAATTCACAGTTTTGGTATTAAATTTCGACAATTTTTTTTTATAAATATGTGACAATAATCTTCTAAAGCCTAAATTGGGTGAAGAATGCAAAAAAAAAAAAATATTTGAAGCAAGACTTATTCAACCTACTGTATGTAGTCTTCATTGTATTTTTCAGTGGGCATCGTTTTCTTGAGACCTTTGTGGTTTCACAAAGGAAAACATTATTTTTTTAGCTAACTTTTTAAAACTGGTGACACCATTGGATTCAACTTATCTGAAATGATATAATGATCATGTCTATCTGATTTTTTAATTTTTATTACTAAGAAGCGGATAATTGGTCAAAATAGAAGATACTTAAAAATCATATGTATATATTACTTAAAAACAAAACTTTTGCTAAGATACCCAAGCTGCTTAGATTTTTTAATTTCATATTCTACAAAAATAATATTGAGTATTTTTTTCAACTTATAGTTTTCCATTTACTTTTGAGCGAACGACCTTGAGATCTTAGAACACCCTTTAAAACGTTTCGTTCTTTAGGTTGAACTAGCTCGTTTGACCCATTATTTCTATAATTTCATCTTTGGTTCATAAAATACATTTTTTCAATGGATTAAACATAAAGCGGAATGGAACCTTTCATCAGAATCAAAGCCTCAACCGAAACTGAAATTAAAATCGAAACCGAAATCAAAACCTCTACCTAAACCCTGAGCTAAACATGAGCTAAAACCAAACCCAAAATGGAAAATAAAACGTGAACATAACCTAAATTTAAGCTTAATCCGTTACTTCAACCGAAAACGTTTACCAAACCCAATGCAACCTGCACTAATCCCGGCATCCTGACCAAAGGCAAAACAACAAACGAAACCGTTACCTAAATCTAAACTTAATCTGGCACCCAAACATAAAGATACCTAAACCATATGCGACAAATGAATTCTCACAACAACAATAATCCAAACCGAACTAAAAGTGAAATCTACACCGAAACAGAATCCTTAACGAAAATCTAAATTTGTTCTAAAACCTAAACAGAAGCGAAGCCTAAACCAAACCCGAAACTTTAACCTAAGCCGAAACCGAAACAGGTACTGAAATCCACGTTAATCGACACAGAAACAGGAACTAGACCCAAAGCGGGATCGAATAGAAACTGATATACACGGAAAGCAAAACAGAAACCTTAACCTAAGCCAAAATCTGTACCGGATGCGAAACCGAAGCCTTAACCAAAACCGGAACGGAAACCAATTACCAGCCTTGCGTTTCCCTAACCACAACAATAGCCGATAACGAACCGGAAGCAAAAAGTTGAAATCGGAAGATATGTGGAATCGAGGCCAGAACCGAAATGGAAATTGAAGTTCTGTGTCTTTTTATTTATGGTCTCAACGAACTGTAATTTTCAATCGGAAATTTAGCAACTCGAAACACGCAAAGTCCAGGTACTAATTCAATAAACTCAATAAACGCGGTATGTTGTTATTGCGTTATATTTCAGTGGCTAACCTCAGCTGGTTGCAGTTACTTGGGGCTGGTGTTGGCAATGACTGTCTGCGCCTTTGAATTGGTTACAAATGCAGACACTTGGCGCTTGAGCAGAGCGCAAAAACAACAAGCGAGAGAAATATTTGCAACAACAATAACAAGAACAACAGCTGGGCCTAACCAATAGCAGCAATGTTACACCAGCAACAGCAACAAGAATTAAGCCACACAATTACAAAGATGCCTCCGGCTGTGGCAAGTGTGAGTTTGTGTGCCGCACATTTAACGCACCTTCACAGCGCAAGTTGCAACGTTTGTTACGCACAGGTCAACAGGTTGTTTGCTGCCGTTTTACGAACGTCGTATTGTTTGTTGTTGATGCCTGCGTTGCTGTTGTTGTCAGTACAAAGGCGTACAACATGCCAAATACATGGAGCATTACAATAGCAATGAATTGTTGCCGTCGCTGCTATGCGAATTCTCATGGTCACTGTCGTTGTTGTTGTTGTGGTTGCTGTTGTTTTTGTTATTACATATTGTTTTTATGGGCACAGCATGTGAAAAATTCTTAACATAGTCCGGTGTACATGTATTAGCCACCGGTGTTGATTTTTACGACAGTCAAACAAATGCCGCCTGCAAACACGTTCATGCTGCATGTACGAACACGTCCGTAGCCACTGAGCTCTTGCAACTTAGGACCTGCTTGAACTTTAATATTTCAACTGTAATCGATTGTTTGCGTTTCCGATGGCGCCGAATAGCATTTCTGTAAGTGACAAACAAAAGTGCGACGCCTTTTTGGTGCCAAGAGCTCTCTGTGACTTCGACTTAGTTTCCCTGGAGAAACGATAGTCAATGTGTAAAAGCAAAACGGCCGAGTTTCATCTCAAGCTTGTGGTTTCACATGAATTTCTTATGAACTTTGGGCCTGTGGTCGCAGAAATATTTACCCTAGTGGGGCTTGCAAGTTAGAGGCTTGGAATATACCAACGATAAGGTATGATTGCCTTAAGGGGAGACTGCAATGCATTTTCTAAAGGTTGTAAGGACTTAAACAAAATTCGTTCCCGCAGCAGTTAAAGCGTACCAGATTCATTTCGGACTGAACATTTGCGTAATCCTCCCCTAGACTTGCGTGGATCGTTACTGTGATTCCAACAACAACTACGAATGCTGGAATCCGTTTTCTAAAGCTATATTCGGTTAGTGAGTATTTTGAATTGGGTACCTCTGATTATCAGGGCCAGCACAATACTCACTGTATTCTATCACCCAAAAAACCCAAACTTTCTCCTTATCTTCATCTTAGCGGAAGCTTACGAGCAGCCAAATAATTATCCACTTCGATTTCCAGAGTAATGTGGGTCTTCGCCATTCTTCGGCGGTTGTCAGTAGTAGTACTTTCTGGATATGGGGTTAGGTTGCTCAGCCGACTGGCTTTTATTTTTTTAACTATGTCTATCTGGCCTTACAACTTGTAAAACCCATCAGCAAAGTGGATTCATTATTCTTCGAAATATTTGGAACAACATTTACTTCAAGTATGCAATAGTTTCTTGACTCAAACGCTCCTTAAAAGGACGACGTTAATGTCTCCTGGATACGATTTAACAAATAGAAGTGTAAGAAGTTAGTTGTATGAAACCTGATTTGAGTTTAAACGGATCTGAGTGAAACCTCTCATAGCCCTACAGATTTTTTAAGTGACCAATTCCAATATAGACCCTCAATCAGAGACCTCGAATATATAACAAGGTGACATCAGTATTTTTCTTACTTGCTTTTGGAAGGTTTGAGTAATTTTAAAAAGACCGTAAAGTAGAAACCATGCATCGGACCAAACTGCGTGCAAGATACGCTCTTCAGAGCTTTATTTACAAGCTAGATTTATTGTAAAGCTCCATAGCTGTTATAACGTCCAGAAGAAAGCTTAGATAAACGTAGCTCTCTATTCTAGATGCCCTCCTTCTAACAGTCCCTAAACAAATGACCTTGAGCTCCTTCAAGAATATCACAGAGGTCGACATATTCAAGCTTGTGAGGGCGTGCTCGATTTCCAAAAGTTTTTCGAATCACAATTTAGAAGAGTAGCAGATCCGAAAGCATTAAATGGCTGTACGCAAATATTTCGTCCTTTACTTTGCTACCTTTCTTGCTGTCTTCAGAAGTTTACCCACTCCCCATGGCTACTGCCAGATCAGCCGCTACACAAGACTTTTTCTATTAGTCGGCAACTTATGGCTGTGGCAGTTGCTGAAAATAGCAGTAAAACATGATGCGCAGACACGAACAAAATCGAAAATTCCGACAAGTTGAAGAAATAACTTGCGAACCATTTTTAAAGCGCACAACTACAACAAGAAAAACAACAACCACATCATCAACAATTATAGAGTACGACATGACAACAGGCGCAACTGCAATATACTCGTAGTCGTAGTCGGCGGCACTCGTAGAACTCGTAAATATTTACTCATAGGCAATGTACAACCTTCGACCATTTATATTTGCAGCTTTAAAGATCCTTTTTGTTGTCTTTGCGAGCTTGCGTTTAGGACTATGCCAAGCTTATGTTGTACTCATTGTTGTTGCGCGCGGCTGGTTGAGATACCAATAAACGTCCCAAATGTACATGAAATGCGACAAATGAAGCTAACAACTTCAACGGCGTCTGCGAGTCGTGCGTCGGTCGGTATTACTACGATTGTGGTGATGCCGAATGCGCACAACAACAATGAGCTATAAGAAAAGTTGGGGGAAAAAGGATTGAGCAAATTGAGAAGGTGGCTTAGTGGCTAACTCAGTTGCAACAACAGTGCGAAATGGTGAAGGCAAGATCATCTACAACAAGAAACAATATAAAAGTAGATTCACGTCCAGTTGATTTACTCAAGCTACGGTCTGTGGTAGAGACATGGCCGCTAAACTTAGAAGTAGAATAAGAGGTACAAATCAGATATGCTCAATTATTTATATTAACTTTAGTCCCTTGTTTTGAAACATTACGGCTTGGTCTCATTTTGCTCCTCATTTTTTGAAGACATGTTTTCGATTTGCGCCAGATGCGACCCTAAAATAACTTAATAAACTGCTTGTTATTGAAGTCTTACAGATTATATATATGATGGTAAGGAGGTATGATTTACAAGGAGGCAATCCGGGAGAGGGATGTGTTGACGCTTCAATTGGGGACAGTGGCTGATTCGAAAATGTTTTTAATTTCCATGTCAAACAGATATCTCTAAGATGTAGGAAAATCAAGCAGCCCTAGACATGTCTATAGGTTTGTACAGAAGATCGCTATAACATTAAAACTATGGGGCTGAGGCCAAAGTGAGGTGAAGATGAAGGGAGCAAGATGGATTTGATATGTAAGACGAGTGCCGACTAGGCAGGTCGAACTACCGTTCAAACAACAAAACAACTAAGATTTAATATTAGGCTCCACGTTTGTGGGTTATTGGGCTTAGAACATCCCCGAGTAGGTGACTAGAATCTACATCAACCGCAGCACGGGGTCAACAAAACCGTCACGCTAGTACTGCAAGATATAAGTATGAATCTTTCGGGATTGTTGAACATTTTCAGAACTATTTCGTAACTTCAAGATCATCAGGGAATTGTTTTCATGATTTTTTCCAGGTCATAATGGGCCTTTTTTGGTATGATTTCGGAATCACTACAGGATAGTTTCGGGACTCTTTTCGGGGCGTTTTCGGAATAATTTCGGGACTATGTTCGAAACCATTTCTGAATTTTTCGGGGATCATATCGGCTTTTTTTGGAATAATTTCGAAGCTTTTTCGGGTTAAATTTTGGACATTTTTGCCGTTATTTCGGAATTGCATTCACGACTATTTCCAAACTTTTTTGGGATTGTTTTCTTGACTTTTTCGGGAAAAAAGTCCCAAAATTATCCCCAAATAATCCTGAAATGGTGCCGAAAAGTTTGGAAACCCATCTGAAAGTGATCCAGAAAAAGTGAAAAGTTTACTTCTTCTTTTTCGAGGCGAAATAAACCACAAAAAAAAACACAGTATGGCAACTACAGCTTCGAAAAAGTCGTATTCCACGTCAAAGAAAAGAAACAAAACAACAAAGACTATGTAACTAGTGTTTATTTGTATGGTAGTTTTTGTTGTTGTTATATGTGCGCCAAGCTTTATAAGTATCTACAATTATAAAATGTTGGCAATAATAGTTATGCTGCATGGATGCCACATTGGATGGATGATGATGGGCATAATGGCGTGCTTACAGCATAAAAATCAAAAAGTCGCTTGTAAAGAGTCTGGGTTGCTGGTAGTTTTGTGAGCGAGCGGGGTGGACAAAGCCATTAATATCCGACTTGAATAGTTTTTCTTATTAAAAGCGAACAACGAAAGTGTGGTTTGCGTTTTACTGTATTTATGTATGCTGAGTTTTTGATGATTGTTGAAATATTACTGCCATTGGGGCATCATCGCTGATGGCTGAAAGATGCCACACCGCTTTAATCACGATTGTGGCAAGTGTAATGATGTCGGCGTCATAGTTGGTGAGAATCCCCTTCCAAAACAATTACTTTGTTGTTTTTGTTTTTATTTTTGCAAAGTGCACTGTGGCTTAAAGTCGGAGAAGGTATAGTGAAATAAAGATATATTTTTAGCTAAGGCAAGGAAAGTTGTCGCACTACAGCGTCTGGAAAGCTCATGTAAACCTCTGTTCGGTGTCGAAATCAAATGAGAAACCCATCTGAGGTCACACCAGCCTTAAGTCAAACGACGTTGTAGAGGGCCAGAATCTTTGGTAATATTTGATACGGGATTTAAAAGTGTCTGGGTACTAGAATTCTGCCAGAGGAACTGACTTTGTACAACGGATCTAAGGAAACATTTATTTCACACAAAATGGAACCTAGTTAAGGGTAGCCCACTCACTGTATGAAATGGTGACGAAGCCGGTGTATGTTTCTGGGGCTCTGCACACAACTAGCAGAAAAAGGAAGCAAAAAACCCTTTGAACAAGTCTGTCAGAATTGGTCCAGTAGAACTTTTCGCACAAAAAAGACCCTGCGTTGAGTGAAATGTTGAACCGGTTTATAGGTTAGGAAATGTGGATTATTCGAGACAAGGAGTATATACATATATGTTAATTATGGTCGCTCCAGTATTTCTACTGAGCCTAACCTCATGCGTATTATTATATTAATACCCTCGAGGTAGTCGCTCTTGATTCGTGCAATGAATTGGAAAACGAGCTTACTGACTATGGACACTCCAAAATTCCATCTATATTCGATTTCATCGCTATCAGGACAGATTACTGTGACCTGGTCACTTCTTGGGCCTCTAAAGTTCCCACTAATAAGCCCTCGAGGGAAAAGAAAAAGGCTTTAAAAGTCACGGGTCTAGTGAACTTGTTCACGGATGGATAAATCGTCTTCCCGGCTGAGGTTGCCGTCATTAAGGATGCTGTGAATGAGATGCTGCCTGGCACTGGGAAGTTTGATATTGACTCTGACCGTCAAGAGACAATCAAAGCACCTTCTGACATTGCTCAAGATTGCTTAGAGCTGCTTTGCTATGAAAATAATCTGGTTGTCGTGGCTTAAGCTGTGCTCTTGGCCTAAGCGGCTACTCGTGAATTGAACACAGCTGATGCTAGGTGGCTTAGAATTCCATGTACTACCGCTAGGGTTGGAGTCGGCTAAGGAAGCCCTTCGCCGACACCATCGCTCTCCAGGTTTCGAACACCTGCACCCCAGTTTTCGAATCCAAGTGATCAGCGGAACAACCAGGGTTCACTAAGTCTTATATTTCTGTGATGATTTGAGGGTTGAGTGGGTACATGCCGATAGGAGTTCATGCGGTGTAGTTTAATTTTTGAAACTATCACAGCTGTGTTAACTGTATTAACTGTTGCAAGGGCAAGTCGTAAATATCTTAGAATGTCCAGTGGTCTTATCGCCAAATGATATTTGCAGGATGCTAAATCGCCTTGACCTCAACAAAATCAGTTCAACATTATTTCCTTTTCATGGCCCGAAACCAAACCACTGTGCAAAGTAGCCTCCCAGCCGCTGCAGTGGGTTGCTGCTACTCGCACAGGGCCAATGTCATTGTCTTGGTCATGGTAGTCGGTTGATTATGTCGCTGGGTAAAAGAAAATCATGCGCTGTTCTAAAGCTCACTCTGTCCGCCTTAAATACCAACCTGACTGCCAGTTAGCCCGCTATGGCTTGGCGTGGCGTGGCGTTAGCGTAAAGTGCCTGCACCACCAACATGTAGGCATTTCGACGTTAACAACACTTTGTTGCAATGATTACGCGACAACAGTCAGCAAAGAACAAAAATACCATTTGCCACAGACTGTGGCGTGTTTTGTTGCTAGAAGTATATACTTACATACACATACACACTTACGTACATGCGGCAATGCGTTGTAGACGCAACAAACTAAGCGCCACATGAACAAGCTCACCAATCGAAACAACAACGAAGTCAACAAATAGGCAAAAGGTTTTTCAGCTCGACGAGAGTGGCGCTCAAAAAAAGTGGCGCAACTAAAAAAGTATTCCAATGAACAAAGTTGTGGCAACATATTTGTCTTCACTCGGTGCGTCTGTGTGCGGGAGCGCAAAAGGTTGTCGACTTATTGGCGGGAATTAAACATTTTAGATAGCCAAATAAATCGCACAACGACAAATCGCAAATAGTAATTATTGCCATGCATTTGTTTATGTTGTTGTTGTTTGTTTTCCTTTTTTTTAAATGAAATTTCCCAGCCATTGAGTTCCTTCTCTCTTTTGAATTCAGCAGCACCTACAGAAGTGCCTCCAGCTGCACATCCACCAACGCTTCTGCCGTCGACGCCACATAAAACGAAGTTCAACGTTGTAGGTGGGCGCCTTGGAGGTCCTCCATATCGAAATGGCCCTTCACAGCCAGCTTCTGGTTGCTTATTGATTATCGTGTGCTCGCTGACCATATTCCCATTTCCATTTGTTATATGGCTTTGATGAAGATGGCAATAAAGAAAAATACACACAATATGTGTAAGTGTGTGTGTATTTGTGACATTGCTCTTGACTATTGATTCCCATTGCGATTGGGTGGCGCTAGTCCATTTGCATATGCACATTACCGATGACACTGAGTCTAGAAAATTGATGGCGACAAACAGTCGTGATTATAATTAGTGTAGAAATGTTGAAGTTGCTCGATACACTTGGAAAAAAAAAACTATGGGAAAATAGATGATTCTCCTCTTCCTCTTAATCAGTACTGAAGAGTTTGGGTAACTTCGACAAAGCGAGTTATTCCTCTTTCACTTCCAAAGGTTTACACGTCTTTATTCCTAGGTGATGAAGTTAGCTGTGCGATCCATGGAAACGATTATTTGACGATGGTGATCAGTGGCGAGCTCTGACAGTGTCCTACTACTTGGACGGTGTATACTCTACTCGGAGTATCGTATCATTCAACTGTTCGGTCATCTCCTGTCCTCCTCTAAATATCGGCCGCATGGTGCATTGCCAAAAAAAAACTTTGAGATTACAAGATTTTCGTCCCTAAGTAGTGCCCTGATACTGCTTTAAAATTTCGACATTGCGTGCAGTATTCAAAATTTCGTGATGAAATCAAGTCAGCCTCCCTTTTGCGTCTATCGATCATTTCTGTAGGTATTATAGCTCTTCCAAGTCCAAAAATCCGACCCATCGTTTGACTTGGTCTCTCAGATCGTCGCAATATGGATATTTTGCGGTTTTATAAACAGTTTTATCTCAGCGATCAAGGCCGTTGGACTTAGGATGACAGGGAAGAGTGGTTGTCACTATGCGAGTCAAGAGCTGATGCGTTTACTCGTCCCAGACTAATACTTATTCAGCACATTCCAACCACATGACATACAGCTACGGGATTATGGGACTGTTCATGGCGAGAATTAGGCGGTGAAACTATCTATTCCTGTAATATTCTCAAGATACACACTATTTAAATAGATCTTCCACCATATGCAGAAGATCGATATCCTTGGTCCGGTGTTAGGATCAACATCTGCTTGGAGAGTGGAGAGCTACCTAGAAATGCAATGTTATTACTTCTCCCTTATGTCGGGAACCACAAATAAGCAAATTGAAACAATCTAGAAGGTTCGCACCCAGCGGTTTAAGGGTCTTAAAATATACCAGCGTTAAGGTATAACTGTCGTTAGAGGTAAACAAATCGTTCGTCGTCTCCTGGGTTATTACCAGAAAGTTAGGTGCTTCCCAGATAAATATTCGCCAAAGGACGGAACAAATCTGTATATCATCCCATAATCTGATTCTTTCTGCTGTTACAAGAACTTTTGTTGTGGTCAAATCGTTTGAATGACGGTGAAACTAGTACCGAATGATACCAGTTTCAATACTACAGAACTAGCAACGTGTTTTAGTGATTCTTTAACCGGATCCCTTAAGCGCAGCATGCTGGAATGGTGCTACTTAAGCTTCCCATCTCTGTGTAGAGCCCCAAAACCCCACAGTCGTGAGGTTAAGCGTTATTTATGTGACTTGCTTACTTTGGCAGGATTCACGAGTGCCGAAGCTGAAATCGGGATTGAGCACAATAGACATCTACCGCATGACTTGCTGAACATTTTTTGTTTTCACTGTAATCTCAAAAATAGCCAAAATCACAGCGATAAAAACTATTTCCTGCAAGTTCAACGCCACTTTCAACTCTCTCACCGGACTGGCATCCCTCAGCACTCGCCCAACTCGTAAAAAACACGAAATTCAAATCCTTGTTCTCGTATTCGCATTCAGGTAATAATTTTATTTTTAATTCCACAGCTGTTACAGATCTACAATTGGTTGGTTGGTATATATGTTGTTGTTGTTGTTGCTTGACTGTTACCTGGCAATGTCTGCAGATGTTGGCGATGTTCAATGTTATGTTGTCACGATATCAAAGCATTTTAATTGGCCGATTTATAGATTTAATTACGTATTCATGCGAAACATCGAAACCGTGATTGGTAAAAACACACACGCTGTCTCCTCTTGTATGTAGTGGACAAATGGACAAACAGGCGATGGGGCAACAACAGCCCCCACCAGCACCCACCAAATGAACCATCAACTCAACGTGAGCCTGTAGCCCACCTGCGTCCACCACGTCCACCCCGTCCGCCAAATCCTGTACGCCTGCAATGTTTACACTCCTTTTGCAAACTTTATTCGATTTGTTATTGTTATTATTACGCTGTAGACGACATTGAAGATAGGATTGCTCGTTTGGTTGGCTAGTTGTCTGGAGATCTGGTATTTCGTTGATTTCAATTTGTGAGGCAACGCAACAATTTTCATATGACTCCTTGGCGGTGGCAGCGAATCAAGCAGTTTTTGGGATTTGCGCTGTGAACAAGCTCCAAGCAGCAAACTGGCGTTGGCATCTATGGCGTTGGATTTACGTTCGGCTAGAGCTGCTGCAATGCAGATATGCCGTACGTATGTACATGCAAATAACAACAAAAATCTTAAAAATATCTCACAACATTGATCACCAAGCAACAGCAGCCTGGGGAGCAGCTGCCGTAAAAGTGTCAGTGCGCTAACAACAAATCCTGGCAAAAACAATAATGACAACTGCTCCAACTCAATAGTGAATAAATGACTCTGGCTGAAGGTGGCTGGTGAAGAAGTTATTCATAAAAGAAAACGAGATCACCAGACGACTCGTATCAGCGAATCTGCTTGTGTTCGTTCAACAAATATGATAATTGCCAATGGCAATCGCAACAACAACAACAGCAAGTTGGCCAAGTTGCGAAATGTGGAACATTCAAAATGCTTATTGTGCTCGTGCATCAGCAACTGATTTTATTGATTGTTTTGATGGCCACGTCAAATTTAATTGGTAGATTATCTGTGCTGATCAGTAAGTAGTACCAACTTTGAATTCTCAAAATTAATTAATTTTACTGTAAATAAAATTTAACATTCTTATGGAAAAAATTGTGATCGTCGTACGAAGCCAATCTTGGCATTGAAAGCAGCGCTGGGTAGGGTGTACGAGTATGCAGCGAGGAAAGAAAATGTTAGCGCAGCGATTGAAAACTTGTCTTGTGAGGATTTCAAAAATATTCACCAAGTTTTTCTCCTCACACTAGGATTGTAAATAAATAATCGATTTTTACTATAATCGATTTTATTAATGATAAACTTCAGTTTGAACAAATCAATTATTAGAATACACGTTTTATATCGATTTTGTGAATAAATTTTTTATAATTATTATGTTAATTGAATAAAAATATAGAAAAAAGTTATTTTTTTTAAATTTCTTTGGGTACAGCGGTCGACGGGTTGGTAGCCTTGGCAGCGACTCAATGTATGCACTTTTTCTGTTTTTTTTTTGGGAAATTTTTTACTTAAAGAAGTGCAAATATGTTTTTCCTTAATCTGTTTCTGAATGAAAGCTAGAGCGATGCTTATTCACACGTACACATAAAAAGCTCAAAGTGAATAAAAACTTCAAGCTGCCCACACAAAACTATCCACTTTTTTACCCCCTTAATAGTCCTCTTTGGTATTGGTATAGTTATTATTTTAAAATGATTTTCATTATTTATTTAATTATTCATAATATCTTTTCAATAATAAATCGAATAGCCATTTTTCGTACGAAAAATCGAGTATTTTCTTCAAAAATCCATTCTTTACTAATCAATGTATCCCTCAACAAAATAATCGATTATTGAATGATCGATAGAACTTATCGAGTAACGATTACTTTTACAAATCACCAAATATATTTTTAAAGCTTTTGCTCAGATGAACACCTAAAAAGTGCAGAAAATGTTAGGCAGATACCACAAAATGTAAAATTATAAGGTCATTCAGCGAAGAAGTAAGCGTGATAATTTTTTTTTTTGAAGGTGTAGCGCTTTCACTTTAACATCGTTTCATGGTTTTGGAAGTTCTGAAAATATATTTGCACAACTTTAAAAAAGTTGTGATCGCGAGTATTCTCTGCCATCTGACGACCGTCCTATGCCTTCTCATCCCCGTAGTTTTCATCTCCACCTTGCTCGTTAACTTAATCTTTCCTTTTCTTTCTTCTACCCTTTCTTATTCCTGTTCGTTTTCGAATCTCCTCCGCTCTCTATAATTATTATTATTAATATTTATTATTAAAACCAGCTTCCGCTCTCATTTATCAATCCTACTAATTCCTGCATAGGATTTCTATACCCTCATTCAGCTTTAGGGAGAGCCATCAAGATCTAGATAAAGCGACAGTTTTTATAAGGTTTCCAAAGTGAGGACTTAACAAGACAATGTTGCGTGTACGAGCGCATTGACCACGTTGTGCCAGCGGGCAGGCCGAATAACATGTATTCGGGATCAATTATATTTTGTTTGGATCAAATTACGAAGTAGCCTAACCTTGTATTTGCATGAAGAATCAGAGCAAAAATCAAATTATATTTTATTTAAAAATAGGAAATTATTTCAAATCACGCACCCCTGGCTCATATTTTTAATTAATTTTTGCTGTCCCATTTTCGGTAATAAAATATTTCGTAAACATTTTTTATGACGTACCGTTTTTAATATCTTTATTGGCTATCGAAATGTGCCGCTATGAGACAGCAATAAACCAAAGCAGAGCGCGTTTTTACTGCTGGCCAAAGCTTGGTCGATTGCTGCGCAAAAAACGAAATTATTAAAAGCAAACCTGTCCAGAATTTTAAATCGTTCGAAATGACATTAATATTGTCATTATTATCGTTATTATTGCCGCCGGGAAGTTTCGGTATTTCATATTTTTATTTGTATGATTTTATGGCTTTTGCTTTTTGATACCATGTCAAACAATGCAAGGAATCCACAAATTGAGGGGTTTGGCAAATTTGTAAATATGGACCGGTATATCTTTGTATGCATAGGCTTATTTACAAATGAAATGAGTTCAAAACGCAGTTGGAAATAAGATAAGGTTTATATAATGGAATATATAAGGCCCGATTTACTTGAACTTAGAAAAAAATATATTTATTAACAATTTTCATGCAGATTTATTAGCTTGTAATGCACAAGTATTTTAGTTCAGTAGAAAGAGATTTCATATGGGCATAATATATACAGGGTGTTTTTTTTACAGGTTTGTTTTTCGAATAGAGATAAAACTGGCATTTTGTGGTCAAATCTGGCAACTCTAATGTCATTTATGTTCAGTTTGGTTTGCCATTTCATCATGAATAGGTTGACAAAAGAACAACGCTTGCAAATCGTGCAAATTTATTTCGAAAATAATGGTTCAGTTCGCGAAGTTTACCGTGAGCTCCGTCCATTTTATGGTCGACATAATCGTCCATCAGAGCAATTAATTCGGTTAACCATGGATCGTTTTCGCACTACGTTTACTCTATGTGATAATACGCATCCGCAGAGACGTCGAACAGTGCGCACCGAAGAAACAATTGCCGCTGTAGAGCAAAGTGTTGAAGAGGACCCGAATGAATCGATTCGCCACCGTGCACAGCAATTGGAGCTTTGTCCATCAACTTTATGGAAGATTTTGCGCAAAGATCTTGGCTTGCGACCTTACAAGATCCAGCTTGTGCAAGAATTAAAGCCGCGAGACCATGCAATGCGTCGTGATTTTGGTGTATGGGCCGAAAATGAGATTGATTTCGATGCTGAATTTCATCGCAAAATTTTGTTCAGTGATGAGGCTCATTTTTGGTTGAATGGCTACGTCAACAAGCAAAATTGCCGCATTTGGAGTGAAGAGAATCCACATGAGAACCTTGAAACGCCATTACATCCACAAAAACTGACTGTTTGGTGTGCTCTATGGGCTGGTGGAGTCATTGGGCCATACTTCTTCCGCAATAATGCTGGAGAGGCAGCTACCGTTAATGGAGACCGGTATAGAGCCATGATAACCGACTATTTTGTTCCCGAATTGGATGGCATGAATGTGAATGAGTTGTGGTTCCAACAAGACGGCGCTACATGCCACACAGCGCACGTCACAATCGATTTATTGAAGGAAACATTCGATGAGCGCATAATTTCGCGGAATGGACCTGTCAATTGGCCACCAAGGTCGTGTGATTTGACACCATTGGATTATTTTCTTTGGGGATATGTGAAGTCGCTCGTCTACACCAACAAACCAGAAACGTTAGGGGAATTGGAAGCCAACATTCGTGGCGTTATTGCCGACATACGGCCCCATATGCTCGAAAAAGTGGTTGAAAATTGGACCTGTAGAATTGGCTTTATTCGAGCCAGCCGCGGCGGCCATATTTAAACAATAATGGCATAAAATTATCCTTCCAATAAAGCCAAATTGATGGACCTTAAAACGATTTTCTTGTGTTTTATTTCAATTCGAAGTTCTATACCCCTAAAAAAACACCCTTTATATCGTCGGTGAAAGTTATACCATCCATAACACGCTTGAAAACCAACGCAATAACCATTTGTATCGAAATTGTTTTTGGGCTCCTGCCATGACGATTATGCATTTATTCTAAGCATTATAAAAGCCAGCTTATATAGACAGAGTACGATTTTAATCACTATATCCGAAACCATTTGTGATATGGAACTTAATCACATCACTAATTCAACACTCATCAACACCTTTCATTTGATATCCATATTGTTCTAACCTATTTTGAAAAACCCTAGTCTATTCTGATAACGGACCTGATATCCGAATAAGAGATAACTTAAATTTTAAGTTAGATGCCCAGTAGCGCATGGGTGAAAGTTTCACTCAATTGTACTCAGCAGCTTTTGAGTGATACGCGTCCAAACATAAAGACAAACAGAGAAAAATTCCAAAAATTGCAGATTTGGATTCTGTTGGCTAATTAATGATCCCCCTATCAAGTCTTCTGGAATAACTGCAATGTACATACATCGATCTATTACAATTTGGAAAGGAATGCAAAGAATCGGACCCAATTTGTACTTGTTCCATAAAGTAACTAAAGTCTTACAAAAATAACTCAAGCAATTAGTTCTATAAACATTTTTCGGAAAACAAATTCCTCAATGAATTTAATGAGCAATTTTATGTAATTTGAATCTTTATTTTTTCATATTTAAAGTAAATCATTTAGGTTGTGAACCCTCGACAAATGAGTACACTGTTCAATGACCCGTAGCTGTAGCAAATGTGCTTCAGTTTTTATGGAAACTTTGTCAAGCACAAGACGGTATTAACTTACGTATGAACATATATTTCTTATCCTCCTAGTCCAATTAATGGCATTATCATAAAAATCACTTCTACAAATAAATTATACGTTTCTCGAGGACACCCTAATTGCCATAAATATTTATAACAATTGTTTGGTTAGCTATAGATATGTATGCATGCATATTAGAGCGTACAGAATTAAATACAAATTTTGTGTTGAATAAATAAACTAAAAAATGTTTATACTGGGAACATTAAACCCATAGTTTTTTGCTAGTACTTAGAAAGTTTAAGATAAATCAACTGTTTAAAACTATTGCATATTCAAAAAAAATTAAGATATTTTTCATAAATAAATCACACACAATTAGGTTTTAGTATAATATTTCCAAACCAAATATCGGTATTGTAAGAAATAAAAGCACGGGATCCCGGGATTAGCATCAATACGGCTCGATAAAGACTGACATATTTTAACAAAAATTTTGAAACACTCATTATCTCAATACACATTCCGCTGAGATAGGTCGTTTTTGAAACAAATTCTTAAATACGATTTTCTTCAAAAATGTTCTGTATATTTTGTACAATTATTGTGAAAGGATTTACTCCATTTCCTCAGAATTATATACGCATTATATGACTTTCATCGGCGATGTGGGGAATGTTAAGCGAATTTTTTTGGAGATACTACCATCTAATGTACTCACTCAGTGGCTTATCTGAACATGCATGTTATAATTCGAAATTGCACTATGTAATATTTGAACAATTTCCATTGTGGGCAATCCAATAACCTTCAAGACTAACAACTTACCACCGGCTTTTGCGATAATTCTAATTTGCCTAATATGTGAATATGTACGTATATACGTATGTATGTTCTTATTAATTTGTGTTGTACCTTCTTTGCTGTATGTTTGGAATCGTATTAGCATACTAAGTTAGGAAATTATCATTTAAGAATGGCATTTCTGGCGCAGTAGGTTGTTGCGACAACAACAAGTTTTTGATAACTTGCTTCAAAAACCTTGTGTGTTGCGGAATTTAGTTTACAAATGCCCCTCCACCCCATCACCACACACACTATCTACTCCTTTACCAGTTTATAATAATAGATTTTTAATTTTATACCTTTCATGAACATTAAATGGTATATTAACTTTGGTCCGATGTTTGTAACGTTCAGAAATATAAGAGATAGACCCACCAATTTGTAGGGAAAATTCAAATCGTCACACCACAAATTGGAAGAGAAGCTTGGCGCAAAAATCTCTTAGGAGGTTTATGATGATATACCTGTTGTATATCGCGCCATAGAGAGAGAGACCCACCATTAAGTATACCAAATTGATCAGGACGATGAACTGAGTTGATACAGCCATGCCCGTCTGTCCGTCCGTGTGTTTGAACGCAAACTAGTCCCTCAATTTTTGAGATATCTCGATGAAATTTGGCAGACGGATGTATTTTTGTATTATATTAGACATTTGTCGGATCCGGTATAATCGGGTCGCTATCGCATATATCTCCCATACAACCGATCGTTCTAATAAGAGGATTATGACCATTTCTCCCTCATTTTAAAAGATTAAAACTTGAAACTTGGTGAGATATTTTCTTATGGATAGCAAAAGATTTCGTAAAAAAATCACCAAGAGCGGAGCTATATATAGTATATATCCCATACAACCGATCGTTCAGATAAAAGGATTATGGCCATTTATCCCTCATTTTGGAAGATTAAAACTTGAAACTTGGTGAGATATTTGCTTACAGATAATAAAAAATTTGGTAAAAAGGTCAGCAAGATCGGTAAAAACCTCCCTTAAACAAATAAAGCTTTTTATAAAAGCAAATTAAATGTATTGCTGACAAAGTTTTAGAGAACTTTAAACAATGCGTATTTAAGTTTGCACGTATTCATGAAAGGTATAAAGCCTTCGGCACAGCCGAAGACAGCGCCGTCCTTACTTCTTTTTTGTTTAATTTAATATTTTTTTTTATTATATTCCATTCTTTTATTTTATTTTATTGTATTTTGTTTTCTTTTTTTTTTGATTTTATTTTATTTTATTTTTACTTTTTTGTTTTCTTTTATTTTATTTTGTTTTATCTCATTTTATTTTATTTTATTTTATTTTATTTTATTTTATTTTATTTTATTTTATTTTATTTTATTTTATTTTATTTTATTTTATGTTATTTTATTTTATTTTATTTTATTTTATTTTATTTTATTTTATTTTATTTTATTTTATTTAATTTTATTTTATTTTATTTTATGTTATTTTGTTTTATTTTATTTTGTTTTATTTTATTTTATTTTATCTTATTTTATTTTATTTTATTGTTTATTATTTTATTTTACTCTTTTTGATTCTATTTTATTTTCATTTATTTTATTTCATTTTTTGAATGTTATTTTATTTTACTCTATTCAATTATATTTTATTTTATTTTATTTTATTTTATTTTGTTTTATTCTATTTTACTTTGTTTTATCTTAGTTTATTTTATTTTGTTATATTTTATTTTATTTTATTTTATTTTATTTTATTTTATTTTATTTTATTTTATTTTATTTTATTTTATATTATTTTGTTTTATTTTATTTTGTTATATTTTATTTTATTTTAATTTATTTTATTTTATTTTATTTTATTTTAATTTTGTTTATTTAATGTTATTTTATTGTAAATTGAATTAATTTATTTTATTTTATATGAATTTATTTTGTGTTTGTAAATACTGCAGTTTACATATTTGGTCACGTCTAACATGTTAAATCAAATGTATTTTTTTAATTGGGCCTCCTTTTTCTCATAGTCGTTTATAATTATACAGTTTATGGTAAATTAACAAGAAGAATTCGATTACGATATTACCTATTAAAATAGTAGATTTAATAAGCAAACAATTGAAACTTTATCGCACTCCAAATTGCCAGCTCCTTGGAATCCAAATTATTGTCATAACTTTGTTCGTAATTATAATTTACGAAAGACCAAGAATCGCTCATAAACATTTGAACACATTGAATGTACTACATTTGTTTGATCCCTGTAGGAAAATGCATAGGCGTAGTTATTATTGAGCCCCAGTTTTTAGAATTTTTGTATGGCTATATGTTTGTGCGCTGAATGGAATTCAATGCAACTTTCGCCCTTGCATTACTAGACGTCCAACTTAAAATTTAAGATATCTCTTATTTCGATAAATCAGCCGGTTTCGGAATTATCTACCAATAGCGTAATTCTCACGATTAGCTTTGCCCACAAAATTACTCCCAGCAGGGAACGTATATATGTAAAGGGTGTTTTTTTAGGGGTATAGAACTTCGAATTGAAATAAAACACAAGAAAATCGTTTTAATGTCCATCAATTTCGCTTTATTGGAAGGATAATTTTATGCCATTATTGTTTAAATATGATTTCGGGCATGTGGCCGCCGCGGCTGGCTCGAATAAAGCCAATTCTACAGGTCCAATTTTCAACCACTTTTTCGAGCATATGGGGCCGTATGTCGGCAATAACGCCACGAATGTTGGCTTCCAATTCCCCTAACGTTTCTGGTTTGTTGGTGTAGACGAGCGACTTCACATATCCCCAAAGAAAATAATCCAATGGTGTCAAATCACACGACCTTGGTGGCCAATTGACAGGTCCATTCCGCGAAATTATGCGCTCATCGAATGTTTCCTTCAATAAATCGATTGTGACGTGCGCTGTGTGGCATGTAGCGCCGTCTTGTTGGAACCACAACTCATTCACATTCATGCCATCCAATTCGGGAACAAAATAGTCGGTTATCATGGCTCTATACCGGTCTCCATTAACGGTAGCTGCCTCTCCAGCATTATTGCGGAAGAAGTATGGCCCAATGACTCCACCAGCCCATAGAGCACACCAAACAGTCAGTTTTTGTGGATGTAATGGCGTTTCAAGGGTCTCATGTGGATTCTCTTCACTCCAAATGCGGCAATTTTGCTTGTTGACGTAGCCATTCAACCAAAAATGAGCCTCATCACTGAACAAAATTTTGCGATGAAAATCAGCATCGAAATCAATCTCATTTTCGGCCCATACACCAAAATCACGACGCATTGCATGGTCTCGCGGCTTTAATTCTTGCACAAGCTGGATCTTGTAAGGTCGCAAGCCAAGATCTTTGCGCAAAATCTTCCATAAAGTTGATGGACAAAGCTCCAATTGCTGTGCACGGTGGCGAATCGATTCATTCGGGTCCTCTTCAACACTTTGCTCTACAGCGGCAATTGTTTCTTCGGTGCGCACTGTTCGACGTCTCTGCGGATGCGTATTATCACATAGAGTAAACGTAGTGCGAAAACGATCCATGGTTAACCGAATTAATTGCTCTGATGGACGATTATGTCGACCATAAAATGGACGGAGCTCACGGTAAACTTCGCGAACTGAACCATTATTTTCGAAATAAATTTGCACGATTTGCAAGCGTTGTTCTTTTGTCAACCTGTTCATGATGAAATGGCAAACCAAACTGAACATAAATGACATTAGAGTTGCCAGATTTGACCACAAAATGCCAGTTTTATCTCTATTCGAAAAACAAACCTGTAAAAAAAACACCCTGTATATGTTTACTAAGATACATTTATAAATGTATTCAAGTACTATGCGCCTAAGTAGGTAGTCTGGCGTGCATAAGAAATACATCTTCTGTCATAAATAAACGATGGCAGTAATTTTCATTCCGCACATGTTGCATGCCACATAAAAAAGGCAAATAGCAAAGCAACAGCAACAACACTGCGCTAATGACTACAAAACGCCTTTGCGTGTATCTAATAAACTATGCGATCTAGCCACACCGTTTTGCCACTCTTTTATGACATTTTAATAATTTTCTAATTGTTTGAAATGCCAGCAAGAAAATGCAGCCAACGGCGCTCCCCTTTTTTAGTTTATTATTTGTTGTTTTTGTAATTCATAACGCATGCACGTGACTAAGTTAAGAGCTAAGTATGAGTATGTCGGTTGTGTACTTTTTTAAATTTATTGCTTTATTTTCGCTTCATATACATATACGAGTATATGTGAGTGTTTTTGTATATAAAGAGGTATCTGCATTGGTATTTATATTCCTCGTTGGTTATTTAGCCATTTGTTGTGCCTAAGTGCTGACATGATGTTTTTATAGCTGACATTTTTATAATATTTTCATAAATGTTATTGCTCTTGCAGCAGGCGAGATGCTGCGATTTTAATGGACGTCTGTGACGATAAGAGCTGGTGATATTCATATATGTGCTTTCATGCTGTTAAAGCTTTTGTTGCTGTGTTTTAATTGGGCGCCACGACCGTACAATAAACAGCTGCCTTTGGATTTGTTTTTGTTTTTATATTTTCAGCTATAAAAATATGAATAATACACCACGGGATATTGGCGATCTACACCAACGAGATGCTCTTCTTTATTATGGATTTTCTTTTCTGTTATGTTCACAAAGCTACTTACACATTTGCACATATTCAGCGAATACTTCAAATAAACTAAAAACGCGCTTTCGTGCCAAAAAAAATTGTTAGTATAGAAATTAATTAATAAATAAAATATATTATTATTGGGTGAGAATCTCTACATATCTCATAATACTTCCTATTTAGCACAAATAGTTGCGGAAGGGGAACGTAATAGGAACATTTTTATATATGACGTGCTTGCAACTTGAATGGGGAACTATTTGTTGGTAACGGCAACGTTCCAGCGACATTTCCATCAGATATCCAGCAACACTCTATTGCTCTTATGTTTACGCAATGACGTGGCAGAGTGGTAACTGCGACTGTTAGGGAAATTTATGCACACTTTTTTTTTACTTGTCGCTTGCTTTATTTTGCAACTTATTTTGTTATTATATATTTAATTAATTATTTATTTAAATGGATCATTGTCCATTCTAATTTATAGCCTAAAAGTGAAAATAATATTAAACTAGCTTTTTCCTATGGCTTAGCCCGCACAAAGAAAATAGGCAAAATAACAAAAGTTCGTCTGAAAACTTATTTATAAAAAGTTCACATGAAAAACTGACCCCGTGTGGGGTTAAAATTTTAAGGTTTTATGGCAACCACATTTTTACCGATAACTCGTTTATGGATAAATATACCGAAATATAACAAAATGCCCATATCGTACGTATGGCCTGCTATAACCCATTAATAATTAGAATAGGTCAAGTGTACTCAGAGTTATATAGAATATATATATATATATATATATATATATATATATACATTAGGGCGGGTCGATTTAAAAATCGCTCATTGCTCTGTGAAAATCGTATTCTAGGGATCAAAATAAGAAACTTTGCCGAAGGAACCATACCTCTAAAACGAATTCTGATGTCCCCCAATTTGGGTCGAACTTTTGGGTAGGGGCAAATTTTGAAAAATCCCACTTTGACCCATTTAGAGTGCTTCAATCGAGTCCAAATGTATGACCGACCCCCACTAGCTTTGGAGGCCCGACCCACCGATGCCAGTGGCACACCCCCTGGAACCCCCCTGGGGGTTCACCATACAAACATTTCAAAAAATCGCCGGTTTTGCGCTTTACATGAAAAAATCAGCAAAATGCCTATGTTTTTCTTTATTTTTATTTATTTATTTATAATAATATTTATTATTTATTTATAATAATATCTATTTTTTCTCTTAAGAAATTTATTTAGTCAGAACATATGTAAATTAAAAAATTAATTTAAGTGAGTTATAGAAAAGAAACTAAAAAAAATTATTGTTTGAAGTCTTTTTTACTTTGAAGTCTGGGCAATTTCGCACGGCTCTCTAATGTCGTCGCCATAACAGCCTCTACATTTTCCGGTATAACCCGTTTGGAAACGCTAGCTAGCAATTGAACATGTCGTTCCGTTCCTTGTATGTGTGATGGAATTTTTGGATCATTAAACGGTGGATCATCTTGATTTAAATATTCTTTCAATGTATCGTACGGAATGCTTCGCGTGAATGATGGTTCAAATACGATATTTATATCATTCAAATTGATCATTTCCGTATAACTTGCGCAATTAAAGTTTATATCTGGTTTTTTATAAACTCTCAGTTCCATTGGCTCGTCAATATCGGTTCGATAGCGTAGAATTTTCTTGATGGCACAGTCGCGCTTTTCTTTCCTATCATCAAACAACATTGATAACAAGATATTTTCCGAATGCGCATAATATGAATTATCTTTAATTACTTGATTGACAATTTTGCATAAACGAGGTTGTAGAAATCGTGACCAACCAATGAACTTGAAAAATAATGCACTGCCGTACACGACAGAGCTGTAATACTTGATATTGAAGTACATTGGCACATAACATTTAATTATAAATTCAACCAAAATTCTTAAATTTGCATCTGGATTTTCCGTTGTCAGATATAATCGCAATAATCTAGCGGCCTTGGTGAGCCACCGAGAATGTACAATTTTCCCTGGTTTGATGTTAGCCTGATCCACCGGCACCAGGCCGCTAGAAATTGCATGGGCCATGTCTGATAAGTACTTCGAATCGGTGGAAAATTCAATTTTTTCTGGAGCAGGGGGCATATTTTGCAACTCAATTTTTTGGAAGCCGTCTACCACCTGAAAATATATAATAATAAAATAATTAAAAATGGTTGACAATTATAATAAATGAGTGATAGCAACAACTTACCGGAAGAGTTTCACAAGTTTCGATTTGACGGCTCAGTTTTCCGGTTGCCGATCTTGGTCCAGTGCTGGTTGATTTATCCAAAGCTTCAAACAAATGCCGAAACGGAAGTTCGTTGAAGTGTAGAAGGCAAACGAACCAATGAAATGGTCTTTTTAACAGCAATTCGAATTGTCGTATAATTCCACCGTGTGGGCCAGTGTTTGTTACCTCACCGTCAGTGCATATTCCAATTAATGCATCCAGTGATATATTTTTATCGTTGAAAAAACCATTTAATTTGGTTGTTTTGTATTCAGCGGTTTCATGTTCCAGTCTTACGTAACCAATCAATTCAGAATTGGGTTCTCTCAAAATAACAAAATGAGGTTCTTTTACCATCCTAGTATGATACTTCTCATCAATTTTATCTATCGTTAAAGTATCATCTTTTCTGCCATCGAATGAAAACGCTAACAAACTGGTATCATCTAACCGTTTTCGAAGCACTTCTTGTCTGCATTTCTCTTTTTCTCTGCGAACTTTCGATTTATCCATGATGAGAGGTTTCCCATGCTTATTTTTAATTGTAAAATCTTGCAAAAGAGTTCCCAATGCTGATGCTACTCTGTCAGGCACACCAAATCTGTCACATACCAAGGCAAAGTTAAAACAATCGTATCTCTCTGTGTATTGTGAACTTGTACTTCTATCCATATCTGATCTTGGTATGTTGGCGTTGATGACATAGACGTTGCTCCTTGCTCTTCAGTTTCCATCATAAATGCATCCATTGTTACTCTTCTCTGATTATGTTGATCGTGCATGAACTCTTTGAGTCGTTCGGGAACCCAGCCGCATGCACATGGAGCTGCCTTCAAATCGCATTTACATGTTCCAATGTAAAAAATTGTTTCCAGAGATTTTACATACTCTGTAAATTGTTGGGTGTTGTTTCTTCTCTTGATTTGCTCTTGATACTTGTCAAACAAGTTATTCAATTTATTAAATACACTTTTTTTCAGCATTATTTCCATACCAAGTTTTTCCCAAATTCCAATCAACTTATCTTGTACTTGAATAGTGAATGATTTATGGGAAAACTTTTTGGTTCTGTTTTAGCACGTTCGCTTAAGTAAAAATAATATCTCAAGATATCCAGATGGGTTGGTAAATTAAGATTAGTTAAATCAGTAGACACACCAGAAACAGTAACATCATGCTTGGGTATATGACTCATTTGGTTTTCGATAGTTGTTGATGTAGTTGCTTCATCTTGCGGTGTAGAGGATGGTGGATTCATTGTAAACTGTTTTATTTGGAATGGTCACTTCACTCATTATTTTTTTTGAAATATTTTTTTATCTGAAATTAGCACTTCACACTTTGAGTTCTTCACAACGACTTAATGCATTCACAAAAACTGTTGGGTTATATATGGTCTACGAGACGAGGTAATAAGAATGAAATGGTAATTTCAATTCTACCTGCTGTGTCTTGTGGTGGATTAAAAAAAACAACACAAGCAATTTTACGATCTGCAATTGTGTCACAGTGATACCTTCATTTTTTAAAACGGTTGAATAAAAAACCCACACAACTATGTTTACGACATGCAAATGCATCACAGTGATGCCTTGGGTTTAAAAGGGTTGTAAAAACGCTATTTCCTAATAATTTTTTTTTATTTCTTTTCTATTACTAGGTTAAACTCATTTTTTCACTTACATATGTTCTGACTAAATAAATTTCTAAAGAGAAAAACAAACTCCAAGGAGAAAAAACATAGGAATTTCGCTGATTTTTTCATGTAAAGTGCAAAACCGGCGATTTTTTGAAATGTTTGTATGGTGAACCCCCAGGGGGGTTCCAGGGGGTGTTCCACTGGCATCGGTGGGTCGGGCCTCCAAAGCTAGTGGGGGTCGGTCATACATTTGGACTCGATTGGAGCACTCTAACTGGGTCAAAGTGGGATTTTTCAAAATTTGCCCCTACCCAAAAGTTCGACCCAAATTGGGGGACATCAAAATTCGTTTTAGAGGTATGGTTCCTTCGGCAAAGTTTCTTATTTTGATCCCTAGAATATGATTTTCACAGAGCAATGTGCGACTTTTCTGCCTCCCCACAAATCGACCCGGCCTAATATACATACAATTTTTAAAAGACATAGGGCCGGTTTCACCAACGCGACTAAGACTAAAACTAAGTCGCGACTTAAGTTAACACAGATTCGAGACTAACTTAATTTTGAGTTTCACCAACTGAGCGACTTAAATAATTTTGAACACAGCAACCCGATCAGCTGTTTTATGCATAGTAATATTTTTTCATACCAGACAACTCTGCGCATCCCAATACCCCAGTGTGAAATGGGCATGTATATCCATACACGAAGGAATTCATTGATCTTACACCCATTTCTCTTTAGTTGGAAGGTACTAAATTTAGCGCTTAATTAAAAACGATAGTTTCATAATGGTTGCATGCTAGAAAACAAGCGTTGAGATGCATCTACGCATACGCATTTAAAGTCATGCTTGACGAATTTTCCGGCTGGGACATTGTGCAAAACAAATTAGGAGCATTACTGGTTTTGAACGTGAGCAACACTGACTTAGTCGAGAATAAGTCAGCTGGCAGGCTGACTAAGTTGTGACTTAGTTAAGTTAGATGGTGAAACTGAAAAAGTGAAAAACTCGACTTAACTAAGTTACTAAGTTAAGTCGAGCTGGTGAAACCGGCCCATAGCCTCTACTTCTTTCCAGATTATTTATCAAAATGAGCCGTGTGTCACGTGAATGAGTAAGAAAGGCAAATCTCAGGATATTCAAACATTCAGCTTTCCACAACCATGTGAGATGTTGGAATCATATGAATCTTGTTAGCTTTTCTGTACTTCTAAAAATAATTGTACAGAATTTCTAAGACATCGGTTTATTAGTTTAGACTTGAACGTCTCGCAAACACTTGACTTACTCACGAACTTACGCATTTGTAATACTAGTTTGGATGCAGAAATTACGCTAATTTGTTCTAAATTATTTAATTAATTGAATAGTGTTTTAAGATTTATCTAAAAGAAATGGGTATCTAGAATAAATAACTTTAAAGTCGTATTCAGCAAAAAGCACAGCCTAAAAGTAATTAATATTTGTCGGCATCCAAAAATATTTAGCTTTACAATTATATTTACTACAAAGTACCAAATGTCACTATGGCGTCAATTTAAAGTCGTGTCAAAGTTAAGACTACCACAAATTTCATGTTTAAAGTCTGCGCTGCCACCTCATAGCTGCAACTTGTTTATATTTGAATTAGTTGCCATTCACTTATTCATCAAAGTCATACTATTTTTGTGGCAGTTACGGAATCGTTACTCGCTGAAGGTCCTCGTCTACGTAATTCTTAATTTAGTAGTAGTTGGGTTGTTACTTATTAGTTTATTTCTATAATAATTAGTACCTTGACCTTTTAGCTTAATATTCGTGAAATCGTGTTTTTTAGTTTTTGTAAGCCATATTTATTTTTTACTTTTTAGTTCGATTAACTGTCAAATGTGTTCGTTAAACTATAATTTAATTTAACATTGCATCAACATATCAAATTATTTCTTTTCTTCTCCCTCTTCCCACACTCTGTTTTCCTTACGGTCTCTCTTCCTCTCCCCTGTTGTATCTTTTTATCCCGGTAACCTTGTGCCTCTAAATGTCTCTCCTCTCTTCCTCCCGAATTATCTCTACATATTCACTTACTGCATCGTCTTACTTACAATATTTTCTCTTCCTCTCTCTGTGCCTCCCCCTCACTTGATTTGATAATTTTTTTCAGTGTTTTGTATTCCCTCTTCTCAAATACTACCTTTACCTTTTACATTCCTAGGAAGGTTAAGAGTTAAGTTCAAAAGTACAAACAATAACTGCCAATATTAAAATGCTCCTCCGTCAGTGTGATTGGAATTTTATGCTACATTTGCGAGTCCTGCTCACCTCACCCACTCAAAATCATAGCCAAAGACAATATGCTGTCATGGCACCTCCTTCTTCCTAGTTGGAGATCTGCCAGTTAGAATGAGTTTACGACGAAAGCAATCGATATGCCATTGTTATTGCAGACTTAACTGTAAACGTATACGCAAGCAAACTCAGCGACATACAAACATACAAATAACTGTACACAAATAACGAGTGTTAGACAAAAAGCTAATTAATATGAAAATTTTAATAAGATTAAATATCAAGTGAAATGAGAAGGTCATGGTTGAACTGAGCAACAAACTGCTTGGTTAAGCAGACGACCAAGGTGAGAGGGGTGGTGCCATCACCAGCAATGGACAGATATGGATACGCTCAGCAAGCAGGTTGATTACAAAACGTTCGCCAACGCATAAAGTAATTTTTAAATGCCTGGAAAATTGTTGCTGAAGAAAAGAAGTTTAAAGAAATGGAAAATTAATACCAAGGCAAGTTGACGTACTGATTTCTATTGCTCTTTGCCTTGCACACCGTTTATGTAGTAGAGTTGGGCGCTAAGCTAATGCTTGACTGGTGCAAAAGCTTGTAAAAAGGGTTAATTAACAAGATAATTAGTGCGTAATGCGATATGACAACACTGGCAGGCATGAAAATAGCGAACATCAGAATGGGAGTCGAATGCATTGGATCGGGCTAAGTTGAGATTAGCGAAGGAATACTTAGACACGAAGATAGGCTGGTGAAAGAAAACAATATTTTAATGATATAATTTTAAGGTAGTGGAAAGAACGCATACCGAAGATAGTGTGAGTGTGTGGCCAATAGAATGCCAGCGCAAAGCTGCGATGTGAGATGTAAATAAGCAATGCGTTTGAAGAGGGAGAGATAAAGGAAGATTGAAAAATATAGGGAGAGACAAAGAACGTAGAACTATAAGAAGGTTCAACGCGACAAATAGTGGGAAACCGTAAACCATCAATTCGCGGGTAGGTATTTCACCACTGGAAGTATTTACTTTTATTTCGTGAGTTTTAATGCTTGTAGCACTTTTATTTTTACACAATATTCATAAGTAAACGTTTTTGCATTTTGACGATAACTTTTTTGCAAATATTCAATTAAAACACAGTGAATTTAAGCAGTTTACGCGGAAGTACTGTGGTGAATTACCTATCACCGATTTGACAGCGACCACTTGCATACGCTGTTGAACCTTTTTATAGTTCTACGTTCTTTGGGAGAGAGAAAAATTATACCATCTATCGCTCTTTCTTTTGCTTCTCCGGCCATCAGGGTTTGCTCCCCCTGTCTTTCTGATATAAGACGGTTACTAAACTTCAACGTCAAAAAGAATATATGTATATGATGTTTAATTGCCTTGTTTGAAGAGGTTTTTTATTTTCAATTAGATTGGTAAATTTCTAAATAAAATCGAGCGCTTGACACAAAAAAATTGATTATAATAACGAAAACTAAATTTAAAAGTAAGTATAAAATATAATATAATATAAAGTAATAAAGTATAAAAAAAATAAAATATATAAAAGTAAAATAAAATAAAATAAAATAAAATAAAATAAAACAAAACAAAATAAAATAAAATAAAATAAAATAAAACAAAACAAAATAAAATAAAATAAAATAAAATAAAATAAAATAAAATAAAATAAAATAAAATAAACTAAAATAAAATAAAATAAAATAAAATAAAACAAAATAAAATAAAATAAAATAAAATAAAATAAAATAAAATAAAATAAAATAAAATAAAATAAAATAAAATAAAATAAAATAAAATAAAATAAAATAAAATAAAATAAAATAAAACAAAACAAAATAAAATAAAATAAAATAAAACAAAACAAAATAAAATAAAATAAAATAAAATAAAATAAAATAAAATAAAACAAAACAAAATAAAATAAAATAAAATAAAAAAAATACAATAAAATAAAATAAAATAAAATAAAATAAAATAAAATAAAATAAAATAAAATAAAATAAAATAAAATAAAATAAAATAAAATAAAATAAAATAAAATAAAATAAAATAAAATAAAATAAAATAAAACAAAATAAAATAAAATAAAATAAAATAAAATAAAATAAAATAAAATAAAATAAAATAAAATAAAATAAAATAAAATAAAATAAAATAAAATAAAATAAAATAAAATAAAATAAAATAAAATAAAATGAAATAAAATAAAATAAAATAAAATAAAATAAAATAAAATAAAATAAAATAAAATAAAATAAAATAAAAAGGAAAAAAAAATAGTATGAAATAAAATAAAATAAAATACACGGAAAAAGTTTCGTGGTTGAATTTGATTATTAATTGAGCTTGGCCTTTCTACTAATTTTGAGCTAGTTTGCTAGTAGCTTAGCGCGGAATGAACAAACCCACATTTATGTGAAAGCATATTATCCTCTCGATTACCAAATTAACCACTCGTAACCTATTGTCTATGCGAACTTATATTTATTTACACAGATGGACAAGTTCAAAGGGTTGTATACCAAATTGTCATAATGACAAACTAGACATTCATGCTTGTATAAATATGTATGTATGTTAATGAATATGCATGTTTTTAGTAAATACAAGGTGGCGCAAAAGTAAGCTTCCGATGTTCAGCATATCGGTTGTGGCACGTGCAGTGTGTGCTGTTGCACCGTCTTGTTGGAACCACATGTTTTCCAATCCCAATTCATCAAGTTGCGGCAAAAAGAACTCGTTGATCATTGCTCTGTAGCGCTCACCATTCACAGTAACCGTTTGGCCCCGACCGATTATTGGTCAAATAAATAGTCAGCAATATTCCGCGTTCTGGAGTAGTGTAGCGTAACAGTGTTTATTAACGTGTATTTCGCATGTGTTTACTACACAAATGTCAAAACAGAACTGACTTTAGGGGCCAATCGAAAAATTTATAGCATTTTCTGATAGGAGGATTACTTTTGCGCCACCTTGTATATATATATATATATATATTCATGTGCATATGTAGCACAAAGTGCTTGTCCTGTATAGGATTACAATGTAGATGGACTTGAATGTCAACGCATGACTTGAAGCTCACTTCAGCTGCTGCTCTTTACATCGAATGTCTCTTGTTACTCCCTCCTAATGCTCCCAGGAAATCTACAAGCTCTGTTTGTTTTACACAAAATACGTATTTGCAATAGGACATACCCATAAATAAAATAATTGCATATAATATTAATTTGGATATTGTTGTAAATACACAAAACCAGACGCACAAAGCTTACTTACTTACATATTTAGATGTGTAGAAATGCAAGCAAGATACACAATGCATATCCCTGCAGGGAAATGTGAGACTATCGAGCAAAGTTTCCACCTACGAAATTTAAATTTTAACTTGGCTCAGAAAAAACACATATTTTAATTGGTACAACCATGAAGAGCCATTTTCACAGTGGCGATCAGTTAAACTTTGTTCACGCTTAGTAAAAAGTGTTAAATTTGGTATACAATGGTTTTGAAAATTTAGGATTTTCATTTGATACGACCACAATTTTCTCAATGTGCCATGCAATCTTTCAAAAGAGTGACGAATTATTAGGTGTTCCACATGCAGCAGCAGCACGCCAGTTCAGCACTCGATACTTTCCCTACAGGGATGCCACAAGCAAACTGAAAGTTAAGTGCGTTTTGCTCTTGTCTTTGCTTTCATGCTACAATTATTTGCAAACAATACTTTCTCGTTACTTTCTTAACTTTCTAATTTTACTATTTGCATAGATATTCATATGAGCACACGTACGTAAATATGTGAGTGTGTGTGTGTGGCTTGCATTTACATTTGATATCATAAATTTAAGTAAATTGATGCATTTTCTTGCAAAATTTGAAGATGTTTACTCGAAGGCTGGACCATCAAAATTGATACGAATTCTCACAGTTGTATTACAGTTTACATTTGCCATTGTTATTGTAGTTGTTAGTGTAATTTGGCTGATTGCAATACTATACACATCCATTGACGCATAGTAGGAGTTGTTATTGTAACAAAACATAACATTATTGTACTTAAAATTACAAATACCTATTTACATATGTTGTATATAGTTATGTACCTAAATCTGTATATATATAAATGTAATTTGGTTGTTTGTTTAGTTGACATGACAGTTGTTTGATGACAAATAATATTGGTATTGTTGTTGTTGCTGCTTTTATAGCCATCTGCGAACATATTTGCATTAATCAGTCAGGCAAAATGTAAATTTACTAAATTAGTGAGAAGCGAACATATCACTAAGTTGCATCAATGAGGCTATCCAAATTTATACAAATACAGTGACCAGACATTTAATTATGAACGGTGATATTAAACATGGGCATACAAACATACCAATTAGGGATGAAAATCTCAGGATCGCGGGACCCCTTACTTTTTGGGGCGCGAAGATGTTTAGATAAGATTTATGCTGACGGAATTGCATGAGAGTTCCTAGCAAATACCCACAAACTGTGAAGCTTCGCCACACACCCAGAATTAGTAGATTTTTTAACCAATCAATGTTTAAATTTCTGAAAAAAAATTTATTCAAAAATATCCTATGTACTTCTAATGTCTCGAACAAAGATAGACAGCCTAACAATAGATCTCTTCGCCTTATACACGCTAGACTGTTGAAAAATAGCGAACACCCGAGTCCGCGTTGTTTGTAAAATCTAATCGCGGAAATCTTCATATTGCAAAAATTTAACAAATTGTCATCCCTAATAACTATTAACATAAATACTTAAAAAATTTAAAATGAACAGCTTTTTCCTAGTCATAAGTTGAACAACTAACCGAACTTATATCAAGGTTTTAATCGAACCTTTTTTCAAGGTTCAAGGTTCAGCGTTCGTTTCGTGCAGTCGTTCAGCTCATGGCCTCATACGAGGCACTGGAGCATGTTGAATGGGGTCTCACTCTGTCCATTCTAAAATATTTTTTTTTGGAATGCATTTTCACAACGCTGCAGCTCATGCTTTTTGATTTGAGTAATGTCTTGAACAATAATTAGAATTGCGTGAGAAGCACGCCTTTTTAAGTTTTTATTTGTCGAGGTCACAAACTTCTCAACAGACCTCTTCTAGGACACCGGGATGAGAGAGACTTATTAATGGTTGCCCTGATAACAGTAATCTACTTGTTCCTTACCGCTCCTCCTGTTCGGCTCTTCTTGTTTGTTCGTTTCTACCGCAAACCGCATTACAAGAATTGTTGAATCAAAAAATGTATATCCCTGTTAAGGCTTTGCAAATCTTTTGTTATGTCAACGCTTCAATAACTGTGAATATCTACGCGTACTTTTATGTTTAATGTACTTCCGTTTTCCTGTTGTACAACAAAATGGATTATTGCAAACATTTACCCTTCATGCATGATACGACACTTTACAAGAAATTGATATCACAAAGACTGATGTTTGCTCGCATTGATTTCCTTCGAGAATTGCAGTAAATTTTTGATTTGATATTTATTTAGCTATGAGTATGCTTGTTTATATGCATGTACAGACCAGGGACTGAAACTGATTCTATTTGATGCAAGCGAAATGCGGAATTATGTCAAAGTGGAGTTCAATTTACGTCACTGGTAATATAACTTTTTTGCCAGTCTTAAGAACTAATTTGGCTCTAATTTTAAAATGACAAAACAAGAAAAATTTAAGAAAAAAAAGGGCTGAAATAATCAGCCCAAACTATACTATAATAAAACTCTAGAAAAGTCCTGTCTGTACATTGAATATTTATTTGAAAAAATTACTGAAGGTGACGTAGGGAACGTTGTAGAGTTCATCTAAGCCACTTCTAGAATTTTTGTCTGTCTGTTTGCCTATTTATCTGTTCGTCTGTTTGAACTCAAGGATCTTGGAAATTAAGAAATGCATTTTTACGAGACTTAGGAAGTGTTCAAAACTACTTTTTATCAAAATCGCGTAGTAAACCAAAAATAGATATATATTTAAATTGAGGTACCTAGATAAAAAATTTCCATTCAAATAGCGAAATGCGCTAAGTTTCTCGAAAAAATATCTAAACCGCATGTAAAATTCTTGTTTACCTTTTTATCAATTTCATCTAATTTAAAATCCACACATCTTTAATAAAACTTTAGAAAAGTTGTGTCTGCACACGAGCCGGGTACCCTGCTTGCTCTTAATAATTCCACTGTGATTTGTTTCACATTTTCATATAATTCAGTGAATAAATACTTGGAATTGGGCTGAATGTGTTGCTGAAAGTGGTATCGTTAAAAGTTCATTGGACTTAAAGTACAGAAACTACAAGGCTATGTCCTTTAGTGTCTGAAGAGATGTATTATTAAACTATGCGCATTATGATAGATATAATAAAAAAACCTCCATCCGTACAAAATCTAAATTACAGCCTTGGGCTGATGGTGATGGAATATGCCTGCTGTTCCAACTAAAGAACATCGTTAGCAAGATTTAATGAAAGAAATATCTGCCAACAGAACAACAGACCGCATGGGACACATCAGGTATTTTAGAACTTCTGCTCTTCTACCAGCTATGTTATTAAATTAGCTGACAAATGAGGTGCAATTCTCTCTCAAATGCTGGTGCACAATTTTGGCGATCAGGCAATATTTTGTTATAAGATTGATGCAGTACATCTTTACTTAAGGATTAAAACTCGATAAGTCCAGTGGATACTTATATAGACCATATATGTAAATATGTATAACTTTGGGGTTAAAACACAAAAATTAAAATTGTACAAAAGAAGCAAACGCTGTAATTTTATAATAAAACATTTCAATTCAATGCACTTCACTCAGCTCAAAAATATATTTACATATGTATCTATATATACAGATGTTTGTATACATACATACATACATACATACAGCTGTGTTCAATATAATAGTAGTGAAATTAAAATAGATATCGTTCGAGGAAATAAGCAGAAGCTGTGATTTTAATCATTTTCATTTAAAATATAGCGAATTCCATAACAGAAAACTCATTAAAAAAATTTGCAAATTTTACATAAAGTTTAGAAAAGTAAATTTTTTTCAGAATTTCTTAAAAAGATTTTGAGTACGCAGTTTTGTGGACCAATCAATTTTAGTTTCATATTGTGCAACTTTGAACTCGCCCAAAAATTTTCCGGAATTTTCAGCATTTTTTTCGTCAAGGGTGTTGAGTGATTTCTTCCATTAAACGCATGAAGAAAATTTTTTTTTTTAATGGAAAAATTAACCAACATCCTTGACAAAAATATTCTCAAAATTCAGTGAAAATTTTGGGGTAATTGTAACTTGCCCATTATTGTACTAAAATTGAATGAGCTATAAAACTGGGTACTCAAACATTTTCTAAAAATTCTTCCCAAAAATATTGAAATTTTAATGTAATTTTTTAAAAGTTTAATTAACTTTAATGAACTGTTTGTAAAGTTTGAAATTTCTTTTCATGTGGTTTCTGTTATGGAGTTCGGTATACATATCTAAAATGTACACATATCTAAAATGAAATATCGTCGAACGATATCCAATTTAATTTCCCTACTATTATATTGAACACAACTAAATACATATCAATATAGCCCTCGCATATCATATTCACCTGGTCAACGGTCAACGCCGGTGCTTGCACTCATATCCGCACCCAATACGAATCTATAAAGCACACCAAAAAAACAATAATAACAACAGAAACAAAATAAAAATTGTTAAAAGTGCAACAAAATAAAACCGGACAACCGGATGCGTCTGAAATCGATCGTCATGGTGAGAAATTTTGCTTTTGAATATTGTAGAATATAGTAAGTTACATATATGGAAACATACATATATATGTTTGTTTCTGTCGTTCACGCCCTACATTTCGAGCTACTAAAACCGCTTTTGTGCAAATAACGCTTTTGATTTAATATCTCTTTAGTCAAATTAAAAAAAAAAGAAAAAAAAAATTATTTCAACAGAAATCATTCTCGTCCGTTCCCAGTCATTTATATTGCATTCTGGGGGCTCTCTGTGACATTTGTGGCTTCTTTTGCGTTTCATTGTGAACTTTTGAAGGCCCATCAAACAAAAAAAAAAAATCACAACCCAAAGCACTGATTTATACATTTCACACATTAGCATCATTATTAATATTAATTTCATACGCTCTTTTGCACACCCCATGCGAGTATTTATTTACATTTAATTTTCTCATCAAAGTCAGTCGAAAGCCGAAACGGCAGCTATCCAACAACAATATGATACAAATAATTGCACTTCCCCCCTTTGCTTAGTTACTTACATAAATATTTTTAATGTTCAAAACCGCAATTTGTAAAAATTCTCAAGCGTTTAAGTGCCTTTGAAAGTGCAGCAAGTGTTGTTGTTCATATGGCAGGTCAAGTCGTCAGTTCGTCAAAGAGTGGCATTAAATATCCTTTAAATATCTTGCATTAGTGATTTGTGGCTTCGAGCCTTTGAAGAACCATTTTTAACGCATCCGGTTTTATTAGACAAGGACTTGATGAAGAGTATATACGGATTAGTCATGATGGCAAAGTCATCAGCGCAGGAAACCACTTACCACCACTGGGTTCAAAGTTAAGTAAAAGTTAGTTTACCCACATGTGGCATAAGCCTGCACCCCCTTGTTGTTGTTGTTGTAGCGACTACTTAACCTGCCTAGGATGTCACCCCCTATCCAACACTATCATCAGGCTCTTCTAACGGAAGTCCAAGAAACTTCGCGGCTTCAACAGGGGTGGACCAGAGTGAAATTGGTGTTAGAAGAGTGGGCTCAGTTGAGCAGATGAACAGATGATCAGTATCGTGGGGAGACACGCCGCATGCCGGGCAGACATTTGGAATGTCAGGGTTCAGTCTGGATAGGTAAGAGTTTAGTCTGTTACAGTATCCAGAACGAAGTTGAGCCAGCGTGACTCTTGTCTCCCTGGGCAGTTCGAGTTCCTCGTCGGCAACAGGTGGAGCTTGTGCCTGTAGGACTGCATTCACTGGACGAGACCTGACAAAGGTGCACATTTGGATCAAACGGCGAGAAAATGTGGTGGCGGATCTCGTCATAGTGCTTACGGAGGTGACTCCTTATTCTCCTGGGAGCGGATGGAGAAGATGGTGCTCAGGAGACATAAGGAGGCACCCCGTGGCAGTTCTGAGTGCGGTGTTTTGGCAGGCCTGCAACCTCCTCCAATGTGTGTCTGCTAACCCCGGCGACCATATTGGCGTCGCGTAGCTCAGAACCGGCTGGCCGATTGCCTTGTACGTTGCCAGTAACGTTTCTTTGTCTTTCCCCAAAGTACTGCCAGCTAGTGACTTGAGGATTTTGTTACGGTTTTGTACTTTGGTGGCAATCGCGGCTACATGAGCACCGTATTTGAACATGTTATCAAACGTGACCCCTAAGATTTTGGGGTGTGTGACAGTCGGAAGCGTAATGCCGTCGACGTAGACGTCTAATTCCATATTCGCCTGCGCTGTCCACGTCATAAATAAGGTGGCCGAGGATTTGGTCGGTGACAATGTCAGGTTCCGTGCAGCGAAGAAACTGGAAAGGGTTGGAAGGTAGGAATTAATTCTCGCGCAGAGCTCATCAACGGAGGGTCCAGTCGCCAGGATCGTGCAGTCATCGGCGTAGGAGACGATCGAGACGCCTTCTGGTGGGAAAGGGAGCCTCGATATGTAGTAATTAAACAGAAGCGGGGATAGGACACCCCCTGCTTAATTATACGTGGTTTTGATCTTTCGCCTCTAAATTCAACCGATGACTGCCGGCCACTCAGATAGTTGGCGGTCCAACGCTTTAGACAGGGGGGAAGGTTTGAATCTTCCAGGTCGTTAATGAGTTGTGCGTGATTAACAGTGTCAAAAGCTTCTCTGGATTGAGATCTCAGCCCAAGTCAAAGAGACGCTTATTGGTCTGACCACAGTGTTAGAAAGAAATGTGACTCTTTATATAAGGACCAATACCTTCCTGGGCACCAGAGCTGAAACCCTCAATGTGGAAGTAAATACGAACTTCTACGTGCTGGATTATATGTTTGCTCAGCGAAGGCTATTTATGCGATTCGAAGTTTCGGAAATATACCACCAAATACAATCCAAGCCGTTTTTGAAAACCAGGAAGAAACTCATTAATTACGCTCAATTTTATGATTTTTCCAACGTTAGCTAAAAATCTTACATAGGTAATTTGTCTTATGATTGTTCTCTCAAATATATGTATAACCGAATCTATATTTGAAGAACATGCCGTATCAAATCTTATCACGATGCCACTATTAGTCAAAAAAAGCTTATTTATTCGGTGGTATTTTTTCGGTTTCGAGGTCATTTCGGTTCCTTTACACTTTTTATCGAGTCTCTATTTTCCTAGAACTATTTTGAGATCTTTTGGAATCGATTTTATGTTCTCGTTGCGTCGGACCCGTCCTGGTTCAGCTAAGATTCTTAGTTTTTAAAACCGGGTTTCGAGTCTCTAGGAAGCAGTCTTCTGTTTTCGTATTTTCTGTATTGGTTTATCAATTCTTTTAGTAGAAGCCTTTTGGAACCGAGTTGCTATTCGTTTTAAAACCTCGTCTAACTAGTTCTTTTCGAACTCGTTATAGTTCTTGTTTCAATCGACCTAGTTCAAGGTATCCGGTTACTTTTGTGCAACACTTATATCATACACCTATTCATTATTGTTGTTGTGTATAAATAAATCATTTCACTTTGCGGTTAATAAAATGTGTAATTCAATACGCCATCAACAACGTTTCACATTCTCGTTTCTGCATACGATCCTCACTTCTTGGGGTTAAAGTTGTATTGATAAAGGAATGCAAAAAGTATGGGTAGTCGAGTTGCAAGGCGAAACGTGTGAGGTAAGCAATGAATGTTACTGCGGCACTTGATTATGATGTGTATAAGCTCGATATACTCCAAGACCCTAAAAACATAAGGATTTGATTTCTTCAATCTACGTAAACCATAATCTTGACTGGGGAATGAGCTTTTCTAGGCGATAGGACGGTTCTCTTATTTCTCAGTGTGGCGCGCATCTTGATGTCTCACTGTTGGAGTAGGTAGTTCGCCTCAGCAGTTAGTAAAAAGGGGCGTCTTTAAACAATTGCCTAACGGGGCTAATTATATGGGGTAAACTTTGGAGTTCTGTATGATCTGAAAGAATCTGCGGACTTCATATAAAACATATCCTAAATAACAGCAGTTGTACAGAACGGGTTTAGATGGGGGCCGGACACTCCTCATTCCCCTTCGAGGGTGGAACACTACACTTCGAATAGGTAGAAAACTCATGAACGTAATGTTTAACTCAATTCACTTAATTTGAAAAACACATGGGGTTCATAGATATGTATAAATATATATATATATACAGGGTGGCTGATGAATTTTGCTACATTAAGAAACTCAAATAATTTTTTTTTTCAGTGTATGGAATTCATTTTTCTTTTATTCATGTTAAAGCTCATTAAATTTTATTAAATAAAGCTTAATTAGTTTTAAAAATAATGGAATTTAAATGCCCCCCTGCTCGTCGATGCATGTGCGGCATCTTACCAAAAAGTTGTTCATTACTGCTTGGAGAGTTGAGACAGGAATAGCCGCAATTGTTTCTCGAATGGATTGCCTTAGTTCATTCAAATTTGTTGGTTTTGCTTTGAAGACTTCCTGTTTGCAATAACCCCACAAGAAAAAGTCAGGTGCAGTAAGGTCAGGCGACCTGGGTGGCCAACGGAATGTGGAGTTTCTGGATATCAGCTTATTGGGAAATTTTCGTCGCAATTCTGTCATAACAGGTTGGGCTATATGAGGAGCTGCACCATCTTGCTGAAACCACACAGAGTTGAAAGAAATTCTCATTCGGCGTAATTCTGGATAGAAAAACTCTCTCAACATGCTCAAGTAACGGTCTCCAGTAACCGTAACGGTGTGACCGTTTTCTTCGAAGAAGTAGGGCCCGACAATGCAGCGTGATGAAACTGCACACCACACTGTGACACGAAGTGGATGCAATTCCGTCTCATGGAGTATCTGTGGGTTGGAAGCACTCCATATTCGACAATTTTGTTTGTTTATGTTGCCGTTTAAATCGAAATGGGTCTCGTCAGACATGAAAAGACAGTTCAACATGTTTCCATCCTCTTCCACCATTTGAAGCATCTTCTGGCAAAATTCCAAGCGAATCGGCAAGTCTGTAGCGTTCAGTTTGTTGGCCATTTGAATTTTATATGGGAATAAGTCCAAATCTTTGTGCATAATTGACTGTAATGACTGTCTGCTTACACCCATTTGAGCAGATAAGCTTCTTGGCGAAACACGTGGATTGTTTTGTATGGCGGCAGCTACAGCAGCGATTGTTTCCTCCGTTCGAACTGAAGGGTTTCGATGGTAAGGTCTTCTGTTGACTGTCCCATGCTCGGCAAAATTGTTTACAAGTCTTATTATGGTCCATCTGCTCGGAGGATTGCCGCCAAACGTGCGCCTATACTCTCTTTGAACCGAAACTACGGACTCCAGTGCGTGATAGCGGCGGACAATCCAAATTCTTGTTTCAGTGTCCCAGTTATCCATTTTTGTTAAATGTAAAAGTCAATCTGCAAAATAAAAAAAAAATTTACCAGATTCATTAAATAGAAAAAAAGTTATTTAATTTTTTTTTGGTAGCGGCTTTCATTCGCCACCCTGTATGCGTATAATAAAAAATATCTATTAAAAATTAGTACTTACTCCTTCGGGGCTCTTTTCCAAAGTGGAAGAGAGCTGGGTGATCGCAGAAGGCAGTTCGGGCAACGAGACTTTGAAAAAGAATTCCAAAGGAATTCCCCAATAATTCCAGTACCGAATACCCGGTACCCGCTTGCCTAGAGAGACGCCTACAAGTGGCGATGGAGCATCAGGATGCAGACCTAAACAGCAGTATTCCATGGACTTTTCGGACCGGAAGGGTTGTGGGCCATCTGCTTTATAGTTCCTAAGCGACGCATAAAATAAAAAGAAAGAAGAAGGTAGAGCTAAGAAATTGTGCTGACATCTATCCAACTTTCGATATCCTAAAATTAAAAATTGATGGGACATTGGTGCCCCAGACTATTATTGCTATCTCTAAATGTAGCACTGCCAACATTGTATTTCGGTCATACAAGGTAAAAATGACTAACTTCCTCTATACGGAGTACGATTTTCTCTACAACAGGGTTTGGTGGGCTAAAAAGCAACCATGAAATTCGCTCTACACTTAACGTAAGCACCCAAACCAAACGCGAAGAATGTTATTCATCATATTATCATCTCTTATTCTAATTGCTTATATGGACTCGACGAAAGATTTCAGCAAACTCATGAATATTTGCATTTTCTTTGAAGGCCCTTTGCAAGGAATATGCATCATTACCACCAATATTAGCGGCACCAATATCACTCACCTCCACTCCACTGCACCGAAAACGTACGGTCTCCTCAACTTTCCACCCACCTTTTTCATCTATCCATCTTTTATTGACTTGTCGTTCAGTCCAACAGGCAAAACGCGGCACAGCTGGATAAGGTTTGAGCATGGGAAATATCTATATACGTCAATACATTAGGGTGCTTTATTTTTAAGTGAAATAATTTTTTAATACGACTACCTGAAAATCTGATGTATAGAAAAAATTACTAATGGAAAAAATTATGGGTTCATTATATTTAACCTTTTACAAACTTTTGGTTTCTTATATAAATAAGTTGGCCCAATTTTTTTAGGTTTCAGTTCAATCCCACTTTTCGATATTAACTATATATTTTTAGGTTTAAGAACGCTCTATCCCATTTGAGTTGAATGTGTTATGACCTTTTGTTTAGATAGGATGTTTTTGAAACTCATTATGAGAAAGTGCTTTCTTCAAAAAATTCTGAAACAGTGCGCTTCTGAAAACGTATTCAAATTAATTCTGAGAAAGGGTGTTTTTAAAATTATTTTGAAATATTGTTATATTTCACTCAAGCTTCGATATACTCCTATACCTCCTATACTCCTATAGAGGTGGGTGAGTCAGAAACAAGTAAAAAAAACCTCCCGAAAAAATCTATAATCAAAATGTACTATCTTTACCGCGTTTAAGTCTATAAACAGAATGTGGTTCCCAAATCTGTCATCTTCAACTGCTCACGCCTCCCAAAATTTAATTAAAGCAAAACTTTTACGTAGCACAAAGAAAAATATGTCTCCCAAAACTGGAACACCCTAGTATATATACTCGTACGTATGAATGTATTACTATATACAGCAACAACAATGGTAAAACCCAACGTACAACTTGGTCTAGTCTCAATTTCAAAAGTATTTTAGAACTAACCTTTTCTGTACTCAAATCTGAAACATTAGTTGTCAAATGCATCTTAGTGAACTGTTGAAAGCGTTCTCAATCTAAAAGGCACATTTTTCACTTAGAATTTTCTCTACTACTAGCATTGCAAATGCTTCGCATCTCTGCTTGACAAGCGATCTAAACAACTTTTAATCCAAAATGATAAACAGCTGCAAACCACAATTTTGAGAAACGATTTTCTATTGTTCATTGGGTTATTTGTGAGATTCGCACCAAAACGTTGGACTCATTCTGATTATCATTATCCCAGCATCTAAATGTTGGATGTGTTTGAAGTCATTGGCGCGCTGATGACTAACTGACTGAGTGAATAAGTGAATAAATGATTGAAAATTAATTAATTATTGCAAATATTTATTTCGTATTTTAATGCCTTCCACAAAACTGGCGAACGATTGGCCACGTTTTAATGTCTCATTTTGTCTTTATATTGCGTGTTTGGCTGTCGGTAAGTGTATGTAAAGTTGTAATAAAAGTGCTTTTTATTGATTGCTTCAAAGGGAGTCACAGGTTCTCGTAGAGAGAAAGAGGAACAGAGCAAGCCAAGGTAGGGACCTGAATGACAGACACTTGTAAATGTTCGATTGTAAAAATGCAATAGCGATATATATGTGGGGTTATTATAGTGTGTCGATTCCACATGCAGCAGAAGTGAAACTTCTTGTCAGAATAATTCATTTTGTGTGTTATACTACATTTACACTGAATGAAATGCGTGATTTTAATAGAAAATATCGAAATGCAGCACATTTTCCCATACAAATCGCATACACAAAATCTCGTATTCAAACTAAATTACATAGTAAATGCGATGAGTTCATGAATATTCTTTAAGAACGGGACAAGCTTGTGCAAAACCGATGCAAACATATGTATTCGAATTATTAGTCTGAAAACACTCATTTTAGATCAGTATTAGTGTTAAATATAGAATTAAGAAGGGGCTCTTAAAACTGGGCTATTTTCATCCACAAAAGTTAAAGTCAGTGAAGGAAGTGTTGATACTGATGATCATGATTTGAACAGAATTACGACCTAGAGCTCCTCGCAACTTTATCACGTCAAATTATTTAATTATCCCTTTTTTATAATTTTTTTTTTTTAAAGAAAATAATCGACTTTTGTTCCTAAACCGATTTTTTATACGAAATATGTTTATTCGATATATCTATGTGTTAAAAATATATTGTGAATAATTATTTCAAAGGAAAATAATTTAAGTTTAAGTTAAAAAGTGTACAAAAATAACGGGTTTCAGATTTTTTAGTTCTAGTTTGAATTATTCATATAGAAATTTTCACTAGTCTTAAATATCTTCTTGCAGTAAAACTAGTCCAAAACAATCAATAAAAAAAAATTCAACAATTTTAACTCAATTTAAATTGACTAGATGTGATTTAGGCGAAACTATGTGTTTTCAGCTGCAGTGTGTAAATAGGTTTACTAGTTTTTTGATCCGTCGCACAAAAGGCACTTTTTGCAAAAATCGATTTAAAATGTGTAACTCTTATAATCTATTATCTAAAGTTAAAATCAAAGAAGTTGTACTTCAAAAAGTTAAAAGATACATATACTTTAAGGCGCCTCAAGACATATGTTTACTTCGCATAGACAGTCGTATACAACAACAAAAAATATTATACATTTTATTAATATTGTTGTTTTTTATTATGATTTGGATTTTTGGACCACCCGGTAAGTACTCATTCGCATGAAAATAATTCACTCTTCGCCAAACGCCTTTATACTAAAATTTTTGATTTCTGCCATAAATTGTTTGAGTACAGCTATAAATTGGCCATAAATGCAAAACAAGGTAGGCAAGCACGAACAATAGAGAATGCAAATATTTAGTATAAAATCCTTTCCGAGCACCTTCTTTACAAGTTTGATTTCCAGGAAATGTACCCAAATTGGTTGGCTGACAAACTCGCATTAACAATTTCCCCTGGCTGACTAACACCTCAAAACAATGTTGCCTACCAGTTCAATAGTAAGAGTAACAAATGAAAGTCACTTAACGAATCCAAAGTTATAAAGTTAAGTAAACAATTACATAATGGATGATGTGAGCATCGAGAGGATACAACAATGATAAAACTACAGAAGAAATAAGAATTAAACAGCCCAACAGTGGGATCATCGAAGAATACTGCTTGATTAACCTTATCAGGCAAAACCAACAACATACTTTGAACACTGCCATCTGCATTCTTCCAACACCAATTCCTGGCTGATACAGTTCTTGCCTGATATCTATCTTCCTATATTTCACTAATACTCTTGAAAGCTGGATTTGCTTAAAGCCTTCGATACCCCCTGAACGATGTATCTAAGTACGTTAGAGTCTTGGAGTGTATTTCGAGACCAGGTAGTTTAACTTTCATATCCAAAAGCTCACTCTGTCATAGAAGAAGTTTACTCAGAGGGAAGAAAACCATTCCCTTAAAACCATCTAATATCCCCCTTTCTATCTTCGCTAAACAATCCTCTAATGGCGGCCACTGTGGTGTGGTGGAAGTGTTGCTGGTCTACCACAAAGAAGGTCCTAGGCTTGAGTCCTGGTTTGAAAAAGTTTTTTCAAAACGTGGTCGCCCCTCGGCAGTGGTTTACCAAAGTCTCCGAGTGTATTTCTGTTATGGAAGGCTTTTCAGCAAAAATTCACACTCTTTGCAAATGTCGTTCGGAGTCAGCAAAAATCCTTTTGTAAAACGTTTTTCATCCTTGTATCAAATGTACTTAAGCACCAAAATTTTAGCTATAACTCTCATCAGGCTCTCCTTCTCGACCTCATACAGGAGATTAAGACAAAATTATGCTAGCATTAGCTCTTGTATCTTGGATTAATAAAATTTTCTACCTTTATAAGAAGTTAACAACTATGAAATTGCCCCTTGATCTCAGAGTTACTTAGTCCCCATCCGTAGCTGTCGATTGAGGTTATTTTTAGCCGGATCCTCAAAATCACGCATTAAATTTCCCAGCGTGCTAAAGGCTTTAAACTTACCCGAGCTAAGTTATGCCAGTCGTAAGAGGGGATAGAGTCCACTACCCCACATTTCGATGGGGCCAAACAAAATTGTTCCCGCGGCAGTCGGACTAGCTCCAGAAAAGGACTGCCATATGCGATAACACCCTAAGATTTCGGCTATAAGTTCGGCCATAAGCTCGTGTCATTCTCTTATAAATTCGCTCACACCACCATTGACTGCCGTTACCTCCACCAGCCACAACTCGCTTAGTAATTGAACTGAAAGCGCTTACTGCAACAAAAAGCTCAAACGTTTGATGTGATCTTCATTTGTTTGACAGCAAAATGTACGCTTAAATGAATTGAATTATGGTGAAATGTCATTTTTCAAACACTTCGTTACTTTTGCTCACTTTTTATCAATCTGCAACGCGAAGGCCTAACTCTGCCCAGTTGAAAGCGTAAAAAAGCGATTGAAGTTGTCGGTCGTCGCTCGGTCTCGAAAAAGCATTTTTAATCGTTGAGCTAGCGTGTTGTAAGTGGCAATTGTGGCAGCTTTAGTGACTTGTGATTGTTGTGGCTGTCCGTTTTGTCTATCGGTAGTGTTCAACCAACCTCACCTCAATTGACTGACTGACTGTTTAAAGTAGTTTTTTTGTTTTATTACAGGAATACAGGGAGAGTTAATGCAAGAGGAAGTATGCATTTGTGTGGCAGATTGACATTTTCACTCAGCTCGTTAACTATTTTGCAAATGGTTATAGCTAATCAGATTTCTATTAGGTGGATAAGCGGCAAATATAAAGAGGCCAATACAGATTTTGAGTGTTTGAAGTTTTGATTTTGTGTTACCAAATTTGGTGCTTGTAGGTTGTGTGTAGCCGGCTGTTTGTTCTAAACAAAACCTGAAGTAACTCAAAGAGAACTTTAAAAAAATCGGAGTAGATGTCAAGACGATGAGGCGTGAAGGTGTTCTTCAGAGCAGTTGAAGATAGGGGCAGCGTTAGAGTGCTGCACTTACCTGTGTACTTTTGACCATGACGTGTCACAAATACAGCAAATTCTCAAGCAGTGCACTGGCCGAGAGGCTGTCTATATGCAAGATTTCGCTTGATAACTAGGCGTCATGTAGGGTTACGAGGAAGTATAAGAATACTATGCTTAGCTAAGTCTGTATAGTGGAAGATACAGTTTGAAAGGTATGAGTCGAACTATGAAATGGTTATCAACTCAGAACCACCCGAACACTGACTAACCAACTAGCTCAAAAGTGATAGAACTAAGCCATCCTACCAGAATACATCTTAAAAAAAGCACGCACTAATAATTAGATATGATTGCATCCTTGGCATTGGAATCTAATACCTCACTCAGTTACATTTATTAGTGAAATTAAGGTACTAGAGCAGTTGAACTAAACCTTAAATTGCAAATTGGCTTGCATGCATTTCTACTAATGGCTCTTTCAGAAAAAGAATACGTACAAATACATGTGGCAGTTTTTCTTTTTTCAGATAAGTATAACGGTTTTCTTTTTCTCAAATCAGTATAGGGTAACTGCACAAGTGTCCGGACAATATGTCAATGTTTTGGAATTAATAGGCAAATCCCTAAGAAATAGTCTCGAATAGGAACATAAATGTAAATTTATAAGTTTTCTGAGTGTACGTGGAAAATTCAAGTTGAATCAAAAGCATGGTTTAAAAGTTACGCTTCATTTTAGTGTCAGAAGTCTGAGCATGCGGCAAAATTGCAGGTTTTTGTAAAAAAAAATACAGTGAACCTTTTAGAGAAGTAGTGTTTAAACAAGTATTTATTAACACATTAAAATAAAAGTTAATAATATTGGTTTAAAATATAATAAACTTTCATTTTATAATTAAAAAAATTAATTTACTTTATTTTTCAGCCTAAATAACTATAATAATAAACTAGAACCGAAATTTGAGATGATTCTCAGTTTCCGGACAGCCCGTCCGGATACTGAAAAGAAGGCGAAAATTACGAATTACCATTTTAATGCTCCTAAATGATAGTTTATTATATTATATATAAATTACAAAAAGAAAAACATTCTTTTCTTCTATACTTTCAGTCTTCGAACATGCTTTTTCACCTACAAAAATTGCTGTCCTGACAGTAAGAAAAAAAGTTTCAATGTCCGGACATTTAGCATTTTGTACAAACTTTGTTGTTTTTATCAACATTACTATTTAAAGAATTAATGCAGACATACGCCTTTGAGGTTATAAGGTCAAACCAAACCAACATCAGACAAGCGGCAGCTTTAGAGAGCTGTGGAACTCCTATTAGTCTGAGCCTTAAGCTGGCGTGCGACAGGTTCACAAAATATGTTCAAACAAACTATAACATAATACTGCCGTCTTTCCGTTTCACTGACCAGAGTTGTTAACCTATACGACTTGCACATGACCTCGGAAACGACTTTACCATCCCATGTTACTACCAAGCCGGTTTTGCTTGGTCATTAGTTTACAACTCTTGACTTCTTTTTAATACTCCCAATCTGATGGGTAGCTCTATGGTATGCTTTTCAAGAAACTTCCCCTTTTGGGTAAACATATCATCCCTTTGCTTCGGATAAGCACAGTATAGAGCAGATTTGGAACAATCGATTTAAATGTGTAGGGTGCCAACCGTACTTTTACGCCAACCTTTCACATCCCTTTCAGCACCCATTTCGAAGCACGGGCGGGACCATACAGTCTGTCGGCCATGTTTTAGATGGCACTGGTACAGGCTACTGCCACGAGGTATTGGGCCTAGTTTCAGTTGTTAACTAATTCCCCCACTAATTCTGTCGGGGTATCAAACCTCCCATTATTTATTTATTTATTTATTTATTTATTTATTAAAAAAATCAACAAACCAGAAGTTTACAGATTGTATAAAAAAAGATTGTAAAAAAGCTTAACATAGTCTTAAACCAAAGGTTGTGTTAAGTATCTTATCAGTAGGCTCTTAAAAGTAAACTTTGTAAAACAAAAATCAAATCCCACGGAGAGAGAAAAATCATTCAATTCAGAAAGTGTCCTTCTTAGAGGAGCGTTCATTGCATAAACTGTTCTAGCAACACCCACATAAAACCTTTCATAACTACGAAGAATTCGGGGGGGTACATTAAAATGAATTTTCATGAGAAGATAAGAGCAATCAATTGAATTAGTAATGATGTCATAAACTACGCACATCGACAACAGAACGCGCCTCGACTGCAATGACATTAGATTTATTAGCAAACAACGACTGCGATAGTGCGGGAGGGGTTCTATAAAGTTCAACCGCCTCAAAGCAAACCGCACAAATTTCTTCTGGACAGACTCCAATCTATTAATGTTAACGTCTTGATAAGGCCGCCAGATAAAAACTGCATATTCCAGCCTGGATCTTACCAAAGACGAGTACAATAACTTAAGAGTATAGGGGTCGGAAAACGACCAGCAATTGCGCCGTATAAAAGCCAGCATCGCATACGCTTTGGTAATAATGAAATTTATGTGAGTAGTAAAACTCAGCTTAGGGTCGAAATAGACACCCAAGTCTTTAAACTCATTAACTTCCATAAGCGTAATATCAGAAAAACAGTACGTTGAAGTTGCACTAGGTGGAACTCTTGCATACGAGGTATAGTGACATTTAGCAATATTGAGAAACAAGCGATTACGTCCACACCACTGGTACAGGTTGTCAAGCTCACTTTGCAAAATGAAAGAATCTTCCATGCACCGAATTTCGTAATAAATTTTCAAATCATCTGCATAGAGAAGAAAATTACACTTAGAAAAGCACGAGGATATATCATTAATGAAAAGAATAAATAGTAATGGTCCAAGGACACTTCCCTGGGGAACTCCCGAGGAAGCAACGAAAGGAGCGGAGGACGCACCTTCAAGGCGCACGACGCACTTTCGGTTATGTACGTAAGAAGAAATAAAATTTAGAAAATGTGAGTGAAATCCTAAGGCTTTAAGTTTAGCCAAAAGAATTCGGTGCGATACCCTATCAAAGGCCTTTGAGAAGTCTGTATAAACCGCATCAATTTGAAAACCTTTATGAAAGGAGTCCAAACAGTCTTCGGTAAACACAGCAAGATTAGTTAAGGTGGATCTACCCGGAATGAAACCATGCTGTTGAGGACAGACCAGGTGTTTTACAGCGAAATAAATCTTTTCTTTAATTATGCACTCAAATGCACTACTTATTGATCATGTGCATACTCTCTCCAGTTTGTTCACAAAAGTTCTTTTTTATGTGGCTGGCCACCAAACGAGGACTCCATAATGACTATTAGCTCCACAATCGCCGTGAAAACGCAATTAGAAAGAGGGTGAGAAGCTTCACGTGCAACCCACCAAAGTGCCGTTGAGGCTATTTTCACTCTCTCTCTCCCTCCCAGTTTAGGCCTAGTCCAATTCGGAATCTTATAGTTCCTAGAAACTAAGACTATGTAGATCTGTATTTTGCGATCAACCCAACATCGGATGCCCAGGCATGGACCTCCTGAAGTTCCAGGACCTTCATATAGCTAATTTTTGGAAAAAGTCTACCCATAATGGCAAATAAAACATCGTAAGTTTGACTGATCCCTCAAACCACCGGTCGAACAGTTGGCTTGTGGCCAGTGTCCAAATCAGAGAGATATCCATCCAGGGAGATGCGAATATGATTAAGACGTTTTTATTGTAGTCAACGGCCTTGTCTATGGTGCAGAAATGCTTTACAAAAATATAGTTTATATACAAATTTCGGGTGTCCGGAAACTAAAACCAAAGCGTCCGGAAACTAAATTTTACTGTCCGGAAACTAAAGCAAATCGAACTTTTTTGAGTTTTTAATTAAATGATATTAACAACATAATATTTTTTATTTATACAGACGTCATATTATTGAGCAATGTTTATGCTGTTATAAACAGTATATCTTTTCGCGGTAGCGTTTATAGTGAGAAAATGAGTCGAAGTCAAAGTTGAGGAAAACGTTAAGTGTCCGGAAATTACTGCGTTTACCCTATGTGTCCCTTATTCCTCAGAAATCTATGTCGGTTTCTTTGCCTCATATATGTAAATGTGTCCTGAGGTTTTTTCCTCCTGTCTGTCACTTTTTCCTCACATAAGCATATCTGTCTTTTTTTAATCAGATAAGTATATCCGTATCTTTTTTTTCAGATAAGTATATCTATCTCTTTTCTCTCGGAAATCTGTATCGGTTTCTTTTTCCACAAATAAATATATCCGAAATTTATTCCCTTATATCCGTCACTTTTTCCTTACAGTTTCTATTCGCAGATAATTATTTTCTCAAATAAGTACATTCGTCTCTTTTTCTTAGATATGTCTCTTTTCTGTCAGAAATCTATATGAGTTTCTCTTTGCTGATATAAGTACATCACTTTCCCTAGCATTAAGTATATCCGTCTCTTTTTCCTCAAAAAGGAATATACTTGTCTTTTTTCTCAGTAAAGCATATCCGTCCTTAAAAATATTCTTTACTTTTTTTTATTATAATGATGCACAAATACATCTGATTAATACGTTCCAGGGAGCCATTGAGATACTAGTTTAAGAATCAGCTCGTCATCGTAGGAATGTCGCTACTACTTCTCGTCTTCTTTTACTTACAATTTTCGGGCTACTAATCATTAAAATATAATTTCATAGTGATGACCTTGAATACTCTGAATGGAAGTTTTAGAATCCCTCAAACTTTCGCTTCACATGTAAGAGAGGGACTTTATGCTGAAAGCACCCAACCAATTTAAATCTGATGCAAAAGCAAAAGTAAAAGACGACAGCAAAATTTTGCTAGCACTCAAATTGCTTTGTTGAATATTCCTATCTGCAGTAGTCCCAGTTCTTTGGGGTTCGCGAGGGCAAATTCAATTAAATTCATAAGGAAAAAAATGAAAATATATTTTACCCTAAAACCGCCTTATTGCAACATACTCAAATTATAAATAAAATATGTTGCCAGTGAGTTTATTTTGTCGTTGGGGGCAAACTCGTAAAAATATTATCTGTAATCATAAATCAAAAATTTCACTTAACGCTAGCACATTTGTTTCAATATTTAGCAAATTATACCAACATGCACTTTCATATGCAATAAAGACATATTTTTATATTAATTTTAATAACCATATTTATCTACCCAAACATGTTACTACTTACATCACGCTTAAGTCTGGCTGAATATGCTGCATATGGTCAGTGTCCACTTTGTACGAATTTGTCCTTTTTATGCTATCAGCGTTGGCATCTCTTGCTGAAAGATGTCCCTTGGAAATTACTAGATAGGAACATACACGAAATGCTCTGGTGGTGGAGGCGGTGATAAAAATCTATTATTCTCATATCATATTTATTATTGTTATATAAACACTTAGACGGCACACAATCCATGCATATTTGTAACATTTTTTTCTTTTTTTATTTCTTTCTTCTTTATGGATTATCTTCCACACGAATTCGGTGCTGTTTGCATGTGCGAAATTATGAAAAAGCTTTTTTATGGTTGTCCAGTTTTTCTTTTATTTATTTTATTACGAGTATGATATTGTGGAGGTCAACATTAGCTCGCTGCTAGCTATGCTTCTTTTCCTTCGTTGTCTTCGCCTATTTTGTGTGTTTTTGTTTTGAAAGTTAGTGCAAATGTTGTCCATTATCGCGTTTTTTGCGTTTTTTTCTATTTTGTATGCTTCTTTATAATAATAATAATAAAAGTTAGGGTCATTCGTCAGAGCGTTTTTTTTTCTGGCTAAAAAAGTTGAGCGTAAGGGACACATATTAAGTTTAATGGAAATTGATGAGTGGCTATTATGATATGAGATAGCATTTTGCGAAGAGAAGGAGCACAGAAACGTTGACAATGCGCTTGTGGCATTTCGAAAGTATTCATTGAAGTTTGCTTTACTGGTAAATGCACATATACACAAAAGTGGTAGAGATATGCGAACAGGGCCCATCTAAAAACCGCGACTGGGTCAGTTACGGTCTAAGGCTAGTTGAAGATGATAGGTTTGTGTCGCTTAAAATAATTTCTCCAGTACAAGAATAATTGAAAGCAATTTAGGATTTCACCTTTCTACCTAGAAAACAAAATAGCAACTATACTGAATTGCTTCGTACTTCATCCATAGAAGCATGGAACATCGAATTTTTCGCCGGAAAGTGGAAAGGAACACCAAAAACTGCGTCATGGTATACAATTTTATTTTCTGATTTGAATTCGTTCTAAAAAGCTTAGAATATTTCCAAATGTTAGTACAAGATTCACCATTAACAGCTGATACTATTGCAAAGGGGATTTTTTTGATAGTACATGTCGACTAAGATATTATTATCGGTTTCGGAAGTGTACCATTTTCAACGTCGATTTTCATTCTTATCTGTATCTATACATTGTCTTTTTTTAAGAGTTTGTGAGTTTGGTGAGTTTCTAGTTATTTCAGAATCACCCTTGGCTCGTCCTCAATTGTCCGTTTCTATACTTCCGAAGTAACGAGATATTTTACACGTTAGACCCAGTTCGCTTATTGCTATTTCAAAATTGGTTCAGAACATTATATATCATCGTGCATAAAAGGAAATTTATGGTTCGATAAATAAAACGGAGCAGCGAAATCTTGATTTCATTATGTGATTATTGTACGATGTTGAGGAAAAACTAATAAGCCTTGAGTGTTTGTGCTGAGATTATAATTACCTGAAACTAAGTTATGTAAATAGCCACATCGAAGTAAAGAAATGTTTTAACTTTTATATTAATGAATGTGCCAGAACGGCAGAACTTCAAGTTCCTAAAAAGCTTCATGGAGTGGAAAAATCGATTAACAAATTTTTCGAATAACACATTTTTGACTAGTTGAAAGAAGATGATTATTATTAAAAGGTGAACCTCCCCAAGTGGTAATGCCGTAGTTAAGTTTGGAGCGCGCTAACGAAACTAAATAACTCTAGAGTATTGAGGGTTGTATTGGAACAAGTTTTGCTAAGTAAGACTTCAAACGGAAAGTTAGTGAGGACCAATTCAAATTTTGGTCGAGAGACACGCCTAAATATTAGAAATCCTCTAGGCATTGGGAATCATCAATCACTACATGAGCATCGGAATCAAAAGATTTAATATGACAAGGCAGGCAATGCAGTTTGTAGAATATCACGAATGTCTACGTTGGGCATATTTTTTGAATGCAGGTTGAACATCAACCCCGTTTTCTTATCTACTAAGAACTTTTGTTTAGCGAAACAAGTTCATAGCGAATTTATATCATGATTCAAATAGTAATAAAAACTTTAGTTCAAAAAAATTTAAAAATATACTATACCTAAAACAGAGCAAGTTTAAATGAAGCTGACTGGCAACAGCTTTCACCCTCTGAACTCTTTTTCTTAAATAGGAACTGAACCGATCATGAATAAACCCACGAAAATCTGCATAAAGTAATTTGTTTAACAGAATTTGATGATTGATCATGTCGACTGTGTCTCTTTAGGTCACCCAAATTGCCTTAGATAAATGAACAAAAGTTGAACAAAGCATTTTCAGTACCCTGACCTAAACACAAACTGCATCGAACTAAAAATGCTGTGATTTGCAAGAAAAGAAAGAATTCTATCATCAGTTTTTCAAAAAACTTTTAATACAGAAGAAAGCAAAGAAATTGGTATGTAATAGTTGCTGCCTCCTTTTTATAAAAAAGAATGACCATAGCACATTTTATATCGGAAGGAAACGTTCCAGAAAAAATACTTGTATTTAAAAGATCTGCAAGAATATCCATCAAACTAAAAGCCTCAGTTTTCAAAACCTACTTTGGTATTGCGCAATAGCCACATGATTTTGAATTACTAAAGACTTAATGATTCTCAAAATTTGTAATCTGGTAAAGATTTCGAAGAAAAAACTATTACTGCTTTTGACTCTATAAACGCTAGACTTAGAGTTTTTTGTGTGTTCCCGAGACCTCCCCTTCTATATAGCGGGTTCTTTTGTTTTTAGTTTATGCCCGACGGATTACTTTTGATGGCAGCTATGGGCTTTTTTACGTCAGTGGATATTAGGATATTAGGTAAGTCACTATGAAACTAGTCTCCTTTACATTTCAATGTTAGTTAGTTTTTTTTTCTTGATCCCATAAAAGTTTTGTTACAACTGTAGTAACTAAAAATCTGCATACATTTGACATAAGCAACTGCCGTCAGCGGACTTTTGTGACACAAAGATGGATGTGGTGGCATGGAAATTGTGGCGCATGATATCCATAAATACGTCAGAATGTGAAAGTCGCCGACGATGGCATGCAAAATAGCAAACAACTTACAGCAGCAGCAGCAAAAGCAACAACAACACCTGAAGCAACGTCTGCAGCAAATGCTACGCTAGCTTTGTCTTGATTTTGTTTATGTGTGATTGTATGTATGTATGTGAGTATTTATGTTGCGTTATCATTGAAAATGACGATGTAGCCGCTGGTAAATGTTGGTAGTTAATGTTGCATGCAACATTTGTGGTTAACACCAACGCTGCATAGGTATTCAAATGAGTTATTTGTATTTCTTTATGAAATGAGATTTTGTCATTTATTTATCGTTTTTTCACGTTTCATTGAAATCTGATTAAAATGTGCTGTGAAACGAAATGAACTGGCAATCAACTGGCGGTGTTTAGCGCGAAATATTTTGTTTCAAAATAAAGTAAAGAAATGAAAAAGAGGAAAAGCAAATAATGAATGAAGCTGAGAAAACAGTCGAGGAAAGCGAATAAAGTTGTAACAATACAGGATTGATCCCACTAAGTTGGGAATAAATCAAAACTATCTAGCCAAAACTATCTAGACTCTCACGAGGGATGTTTTATGCGATGTTGTTTAGGTTGGGATTCAGATATTAACTGTTAGTCTATAGAAAGACGCTTGACCCAAATGTTTTTTTTTGTTTCAATTGCGAATGCATCCAATCCACAATAAGTCCCCACACAAGTTGATACTCAATACTCTGCAATCACCATCATCTTCATCTGCGTCACCATCTAGCAACACCATCACCTTCAACAATAAGCTCCCAAATACTGTTTTAGTTAAAGGTTATTCTCATTTGAATTGGCGACAACAACAACAAATGAAGCACTGCTTACACCGACACTGAGTTTGTTTTGTGTGATTGGGCTTTGATGCAGCTCCAAGTTGGTGCTCAAGTTGGACATTGTCAGGCGTTTGTGAGATGCCAAAGTGGCATACAAAAATTGGCATATCTAAGCGAAGCAATCGAATTGTGTTACGTTACAGAAAAAATAAAAATAACTACGAAACAAAATAAAAGACATTCGAAGAAGAAATTTGCAAGTTCGTGCAGAGCCGAGATTTTTGCAGAAAAAGTTATTCGAAGTAATTTTGTGCGGCCTCAGACTGTATTTTTTAAATCTGGCCAGTTTAAAAGCGCAGTCATGGGTGGCAACTACACACCCGAATCCAAAGATGCACCGACAGGCCCTAAACAACATACAGACAGAGTCGGTAAACTCCTTCGCCAGCGTCCACCTGGTCGTCGCAGAGAAATGAAAACCGCCATGAGAGATGCGAGTAACTCTGGCTAACTTCGATCTGGCTACTGTACCATTTGAAACTCTTACTCATCCAGATCGAATCCAAACTACTGTTTACCTGCTCAACAGATAACACCAATTTCATTCTGGTAAAACCCTATTAAAACTGCTAGTTTCCCAGTATTTACTCTAAAAGAAATTGCTGAAAATACAAGGTAAAGTGCGTGTAGACTAGGCAGCGCGTAGTGTCGTTAAGACAACAAAGGAATCCAGGGATCGGCCACTATTTAGTACGAACCAGTCTTCAAGGAACCGATTTCTAGAGCTACACACTTCGTATCTAATTTTATGCCGCTTGGAAAGCCGATAGTTGAAAGCCCATTTGAAGTGAAATGGAACCGACTAAAAAGAAGCCAAAGTGAAGCTACCTTGGAAAGGGCGAACAGCAAACCGGTGGAGCAACAGCTGCCAAACTAGTAATGTCGTCCATTGGGGTAGGTCTAGCCTAACTGTGAGCTAGTCGAGTTTTCTGCAGGGACGTAGAAACGAGAGTGTGGTGTTGTATGAAGAAACCCAATGAACATTTGCGTTTTCCAAGCCACTCTCATATTTGTTTATTCTGCCTCCGTCTCGACCTAGTTGATTGCACGATACTTATATCCAGCACAGTTTTATTTATTTTTGAAGCACTCTAATGGGCATACGCACACATATACTTACGTTGCGTTGAGAGAAAAGTTTTCTGACTATAAACATTGAGGCCAGGACGATAGAAGTCAAAGATGATGTCGCGATGATCGGCGCATTAAAAGAGGAAAATGCGGCACAATCACTTAGAGATTAGCCAATGAAGGTGCTATACGCTGGCATGGAAATAACAACAACTAGATATAACAACAACAACTATGTACTATCATTTACCTTGAAAATGTGTCAATAAAGAAGTGCAACAAATCGCGCCGGACATAAAAATATCGTGACGCAAATGAAGTGAGGACAAATACAGGAAGCGAACTTGCAGGGCGGAGGATTAAACTATGCAAATATGATCGAAGAAGATGTGAGGAGCCACAGCGTTTTAATCGATTATAGCCCCTACATTTTTGAACATATCGAAGTCGGTTTCTCTGCAACAGTCCACAATAGCTACTTTTTCTGAAGTCAAGAAATTTGAGTGATTTTCGTATTTTCATATCTACCATTCCTAGTTGGATCAAATTCAATATTTCGACGGCTGAGTGGAAGACCAGAATATTCCAAAATATTTTTCAAAAACTGCCCACCTCAAAAATCGTCTAAAGAAAGCACCATCTCAGAATTTGGTTCAAAAGTTCAATAAATTTTCAGCTGAAATAGGGCGATCTTCTACTCATCCGTCGATTTATTATTAAAAACATCTGGCCGTTTTTTTAAATGTATGTTAAAAGTTCTACTTAACGACTAAATACTAGTTGTTATTGGCGTTAGTTTCAGGTGTTCTGATATTGGCATGAGTATTGAAAATTGTTTTTGGTTTTGTGAACTATCAAACAATTGAGTTGGACTATCGGTTTGTGACGCACTCAGCCTTCGAGTTACAGTTCACTTTTTCTTGGGCCACTATCGATGTCAGTGTCAGAGGCGCGGATGTATTATCGTTAGTCACTATCGATAGTAAACCAAGAAGTATCGGCGAGTATCGATTGTATCTAGTATCGTTAGTTTGTCACCAATAAATCGCAGCGTTACACTCAGCCAATTTTTCAACACTTCTGAGCACGAGCATAAGTTTGTTGTTGTTTTGAATCTTCCTACATTTGGAATGGCTGTGGTATGCAAATATAGTAAACGGTTGGCCCAACAGCTTAAGTGTTTAGCTGCTGCCTCTGTCGTAGCGGGCTTCACATAAAACCAAATGCAACGCAATTAAGAGTGTTGGGGAGGGGCTTGGGCGCAGAGCTTAGATGGTGTTGGTGCTGGTGACGTACTAAAAATCGTAACTAGAATATTTTCATGTTGGTCATTTTCAATTGACGCGCGTCTATGTAGTTGTTGTTGCTGTGGAGCAAGCAGCATTGATTTGCTGACTAGCAGGCAACATTGTTCCGCTTGTTGCTGAAAATTTGTTGCAAGTGACAGATACTTTATGTATTTCGTGTGTGCCGACGACCGATTGGCAACATGTGTTCAAAGACGCGACGACGGCGGTGATGTCCTTTGAGGTGTTGCCACAAAAGCCGCTTTGCTCGTCTATGTATGTATATGCATGGATGTGTGTGTCGTACTGTTATTCTATTTGGTTGTTGTTGTTTTTGTTGCCACTTTAGCACTCACTTTTAACACTTTTGCATTTATTTTTATTAAACGACACTCGACAATTGATTGTTGCAAGTTCTTTCTCTACTTTTGATTATTTTTATTTTTTTGTTGTTGTTTTATTCTTATTTGTTCAGTGCAATACTGTATTCTACTTTGCGCTGTTGTTGCTGCTGATGTTGCCAAACGTCTGAGTGGCCAACAATTGTTGAACGATAATTATCGTGGGAAAAATTGTTGGCAAATTTTTGTGGAATTTTAATTGTTTTCCGATGTAAAGAAGATTAGAATTGAACAAGAATATAGAACAGAAGATGCGTAAAGAATGGAAAAACGAAGGAAACCAAAATGTTACCTATGAAAAATCAAGGTCTGTTAAAGAAAAGAATATGTTGAGACAACTTTTGTGTAAAATCAACCTTAAAGTACTTATAGATTGAGCGAAATCGAAGGGGTTCAAAATTTATCTGAAAGGGGTTAGACTCCCAAGCCCACATCCAGTTTTTCAGTGCGAGTTTGAGCTACAGTTAAATTTACACTGCAAAACTGGGGCCTAAAATGTAATTGAGTTGTTGTTATGCAAAACAAACAAAACCGAAGAGCACAGTCGGAGTGTCAAAATGGACACATTAAAAAATCCATCATGAGCAATGTCAAATGCCAGTTGATGGTCTTGGGAAATATTATTGTTATCTTATATATAAATAGACAAGATGAATGCAATGTAGAACCGTTTTCTGCTTTCATTGATTTGTAAAGGTCGAAGGATGGATAGCGAAAACGACAGTGATGTGGAGGTGTTCGATGCAGCCTCAGGGGCAATGACATTTTTTTCTTAATAGATAGACATTTCCCAGGACCTGTCCTGAAAAGCATTAGGGCCTGAGTATGTTTTCTTGGTCAGGACCATGATTTTAAAAGGGAAAATCAATCGTATTTTCTACCCGGCATTAGGTCCATGATTTACTATTGAACATGATTTACCCTGACGATTAAACATACTGTACCAATCGATATTTTCTTATTACTCAATTTCGATTGACGATTCTCATTTGGAAACGGGTTTTTCGCATTTTCAGCTGACTGCTCTCATTTTCAATGACACTCTTTCGCTCTCTAACCGCACTTTCATGCATAGCTTTCTCATTTACAAGTGCCTAATAACACTAACTAAAGTACTCCTAACAAGCACAAATAGTGGCTGAAACCATTGTTGGGAATTTAAAGTGATGATCCACTAGTCAACGGCCTGTAATAGGAACACATCTATTACGTGCAGGCAATCAAAATACAGAATAATTTGTTGGTAACCGCAACGTTACAGAGATGTTCCATTGCCGTAATGTTTACGTAACAAAGACGAAGCAGCGTGGTAACTGCGAGTTTCCTGGATCTTTTAATGAATGAACATTTTCTGTCCAACTTAGTTGTCGCTACTTTCCACGAGTCATTCAAATCATACATTTTGTGGCTGTCCACGTTCGCCTTACTAATACTTGGGTGCTAGTTGGGATTAAACTCTCTGTCCCGTTTTGGGAAGATCTAAATCAAATTAATACCGAAGTAGAGATCTACAGATTTTTTTGCCAAATAGTTAGAATTTTTTGGGGGCCGCCGTGGTGTGGAGGTAGTGTTGCCGGCCTACCACACCGAAGGTCCATGGTTCGAGCCCTGGTACAGGTAACATCAAAAGTGATTTGAAAAAAGTTTTTCAAAACGGGGTCGCCCCTCGGCAGTGGTTTGGCAAACTCTCCGAGTGTATTTCTGCCATGACAGGCTTCTCAGCAAAAATTCATCTCCTTTGTAGATGCCGTTCGGAGTCGGCAAAAAACTGTAGGTCCCACCAATTTGTAGGGAAAATTCAAATCGGCACACCACAAATTGGAAGAGAAGCTTGGCGCAAAAATCTCTTAGGAGGTTTATGATGATATACCTGTTGTATATCGCGCCATAAAAAAAAAGAAAGTTAGAATTTGTTCTACTAAAGATCTTCTGCAAGTGGTATATGATATGGCTGAAAAATTTGTTGTGCCTATGAAGTAGTGGCCAATAACAGCCATTAAGCTAAACACAATCGAATTCAGCTGAGGCATTCCTCGTTATCAGTAGACGATATCAATAATGACAGCCATAAAAGCCATTGCACAGTTATTAATGGTAAATGCGATATACGCACAAAACGCCACAAGCGCCTAGTTAGAATGAACTCAATAAGATCGTTCTTATCGCGTTGTGGATCGACTTCATCACTCGTATTAATACTTCGTGTTGCCAATGCGTTTTAAAATTATTATTACAGCCATTTCTGCTTGATCGTGAATACGGCGTGTGGATGCACTGAAATCTGAGTGTCCCCTAAGCACACTGTTCCAGCACACAAAGCCATTAAAACTGGTTTAGGCTATGTCGAGTTGGTCAACTGCTGCGCACGCGCAATGTGAGTCCAACATATTGGGAATTGAAAAGCAAAACCTTTACCATCTCAGATGGTATTTATGTCATTTATATTGTTGTAATAGCATATTTGCAGATATTGGGTCATGACGTGTAGATATAGACATTGCAGTGCTAGGCAATTTTGCTAAGTTTTTAATTATAGTAAGTACCGATTCCAAAACAGTTAACTTTTACGATTTTCAGTCGAAATTTGAATTTATGGTAACATATTGCATATCCTACTAGAAAATTGAAATTCGATGGGAGAATTAAATAAGATTAAACTCTAAGATATCTTCAAAACTGAACAATAGCGAAAAAGTGGGCGTGGCATATTCCATACAAATCAGATCTTTCGTACTGTATACCTCGGACAGTAGCCATGATAGAGAACCGAAGTTTATTAAAAATTAAATCGAGATTAACCTTTAACACCTCCAGGAAAACGTGATTACGAAAAATGGTGGCCTTACAAAGAAAAATTATAAACGTATACGAGTATATCCATGGAAGTCTTTATAATAGAATAATAAGACTAGTTGAAGAGTTATATGAGGGGATATCTTACGACTCTAGGAAAATTGTATACAACTTAATTGATCTAAAAATTTGCGGAATTTCGAAGTTGTGAAAATATTTCGTGAACCGAGTATTTTTAATTTAAAGGAGAAGAGCCCAAATTTCTTCGAAACCCCAGTTAAAAATGCCTTAGCGTGTTTCTAAGAAAGTACTATTGTACTCTTCCAAAAACCGATGAAGAGAAACGTTTCAAGAACTTAAATTTTTGATTATTTCGTCTCATTTAAATAAGAGTTTTATATAAGAAAAAGCTTAACCCTTTGCCTTTAATAGACAAACACAATACAGATTGTGGCTCACATACCATGCTTTGTCCCTAAAAAAAAATGCAACCAGATGTTACCATTAAATTGAGACGTCAGCGAATTGTTTTATGAAATATATCACGGCGTCTGGGCCACCAAAACACCAAATATGGCTTCAAAGGGCTTAGATTGTATTATGCAAGCGACAAGATTACATTACAACAAGAGCCACAAAAATTGAGGCGATGCATAAATAAAAATAAAGAATTAATTCTGAAAAGGCAAACAAATCTATTGTTACAACAAAACAGAGGCGAATAACTGTATGCAGCAGGACTAAATATGTAGAGCCTACGTGGCGTTGGGAACAATAGACTTTACAGCAGAACGAAGCTCGCTTAGACAGAGACGAGGAAATAAACAAAACAGTAAGAGCAATGCTGGATTTGGCCTTGTGGCAGGCTTTATACCTTTCATGAATCAAATACAAAGGTAATACTCAAACGCTTAGCAGGTAGAGCAGACAGTTACCTCGTTTTATTAATGAAGGTCTGCCATTCTAGTTAGATGAGTGCTTTTCCCAATTAGTAAATCAGATATGGATCATGCAATTATCCCTCAAATTTGTTAATTATGCATGTATCTACATCTGGATATGTTAAACGGTTTTTCGACTATCGTTATGCCGATTTCGCACATCTGAACTCAATTATGCCGAAAAAAAATTGGAACTTGCTTTTTCTTTCTAAACATTTTTCACAATATTTCGAAGTGTTTTTAGAGAATACTAGAGTTCGCCCAGTGGTTGAAATTCAACCAATAAACTTTATTTTATTTTATTTTATTTTTTTGCTGTAGGTATGTTTTATCCGCCTTTTTTTCTTCCTTTCTATGTCGTTCTTTTCCTCTAACATATTTTTATTTTCCTTGATTTCTTTTTTTACTCTCTTATTTTATTTTTTACTTTCCTCAAACTTCTTTTCCTTTCCCTTCCCTTCCTTTCATTTCCTTACCATTCCTTTCTTTCCTTTAATTTTCCTTCCTTTCCTATCCTTTCCATTCCCTTGCCTTTCCTTCCTTTCCTTTGCTTTTCCTTTTCTTTCCTTTCTTTCCTTTAATTTTCCTTCCTTTCAATTCTTTTCCTTTCCTCTATTTTCCTTTAACTTTCTTCGGTGTTTTATTTTTGTAAACCCTGTTTGTAGGTATCAGCAATGAATTTTACATATTTGCTCATATTTTACATTGCTTGTTTAATGTATCCAACAAAGCAACTTTTCGTGCTCTCAGGAGAGCAGCTGACACTGGGCATCGTAGCCAGTAATCAATACAATAACAACAACTAAAGCAAAAATGCATGACACAACAGAGTATCTATAGTGCGAATACTTATTTTTCATTGGTCCACTACCAACTCTTCGCACTCACAGTGAGAGCCGACCACACGAATAACACAAAAACATGCATGGCAAGTCTACTCCCACTACTCTTAATTTTTTCCAATAAAGCAACTCCTCGGCCATGCTCACGATTCAGCATAGTACACAAAAAGCAGGTACACACACACACAGCGTGTCTATAATGTGAATAAGTAAATGTGTAGTGGTGTGACTTTATGTTAAATTTTTTATATTAAAATGATTTTTAACATTTTTTCTATTTACGGATAAAAGTACACCTCAAAATTTCCTATCTATACATATATAATTTGTATACCTTAGAATTATAGTTTAGCAGAAAACGGTTCTACATTGCATTCATCTTGTCTATTTATATATAAGATTCTTGGAATTGTTCACTGTAATGTTTCTCTAAAGCTGGCGCAAATGATAAAAGAAATAAATATTTTACTTTATCTATACAACTAATATTATCTTTTATAAGGAAAACAAATAAATTTCATGCGTCGATTTAATAAAGTTAATAAACTCTTATCCCCATATTCAAAAGAATAAACTAGTTTATAAAGGTTTTTTCTGAATTTGGGGATAATACAATACTTATATCCAGCGTTACGAAAGTGATATCTATTCGAAACCCAAACTTTCTATACTTTTATTCGTACAAAAGAAGGTTGAATATTCCCTCTTCTTTGAACTTGAATGAGAAGTCCTCTACATTTTTTGTGGATACAGTAGATCGTTTTAAAGATTTTTTCAAATCGAATGTCGTAACTGACAAGGGTAATAGGTTTTTAATCTGTGGCGTCTCCAACTATGTGGACTGTGGTGCAAAGGAGTCATTGAAATTGACATAATATCATTGCTGCTTTGAAGACTTCTTCATGAGAGAAATTTCCTTCATTAAGAAAAGCAGTTGGTCTCTCTCTATAACTTTAAGTTATAGTTCGAATCCTTCCCTTTGTACCGGTGTTTTTATTGATGGATTGAAAGTTGCCTCTATTAAGTGCAAAATTATATTCTTATTTCAGAGTTAACCTTATACCTCGTCATTGCTTGAAAAATTAGTCAAAGAAAAGTTATCCTTTGAGTCCACACCAACTTCGTTTTGCTTCTGGACGCTCAGCTGTAATTTTTTTGGCTAGATGTTCGGAGTACTTTGTCTCAGCGTATATAAATGCCTATCAAGTTCAATTTTTTTTCGCAAAAACTTAGAACTTAGATTTCCATTTAATCTTTCCAACTTGGCAGAACTAATATAATTTCCCTTGTATCAGTCGAAAATGCTAGGTCATATACATTTGTGTCCAGCTCCGGTGTGCCTCAGGGTAGTATTCCTGGTTTTATTTATAAACAGCATTGGTTATTGTTTTAGGCATTCAAAATTTCTCCTTTATGCTGATGATCTGTGGTCATTACCTTTCTGCATTTCAGTGGCCTCTAACGACCGGTATGCCTACTTCGGGCATATTCTAAACCCGTAACCCGTGGTCATCACTTCAGTGCGACTTAAATAACCCTTTTAAAGAAATTGCGAGCAACGAATTGGCTCATCAATAGAAGTTTGCAAATGACTTGGACTAAATAAGTGTGTCGAGCTCTCTCGAAATATTCTGTTTTAAATATTGAGCTTAATACAGTAACTTAATTCATCGATCTGGGAGTGCTTTTTGACTCTAATTATACTTTTGTGACCATGTCAATCACACTATCCCTAAGGCCTATTCTATATTGGCCTTTGTGAAGCGTTATGCTAAATATTTCGAAGATCCGTACACCCGGAAGTTGCTATATGATGCCTGTTACGTTTTACCCTGACCGATAAATGATCATGGATGTAGAGTCACTTACGGTCTATTCTATACCTTATTCCACAGTTACATCGATTCTCCGGATCTTCCGGAGGTCATAGACTTTAACATTACGTTAATGTTGTGGACTAATCTGTAAGGTTTTTAAAACCATAGACACAAACAAATGAAATAAAAGTCCTTAAAAAATTTGAAAAAGACTCTATCTCAGAATTTGCTTAAACATCCTCCTATTTCAAAGTAAATTCGATACATTTTCAGACGAGATAGGGCATTTTTCGATCAAATTCTGAAATAGGGCGTTCTGTGGGAACCGTGAACTTGGTCTGCCCATTTCTTCTTCTTCTCTTAGCAATAACCAACGCGCTACAAATATTTCATGTTCATGAAGGGTATACAAAATAAAATTATAACAATGGCAGAAGAGTCAATGAGAAACCCCAAATGCAGGTATGGACTATTGTCGCACAGCGCCAAACAATTCATATGGCCACCACCCTGTTCTGGGTAAAGTCAGCGGCAGATATACTCGGGCACCATGCAACAATATGCCAAATGTAACAGCCACATTGTGTCGTCCTTTTAGATATCTTCATATAACTCGGCGCATTGTTGGACGCAAGTAAGCGCAAGCATTTAATAGCATTTATTTGTTGCTATTAACTCGCCTACAAAGTCGACGCTTATCGCAACGACGGCTAAAGGCCGCCAACTGGAGGCGGCTAACAACGTGCCACATTAGCTCGTACGAATTGTTTTTGTTGTATTTACATGGCTGTGTGTATGTGTGCCCTTGGTCAACTAATGTTTGTTGTTAGTTTTTATGTTGCTACCGTTTGTGGCAATGCGCGTGGCTATATAGTTGTTGTTGTAACTGTAGGTGTACGATCGGCTGACCAAAATAGAACCATTGCAGGAATCGTTTGTCGTATTAGCCATATTTTCTATTTGGTTAACGAAAGTTGCAAATGTGAGTAGTTTCTTGTTGTTGTTATGCTATTGAAGGAATATTGCACTTTCTTGTTGTTGTAAAATTATATGTCTGCTTTATTTACTGCTGATCAGAGCATGTTCACAGCCACTGCTGCCAATTGTTCTACCGAACACATCAAACATATATACGCCGCTAGAGATTACACTGCGAAAAATGCGATTACTCTAGGATGCATCAGAGATGAGATGAGGAAAAGGGGGCATTAACTTAATGCCAGTTCTGATCTCTTTATATAGGTTGAACTGTTAACATTTATTGGAGTGTGATCTATAAAGAGACTAATTATACAAATGTGTATGACCAGACCGATCCTCTTACCATTACGAATACATGTAATTCTGTCACTATGAATATGCTACAAAAATTAAAGTCGACTTTTCCCATACGTGCCCATAACGGACTTATTTGTAGTTGGGATAAATTACACTGGCCTACAAAAATGGTTTTTAATTTCGTGTAGGCCTGTTTCTAACTGTAGGTAGGGTAGTGTCAAATATATTCCTGCTGGTAAGATTTCAGCTGTTAGTTCTGGTTTATAAGTTAGGGGTCAAAAACCCCTCTTCAATAGGTTAAGGCATGTACTGGCCCATAACTTCTGCTATGTTTATCTTATCAACACGATTTTGATACCGTTGAAATGATGTGACTTCTGGCTTTAACCAGTGTAATGAACTTGTACTGTATCTTAATAAATGTCAGAGAAACTGTACAAAAAGTGTCGAAAATCTAATTTTTTTAAACAAAACTTTACTTTGAATAACGATTTTCTTGAATGATTTCTGAACTATTGTGTATGTAGAATTATTTAGGAATAAGCTCCTGTTAATTCTGTTTTCAAGGACATTATAATTTTTATAAACAGCGTAGGTGTTCCTAGGATATTTGACTTTAATGCACTTAAAATGAGAATTCAATATATTTGTTTTGAAATTAGATATCAAAAAATCCGATACAGCTGCCGGAATGACTTTGCCACCAGTACTACCTATTGTGTGTATGCTGTAAATCCTTAACCCTTAACTGAATACTTTTTTGAGAGTAGTACAAACAGTTCCTCGTGGAAAAGAAAGGACACCCTGATGCATTTGTATGTACCATCTGGATTTGTTTCTTATGGCCGAAAGTAGACATCGCCAACGTCATGGTTTCGAAACATTCGCGTTTCTACAGCTTTACCTTGATCAAATACAGGGTTTGTCTTCCAGTATTATGATATCTACGACAGATGGCGGTGTGCTGTGATCAGTTGTTCGTTAAAGATCAACTTTACAGCTTCAATTTCAATTGAAAATAGTGTTGCATTCTCCCTCTCATTCGATAGATTTATTAGTTGTGAGTAGATACATTTTAATCAAGAAATGCTAGTCGGATATTTGAGTTGTTTGGAACTAGCGGTGTTAGGTTGAATTCGATTCCTTTGTTGAAGGTCTATGTTCAAGCTCACGAGCTAATGATACATCTGGCTAGAACGATTTGTCCATGAGCCTTGAGAATTGGGAAAACGTCAATTTTAAGTGACGAAATACTTATTTTCAGAGGAAACCTAAACTTCCTAATATTCAACACACTGGCTTTAAGGTTGGATGTAACAGTTATCATCATCAACTGTAGTCTCTGTCAAAAATTGAGACGCGATTATCGACAAATTTAAAGGGACTAGGATAAGCTCTCTCGGAGACGTTCTGTCAGAAATATTTGGAGCCAATGCTTGAAGAATTTCCATGCTTACTGAATACTGAGTTGGCGGGTATAATAATTGAGCGCCAAAGGCTTGATAAGCTTTCGGACCTGTTGCTTCATTAACAGGACAAGTCGGGTGTAATAAAACTTGACTTGTCTGAGGCTTTTAAAACAGGAGATAATGAGGATGACGGAGTGGTTGCCATAGAAGTTGGCAAAGCCTCCTGTGCCAGAAGAGTTTCTGACATAAGGCTTTGTCAGCTCTTTTTCTTCACTTGGAGTAATCGTAGAAGCTAAAGCAGAGACAGAAGCGGCAGAAACAGTATTTGATACTGATGTGCCATCCTCATACTTCCGATTTTTTGAAATTGGGTTGCCCTGAGCTACCGGTCTAACCTAAGAAGGAAAATAAAGAAACAAATAAACAAAACAAATGAGTTGAGGATGATTTTTAACTTCAATTCTCCACATTAAATAAGTAAACCTTTCCACTTGAATCACTTCGAATTGGTTTAGATGGAAAACAAATTCAATTTCAATATTAAGACGAATTAGAAGACTGCACGCGGAATATGTATTTCTATTCATTTCGCTTTCTTTAAATTTTTATTTAATCATTCCATTTTGCATCACCCTGTATATTTATTTCCGTTTATATCGATCCGTCGTTGTGTATTAAAAGCCTAGCCATTTTCCCATTCAAGCCAAGCTCTCGGTTTGCTGTTGCTCATGTCGGCATTGTTTGGTTGCTTTGTTATTCAAAATGCGCATGGAAGGACGCAGAAAAAGATGCAAGAAAAAAATTTATTAAAAATTTGCGATTTACCACCGCCCGCGTAGTTTACCAGCATACACTCGAATAATATAAGAATTTCGTGCAGTGGAGCAAATTTATTTTTTCTGAACACATTTTTCTCTTTGAACCTTTAGCTTTTTACCACCTTTAGGATTTTTAGATCTAGTTCGGGAAACTGGTCTCGGGGTGGTCCTCCCAATTCTGACGTAGATGTTGCCATTGATCAACCTCATTTGGCATAGCCATGTAAGTTCTCCAGGGAAGTCAAATTCTGTCGGGTGTCGAAAGCCGCTTTGGACTTCACTCTTTACTTCAGTTTTCTACTGATCCCGCGCCAGTTGGTTCGAAGGAAATCCTTTCTTGTGGATTGAGCAGGTACAGCAGGGACGTCCTTTCAAGGCGCTTTAATATTTTTGAGCCTAGATTTTGACATCCGCACTCCATAAGTCGCGCTGTGGGACGATTTTTCTATCGTCAAGTATTGGTTAATCGGGTTCGTTGTCTCCCTGAGCAATGAGGATAGGTGTTTCCTACATAACTTCCTTCGCTGCAAAGAGTGTGCGTATCTTGGCTACCACAATATGATGATCGGAATCAATACAAAGGCGTCTTAAGGTGCACACCTCCAGGACGTGGAAGTTATGTTTGCCTTCGATCACTACGTGACCAATTTGGCTTGGCGTTCTTTGCTCAAGCGCCAGTCAGGTAGTTTGGTGGAGCTTCTTAAGCTTGAACCTGGTACCACAGATGACCATATTTTGCTCCGTGCCGAAATGCTTCAACCTAGTCCTGTTGGGAGATATTACGTCGATCAGAAAAAACTCCTTAAAACCTGAACCCAGAATTTTTACTCACTTCTGATCGAATTTATAACACAGTTCACCAGTTAACTGCTCTTTCTCTTCACCACACTAATATTGCCTTATCGCAATACGAGAGAAGTGAACGCATTCCGATGCTATATTTTTGGTTGCTTTATTTGATGGCGGCATCCCGATCGCAACTGGCATTTGTGGTTGCCTACCGGCTTACTTGCTTGCTGGCCGGCTGTTGGCTGCTGTTTAGTCCTGGCTGTGGTCGGCTGTCAGCTACCGATTTGTTGCCACTCTGTCGCTTACTGTCTTCAATGCTGCTCCTGCTGTTGATGCCGAGTCGTTGTCGTTGTTGTTGTTGCTGCTCGACTTTTCATTATATGTTTAAATACAAGTTCATATCTTTTGAGTGCTTTTGGGTTAGGGAGCCATTTAGCGCACAACAACAACGTAAGTCCACATGTGTGAGCTTGGCTCTTGAATGAGTTGTGGCTGCGCACTTTGGCGATATGTTTTTTGTCTCAACATAGTAAATATGTTTATGTTGTTGTTGTTAGTATTGCGGGTTGCTTTTATTGTTGCTGCTGATGATGATGGCGGTGGCGGTTGTTAGTACCTTTTTAATGTGGTTAATGCTCATCGTAATTTTTCCACCATCGCAGCGCCACACATTCGATTGCTTAACTTTTTTCGTTTTCGTGTTGTTGCTGCTTATGCATTTGTGACAGTGGCAAAGCGCTCGCTGGTTTCGCTTGTGGCCTTTCGCACAGCCGTCTTACCTGGTGCATATCTTCCGTCTGCTAAAATCTGCATATCTTCATTTGGTTTGTGTTGTTGGTGCGACTGAACTGGCTAGCCACTGGAAACTGCAAATAATAAATACCCAGCCAATATCCTGTGTTCACAACTAATTTCTTTTCCCTTCTAAATGTGGCAGCATTTTCGCTAAAATAATGAGAATCATGATATCTTTTCGGTACTTAGTCCGCCAACTTACCGACCAAATGGCCCAACAGTTGCCTCGTTCGCCATAACTAAGCTTCTAAATAGGTATTCAAGCCCAGCTGAGGAGGCGATTTTGATTTTTCGCCATTTCGTATTACAAATTGATATGCAAATTTTTCTCGTATTTTCGTTTATTTCTCCATCTGACATGGGACTGGCGGTGAAACACACACACTCACACTAATGCATTACACTGGCGGTCACGCGTAACTACCCTGCAAAAAACAGAAATACTCCATTCCATACTCCAAAGAATACTCCTAAAGGAGTATCAGAGTACTCCAACACATATCCTCATTCATAAAAAAAGGTGGTCCAATTTACATGGCAAATGTCCGGTGATTGGATCACCTAATCCATTTCGGAGTACTCCGTTTCTTTGCTTTTGAATACTCTATAGACCACCTACGTGAGAGTACTCTCAAAATACTCCCATGGGACTACTCTATGGAGTATTCAACAGCAAAGCGAGAGTGGTGCTCCTCAAAAGAACACATACTTCCTTCTAGCTTTCATCTAGAATACTCCATAGAGTAATCTTTTGGCAGCATTTTCAAAGTACTCCAACGTAGGTGCTCTATAGACTATTCGGAAGCATAGTAAATGGTACTCCGAGTAGGATTAGGTGATCCAATCACCGGACATAGCCATGTAAACTGGACCACCTTTTTTATATGAATGAGGATAAGTGTTGGAGTACTCTAATGCTCCAACGTTTTTTACAGGGTAACCACATCAGAATTACCGGCAACTGAATTATTGCTTGACTTTAGAGTCGGACCGATTAATAAGCATCGGCATCGGTTTTTGCGTAGAATACTTCCTGATACCATATTGGGAGAGAGGGAGACCACCGAAAGCTTATACAAACCGGTCAGATGGGGTATCTAAAGATACCTATCCATACTTTATAATTGAATTTTGAATTGTATTAAAGCGGCTTCCGATTAATGGGCATCGAACACTACTTTACTTTCGTGTTTAAGTTACTACCGCAATAAGTAAAAATTTATTTAGAATAGCGAGTATTAAAACTGTCTTCCAACAACAACTTCCTGACTGTTTTCGCATTGATAATAATCACAATTTTTACATTCGAGATTATTTCAATTTTCCAGATAATTTTCACTTTTTTATAACGAAAAGAACACGTTTCAGATGACTTCGGGTCACCTTCGAATAATTCGCATTGAGAAAAAACACACAAAAAATTTACTATGAATCGGAATAGGTTCGTATCAATCTTCCAGAAATAATTTTTCGTGAATGGGAGGGAAATGAAAGAAATTTGATGTATTGAAAGGAAAATAATTTCTTAAAATTATCTTTAATGGTTCTGAGCTCATTTCAAATTTTCAGATATTTTTGTCCTATGTTTCTGAGAGAATTTTAGAAAAAACTTAAACGAGTTTTTAACATTGTTTTACATAGTTTTCGTTATAAAATACTGACGAACAGTTTTCCATTGTTCCATTAATACGTGTGAAACTCACTATTCTCATGTCGCAAGGCGAATTCCTTCTAGTTCAAAAACACTTTATATAACGAAGTAGACACAAGCCTTGCGATAAAAAATGATTCGTTATTATAACGAAAGGTAACAGGCTAAAGATCTTCCTCCCTAGCAGGTAATGCCAATCTATCTAACATATTGCTACGCTTTGCTCTTTTCGGTTTTTAACATTTTCTTTGAGATAAGTAGAAATGCATAATTTTTGTATTTGGTTTATTTTGTGTGTTTCTTAGTTCTTGTTGCAATGCAAAATAAAATTTGACTTCAACAGCCAATTTGGTGTTATTTCTTGCATTCGACTGTCGTCGTGTTTCTGCCGGCGTTGATTGGCTGAACTCTAAAATTTTGGTATTTTTAAGTTGACGCATGGTAAATTTGATCGTCCCAGGTCATGATTGACGAGCAGGGCCAACAGCTCTAACGCAATTGCCTAGCGCAGCACAATATTGCCACCCTCAAAAATTACAAAAATTTTCTCAGTCAAACCTGCAGTACCGTCACGGGTCCATATTAGAGACTAAAAAGTATAGCTGGGCCATAACATCTTTATGCTGAGTGTGGTGGGGGCTACGTAGACAAGGCGTAATTTATTGCTCACCGTCCGGTTAGACAATATTTGTCCTACTCATTGCACAAGGCCTCTCACAAATAGTAGCATATCACTGGAACAAATAAAAGGACAGACTATCCTTAATTATTTTCAAGCATGGTAGATAAACTAAGTATATTTGTCTCAATGTGATTTTGTGTATATATTCTTAATATTTGAATATATTCCAGTAAAGTTTGGCATGCATTCAAGGTCCAGGAAAATTCTAAAAAAAAGTGCAGTTTTTATTGGTTGCAGCAAAAATAAAATGTTTGTGAAACGTAATTAAAACTCGTAACTTCCTTGTGACCGCCAGTGTACAACTCAACAACCATGTGCGGGAGTTAGAGCACATATAACTACATATGCATGGAGGTATAAATGGGGATTTAGCAGAAAATTAGTTGAATTCGTTAATTAGTAAGAATAGTCACCTAGCTCACTGAAGCGGTTGCTAAGAGCGTACCAAACAAAGCTTATCTCTTCGATCTAAAGGTTAGTATTTAAGAGGCTTTTTACTTTTGAGCGAGCAATAGGAATATATTGTATTATAGTTTTTTAAAAATAATAAGGAATCTTTGGGGTTTGTCCAGATTTTTACGTGTTTCTAGGGAAAGTGAGGGTACTGCGCACTACCGGCCCATCACAGGAGGAATGCAATTTAAGGAGAAGTCGCAACAAAAAGTTTTGGCTAAAGAGAAGAAGGTTGCGGACTCGTTTGGCTGTGGGCACCACGAAAGCTGATATGCCAGACTTTAATTATATGCGGGCTTAAGCCAATGATATTGAACACTTACTTAAATGATGCGCCATAATGGCACTTTCATTTTGCAACGGCCTTTGGAAAAATTCCTTCTGGAATGGTTTAACTAAAATCATTCAAATCCAATGATGTTGAACACTTACTTAAATGATTATTGCAACGGCCAATGAGAAATACCAAGGGATCTCGAATCGTTCTCTACTTTGGAAAAATTCCTTCTGGACCGGTTTAACTAGCATCATTTAAATCACGCAGATTTGATGGCGGGTGCTTTACATACAAATTGTTGCTTATCTGGACATTCCGAAGTGTCCGAAGAGGTATATGGTTTCTTAGTTAAACGTTCTGCGAAGGAGTGCACACTGTGCACTGCACAGTATGGTACATAGAAATGCTTTCTCAGATCTAAACAGCCCGAGAAAAGTCAATGAAGATTACAGATGGATTTCTGCACAGTGAGTTGTGTGGATATTGGTCAGAGCTATATATCAACAAGGCGAAGTAGCGCCTAGTGAAACAAAAACTTGTAAGAATATTTTCGCCCCAACTTGGCAACAGGGTAATTTCAATTGTTTCCTCGGAAACACTCCCAGCGGGTTTCGCGGAGTATTGCGGATATACGCAGTGTTTTCAGGAATGTATCTTAAACTCTCCGGCGATAGTATCTTCTGGTACTAGTCCGAGGCGTAAGGATTTGTTTGAAACTCCGTTCCTTGGAATTTGTCCCCCTTTACGGCAGCATACCTTGCTGTCCAGACCCTATAGCTCGCTTACGACAGTTTCACTTCGTATTTTTATTTTTTTTAACTATCACTACGTCACACATCTTAGTGTTTCGTTTGTCTCTACTGAAGTTATCTGTGGTCGATTACTCAAGAAGTAAAAGTGCTTACCTTCCATTCCAACGGTTCGAGGTTGATTCTTAGTGTAGGTAACCTAAAAATTTAAAACCAAGACGCTGTAACCGACAAACGGTCTTCCTCAACCGACTCGGAACAGCAATTCCCAAGGGCTCATCTGCTTTGGCTCTATGTTTTATTTTTGTTTATTTCTTCCCATGACACCCAATATCTTTCAAGAAGAATATAGTATATCTCACAAATTAATGAAATAAATTTCCCATTATCCACTTCATTTCAATAATAATTATACCTTTCATGAACATGAAATATTATTATAACTTTGGTTCGATGTTTGTAAGCATGAGAAGAAGAAGAGAGAGAGACCCACCAATAAGTAAACCGAAACGATCAGGGCGATGAGCTGAGTCGATTTGGCCATGTCCGTCCGTCTGTCCGTCCGTCTATCTGTTTGAACGCAAGCTAGTGTCTCACTCAGTTTAAGAGATATCTAGATGAAATTTGGTACAGGTCGCAAGTTTCTAAAGCACTAATAATTTGTCGGAACCCATACAATCGATTTTTCCGATAAATGTGGTTTGGGCTATGTATCTTTAAATTAACAATTCTGAAAAGTTTGTACTAATTGTGAGTAAGCATCGGACACTTAAAACGGTGATGCGTATTCGTGAAAGGTATAAAGTCTTCGGCACAGTCGAAGACAGCTCTTTCCTCACTTGTTTTTAACTTCTTTTTATCTCTTTCTGCAGCAAAACTTTCGTAAAGTTACTACGCTCGCAGAACACGCTGTCATGGCATCTAACCAGATGTACAATCTAAATTAGCTGAACAAAAAACCCAGAGGCTGTAAAGTATTACTTCAGGGTCAAAGCCAATGTAAGAAGAAGCAGCCAATTACCGCAATGTAGATTTGTTTGTAGGTAATAATGTGGCAAGTACCTATTGACAGCATACAAATGAAATAAAAATACAAGAAACATAAATGAAAAAACATTACAACAACAACAATATGAGCAATAAGCCGACAACAATAAGTACTTGGCAACAACAATTTAACCAACAAAGTCATTGCTGACAATAACACAGCAAATAAAAAAGAGTTTACCAGATTCACAGGACCAGCTGAGTGGATGACTGGCACGGCGGAGTCCCGGGGGCATGAATCTCCCAGTTTCCGATTCTGCTGTTAAGGCAGTTTTCAAAACTTACAGATGTACTTCAATTTTCGAAAACATAATTCATCTCGTCTACCGTAGCTCCTAAGAAAACTGGAATGGGCTTGGATCATAATGACTATGTTGTTAGAAGAGTCTACAGCGTTGAGAAGTTTAAAAGCCGTGCAAACATTTGGTATGTCTGGTTTTAGGTTGGTATAGATCAAAGTTTAAGCTATTACAAAATACACAATGAAGTAGAGCCTGGGTGCCCCTAGTCAACCTCCGACAACCGCATTCTTCTGCAGCTACATGGTGTGCTTGAGCCTGTATTACGGCATCGATAGGGTGGTGCCATCAACGTGAATGTAGAATCATGGTCACGCCGTGAATAGGCTGGAAATTTCAAATGAAATCAGAAGATAACTATTGTTATTTGAACAAATAGCATTAACGGAAGGACCTTGCCACGGCGCCGTTATCTTGCAGTCGCCTGCTAGGGGAAATATGCAAACCTCATTTGGCGGGAAAAAGCTTAGCGAGATGCAGAAATCCTGTACGTTAGACGGTCCCCCTTTTTCAGCTTGTGGGATAAGTAGACAGTCCTGTGGCGATGCGGAGGAGCAGAACGGTCTATAGGGATATGGGATTATATGACTCCACTTGGCTAGCTGATTTGCCTGTCTTTAGTTGTACAGAGGTACAAAGGTGGAAACTCAAAATACGACGAATACTGACGGTATTCCAGCCCCATTATAGAATTCTCGATATTCCCGAAACAAAGAATTATGGAATGTCGACCTGATTGGCTCAATAAGTCGCCCCGCACATATACTAGCCAAGTCCATTACCGCTTAATGCGCCCATGCACTTATATATTCAATTTATAAACATATTACTTCATACCACTGTAGATATATATGCATATTTGTTTGTATGTATGTAAGCATTTGCTGTCCATCGTTGCGGCAGCCATAACCCAAAATATGGAGGATGGCGGTATCGACGAAGCGTAATTTTCAGTGGTCGCATGTTATCCGCAAAATATTCATTTTAATATCTTTTCAATCCAACAATCGCGCCAAACGGCGGCAAAAGTGGTGAAATGATCGTTGTTGTTATTGCTTTTTTTTTTTTGTTTTTTCTACTTAGCTGCCATAAGACAGTGAGTGGTAGAGGCTCACAAGTAGCTAACCAACAGTTGCAAGTCAATATGTTGCTATCTTTATGTACATAAATCCATATATGCAAAGGTATGTGTGTGTGTGTGCGGCAGTCTGAGTCAAAGATAGCGGCAACGCATAAGACCATCATGTTCACCTCTTAGCCAAATACTCGTATCGCATCAGCAGGCAGAAACAGCAGCAACAACAAAACTCTGCAGTACGCATAATCACCACACACACACACACAGACGCACACTCAAATGGCCAAGAAGCAAGCAACAATCAAACAAGCAACCAACAGTCGCCAGTTGCAACGGTGGTTCTTGCGTCGCATCGCATCCTCAGACGACGGACAATCTCACCTTAACTGCACGCACACATCTACAAATATGATATCCATAAATCTCGCTAATAACCAATCCTGGGTAATGTTGAAAATGCAAATTGCTCATGTCATATGCCCTCTCGTAAAATATATCGACGACATGGCTGCTGTTGACCAGCGACGATGTTGATGATGACGACGACGACGGCGACGATGCAGAAGTTGGATAGTTGTTGGATCTTTACAAGGGAGCTTGTTGTTTCGTTGTGTCTTTGGAATGGTTGATGAGGGCAGCATACTGTGCTGTGCTGTTGATGTTTGCGAGCGGTCATCAGCATGTACTCCATTGCACAGCCATTGCTGACGTCGCCGTTGCACAGTGGGCTGTTTGATACGATGATCTCAAGAAAATGAACAAGACGATTGTATGCTATTCTAGAAAACCCGGCCATACTTCGCTGCGTCCCAGCACTTGTATTCGACAGAGTCCGACTTAAATTATTGTATGTGCTAACACATTTTGGGTCACCTGGTCGATACCGGTCGAGTTAACGAAATGTGGCAAATGTTAAGTGAAAGTTGCGTTCAGCTCTATAAAAAAATGGACAAATCGTGAAACTGATAACAAAATACTATGAAACCGAAGCAGGGGTTACACGTTCAATAACCATCTTCTAAAAATAGTAAGAAGAAAGTACCAAACCAAAAGTCCAGCCTTAGTTTTTAAATGGGCTTCTTTCCCATCTGCAATGTTTTTAAAAATTACGAAGTAAATATAAAAAGAAAATTTGTAAAGACGAACTTCCTGTATCAGGCGAGCTGGGAGGAAAAACGACTACGCTAACCATCCGTGAGCAGTCAGTAGGTTGAATATCGTCCTTCGTTGACTAGTGTGCTCGTAATTTTTACTCTGAGACCATCATCTTGTAATAAAGATTTATTTTTCCAACAAAATAAAAAACATCGGATTATAGGCATTACCCTCTTCAGATGAGGAATTTTACGAAAGTTAGTTTCAGACGCCTAAATTTGTTTGCTTTTGTAATGGTATTCCTATTTCGCAGAAGTCCTGTCCGCTTTTCGCTAAGCATAATTACATGAATTTGAAGCGAATTCCTGCTTAACTCCCACTGTGCACCGCTAAATTGTGGTTGATTGTTTGCCTTCCGTGCCCTCCACTATACCTCAGTGTGCCGGCGGATTTGCTTCTCGCATGATGGCGTTGATGCTGAGGAGGAACGGAGGAGTTGTACGCGTGTATGTCGCATTGCTGCCTGGCTTAACATATGAAATGTGTACTTTTTGTGAACTCTTATAATTTTTGTGGTTTTTGTTGTTCTTGTTATTTGCTTGATTATTCGTTTTGCTGTACTGCCGCATGCATACATACATACACACAATTACATAAATATGCCACTCTATATGAATGCATTATATTCTCTCGCGCACTCATTCTTATTTGCTGTGTTGCAAGCATAAAATTCCAAGCATAATCCGCAGAACATGCAACATTGCAGTTGCAGACGCAAAAACATACGCATTACTATGGATGTATTCGTGCCTCATACAAACACACATATGTACATTCAGTCCAGAATAGCGCTTCCATGTTTGAGTCACGCATTCGGATGTAAGCTTGAACAGCTCCTTTGCGTTTGTGGGAAGCTATCAAAGTTTTGGGCAACTTTGTGACATCTTCTCATAGTTGACATGTATTTATTTTGAATTTTGATTATGCATACATACATATATATATAAAGGGTGATGACGCGAATTTTTTATGTTTTTTTGTTGTATATTGGAACGATTTTTAGTCATCCCTTGTCAATTTTTGTTTTGTTACAAACCGGTTTCGGCGATCCGCCATCTGCAGTATATGTTTTCGTTTTTGTTTCCGAAAACATACACTGAAGATGGCGGATCCCCGAAACCGGTCGGAAAAGCAGAAAATCAAATCTACTTAGTTTTTTTTCAATGATCTGCACAGCAATGGATTGGGATGACATGTTTCGAAGTTCCCAATTTCTTAACACACCCCTTCTCGGACACTGGGATACAAACCCAAGTGCCTGCACCAAAGCCTTCTGTTGTTGTTGTATTAGCGACTACTTAACCTGCCTAAACTATCACCCCTCATCCAACACTGTCATCAGGCTCTTCTAAGGGAAGTCCAGAGTGAAATTGGTGTTAGAAGAGTACCAAAGCCTTCTGTTAAACTACTGTAACAACTAATCAATGGTTCCCTCTAGTGTCACTATACATTTTTCCTCTAATGTGCCAATTTTATGTTATTCCTTCCTGCATTCTTTGGTACATATATTGTATATATTATATCAAGGAAAGTGGAAGTAATTTGTTCAACTGTGGAGCATTAGGACCATGTGAAAAAGTTGAAGCTCTGTACTTCTAAGAACGGCTGGACAACATCTTTACCTATTTAACGAATATATCCACAGGAATCTTTTATGAGCTCTTCACAATTTTTATTACTCCAGTTATTTTTGAAACCAACAAACTTGAACTTCCAAAGAAATCCCTGATTTCTTGATATTAAAACAAATTTGTAGGACTTCCATCATCCATCGACATTATGAACATATTTTAAACATTTTCTCAGGGCCGATTTATGGTTACCTAACTATCATTCGGCAACTTATTTGGAGCTGTGGAAGGGCCTGCAGATGTAACTCTGGGAAATTCACTTCTGCAGCTTCGTTGTTTAGCTTATGTCATCCTTATTGTTGAAAATATTCGTAGGAATGAATAGGCCTCTTATTTATTTATTATATTAGCACATTTTCCTGAGAAGCTTACGGTCTTAAAAAATGTATATGGACTTTCTTGCTTTTAATAACATAAACGGCAAAAGCTTTGTCAAGCTTGAAATTTTTTAAAATAAATATGTACAATCCAGGAACGAATAGTTTTACCTCGACTCCATCAGCTGTGCGTTGGCAAAGTCGAGATTACATCTGCTCCCTTGCTGAAAAGACAGGCCATGACAAGATACACCGATTATTTGATGGCTATGACCGACCTATGTAAGTCCAACTACTTTACCGGCAATATCGTTCCTTTCTGAATTACAGTGCCCAGACGCCAAAGTTAAAGAGACGATATGTAAACCCTTTAATATCAAGGAAAAATTAACTCAACCCATGATTAGACAGGGTTACACTGAAATAACAGCCCTTGGCCGGGTAAAAAATCTGGGTCATCCCGGTAGAACCGGCTGTTGTGGGAATGAACTTAACCCATAATGGGGCATATCTCACTAAATGTTCAGTGTGCTAAGCATTCGACTAGCATTAGTCGATCGATTACTTTTTGAAACAAATATTTTAAGCCGCTTAATCATTTACAACAGTTGTTTAAAAAAGTAATCGATTGCCACTAGTCCGCTAATCGACTAGTTGTTTGCATTCGAATAACCGATTCGACTATTCTTTTACTAATTTTGAAAACATAGAAGTGCTGATTTTATTTATTTTTTTTCAAGTATGAAAGTTGTATTTAGCAAGTTTTTAATATTCGAATAGGTACCATTAACCGATTAGACGAAATCGAACATTTTTTATTCGATTTTTAAACAGCTGACTAGTTGCTATAAGACTACTTAAGTTAATTTTGATATATTTTTATTATTATTTCAGTACTTTATTGTACTGATTTTAGGTGACTAGCACATTAAAAATATTAGAATTGTCGCGTTAGGATAAAATAAATAAACGAACTGAATTGAATTGAACTAATCGATTAGCCATATAATCGGTTGTAAACATGAGCCCTAATGTCTAATTAAAAACTAAAAAAAATGCAAAAATACATTGCGTGATTTTTAAAAAGTTCAGAAAAGTTTCGAATTCACATTTTTGAATCAGGAGATCGGTAATACAGTTTTATAGCTCACTCAAATGTAGTATAACTATTTTGCAGCGGAGAGGACTAGTACTGAGCTACTGAATTTACTAGATTCTAGGAATATATTACCGGCACCTCGCTAATCTACCATCCATGCTTTCTACTGTCCATGGCATTGTCCTACGAGGTGACATTTACCGTCCGCTAGGCAGCTTTGCACTATTATTGTCCGATGAACTGTATATCTCAGAATCTTTTTTCAACAACTTCCCATGTCCGCTGAATATGTATGGAACTTTTTATCAGACAAGGCGTTTCTGATACAGGTGTCTGAATACTCCTCCCTGAGCTGCCTGGTACTAGTACCCCAACGGTTCCCACTTATTCTACTTAGATGATATTTACCTTTCAGAATTGATTCCTCAGGTATTACAATAACGACAATTGCTACCCGGTCGCTACAGCAAAGGTCCTACTTTTAAGTGTTTTAAAAGCATTCGTAAATTTGTAAAATAACTTAGGTACAACATTTATTTTGATATGGAACAAATCAGAAGAAGTCATACCTTCACTTCGTTTTCAAGCGTATTTGCGATCCTTTGATGTGTCCAAATGGTCTCAGTTGGCAACATGCGGATGCTTTGTATACGGTCAAACAATTTAAACGATTAAGCGCTAATTAAGTGGATTTTAAAAAATTCAAAATATTATAATTCTGAGGGAAAGAGTGCAACTTTGTTTGGTGAGTCGCCCTAATATTTATTTTAATGTGATATTTGTATAAGCTTCATACTCATTTATTTTATGTATTTATGTTTAGACAAGCTTGTGTTTGTATATGAGTTTTAGCTGACCGTTTTTTGAAAATATAAGCGTAATATTTAAGCAGGTAGACCAATTCACAGTAGTGACAGGCGCTGTTTCGATATTAGCCCACAATTGAATAAATATTAGAGCAAGTATTTAGATAAGTATATACGCATATTAGGGTGACTCATTTCCGCAAAGGTTTTTGTTTGTTTGGTGCCTAAGCAAAATATTAATCTAAATGTAGGAAAAATGATTACCAATTTTTAACAGTTAATAACACTGCGTTACAAAAACGAGCTTTAGTTCTGTCCTATGAACCAAATATACTTCTTCGGAAAGGGGAGAAAAAATAAAAATACACGTGTATCGGCGATTTTCATGTACACGTCAGAATCTTTTTTTTTTATTGTATAACTAATTATTAATTATTGTACATGAAAATCGCCGATACACGTGTATTTTTATTTTTTTCCCCCTTTCCGAAAAAGTATATTTGGTTCATAGAACAGAATGTGTCACGCGGTGTAATAATTTCAAGTGGCAAACAATTCTCTGATGAAGTAGTCTAGCAGCTTCCGAAATGGATCTATAAGAAAAACTGTGGCGGTTGTCTCTAAATTTTCCTTTTATAATTGAGCTTTTTCGTGTATACAGCACTCGGTCATTTTCTATAGATCTCCTTGCCAAAAAAATAAAAAAAAGTATGCTTTCAAAATATCTGTATTTTGAGAACTCCCTCTGCATAACAAACGGTTGTTCCGGTATTTTTTTGTTAAAAAATTTGCGTGGTATTTGACCTTTTTTAGATTATTAGAAAAAAATTAGTACGGGGTTTCAGGCCTCGAAAGGCATACGAGTATTGTAGATAATGATATCTAAATAGCGATCATATAATACAATTTTAGAGCATGTAGTTGCAAAATTTTTTTGAATTTAACGTCTTAGGCGACGATGCAAAGTTCTGATTGAGAGGGAAATTTAAAGTGTTTTGTAGTAGATAGACACTTTTTATTCATGCAATAGAAAATAGCAGAGTATTGTGGCAGAATTAAGGTAATAAAGAATTTAGGAAAGAGCTATTGTAGCAGAATTTGGCAAGGTTCGGATTATTTTGGGATGGTTTTCGTGAATTTTTGCGATCATATTGTGACTTTGTCTAGATTTTTTCGGCATTGTTTTGGTCACTATTTAAAGATCATTTGGTGGTTGTGGTGGGAGTTCTTTGGGATCATGCCAGTAATTTTGCGGAATCATTTCAAAATCATTTTTAAAAATGTTTTCGGAATTTTTTCGGCAACATTTTTGCGAAATGATCCCTAAAACAATCACGAAATGATTCCGAAAATGTCTGAAGTTAAATTTTATCACTTGTACTTTTCATTTCAGTTTCATAACGTGTGATTTAACGAAATTAATATGAAGAGGTTTGGCAGACTCATCTTAAAGATAAAAGAAATGCGAAAATATGCACTTACATACATAATCTTAAACTCTGAAAAATAGAAAAAATTTTGGTCGGAAAAAATTTATAAAAAGTGGGACTCACGCCATAAAGGACTGTTGTGGCATATCAACCAAACTTTTGGGGGGCTATTCCGATGGAAAACGTATTTTTTCGAAACACCTTAATGTATGCAAATTAACATTTATAATGTTAGAAGCTTGGAGCATTAAGCCTGCATATCTATACATATACTTGGTCTATACCTAACCTGCAAAAAAAAGATATTAGTCTAGGATGAATCCGGGATGAGTCACAAATGAGCATGCGACCAATACCTTTTTGTATGTGTTGAAGTGATCCCTTTTGATGTAACATGCCGTATGAAGAGACTAATTGAGCTCTTCTATGCCTGAAAGGGTTGTGTCAGACAGATCCAAGTTTACTTTCAACACCTTTAAGTAGGCTACAGAAATTAAAAACGACTTATCCCAACTGTGCCTATAATGGAATAGTTGGGATCAATTGTAGCCCACTGTATACGAAAGGTAATGATCGAGGATCACTCTCCTCAGAGATCAGTAGCACGATTTTTTGTGCAGGGTAATTCACACCAAAAACTAGTACACAAACATCGTTTTGAATTGCTTCTGTCCCTGCTTCTTTAAACTATTTATGGTACCTAGTCTAAATGGATTCACGGCAAACTTTCTAAAACATAGCATGTCACCAGACATAAAGAAGACTTAAGCGCGGAATGTTAGCAAATAGCTAATGAATTTGAATAGATTTCTTTAAAAATTAGAAATACTTAGGAACCTCCCCCACTATTTAGGCCACCTGCAAAATCTTAGTTAGGTATTCTACTTTTAAAAAAAAAGCGGGCATTTAGCGAATGTTATTAATGCGCTTAACACAGTCAGTAAAATAGACTTCTAATCTTGTTCTTCTTCGAAAGCAGAGCAGGAGTTCCCGTTGGTACGCAACTTTCAACTCTGCACCTTATTAACTTACCTTATGTAGTACAGGTACTTCAATACAAAAAAATAGCATCGCAGCTGTGCATCACTGATCTACAAAACTACTCCACTTATTGCTACTGTCCCTCGCAAAATGTCATACAGAATGTAGTGCAGCGAGTTTGATAAGCGGATGAACATGTCGCTGGCGTGCGTCATCGTCAACAATAAGCTATGCAGCTTTGCTCAGGATGTTCGTATGTCGTCCGATGGAACAGCCACCGCCGATAAGTGCTCAAGATCAATTTACTATTTCTACAACATTTTTAGATTGGTTTTACAATAGCAAAGCAATGCGTATATCAGCAACTAATATGGATTGTCAATGCGATTGTTAGCAATTGTTGCCGCAGTTGTTCCATATGCAAAGCTACTTTCGTTTTATCGCACTCGACGATCGGCTGCAGATCATTCCAAGCGATCAGTACATAAATGATGAGAACGTTGAAAGCAAGCAAATAAATGAATGAATGAATGCTCGAATGACAAGCAATGATGACATGCCGATAATGATGTTGCCGCTGTGATCTGCTATTGTTGCGAACGATGATTGCAACCAACTTGTTTCGCTGCAACATATTTAGTTTAATATTTTTCCGATGGAGATGAGAAGTAGCGAGCAATTTAGTTGAATTGAATTGAGCGAATGGGTTCAGTTGTTGGCGTTTCTGTCAGACGGATGTACATCAAATTATAAAAAGTGTTATTGTTTTGTTGTGGCAGGCAAAAAGCTGAATAAATGAACTACGAAATTGAAGATAGGCTCTGGCGATCCAAACTCCTTAAGGAAGAAGTTAGTGGAGAAATCGAGTAGACCTAGAAATTCCGATATGGCCATATCAAAAGGTTCTCATGACAGTCGGGCTAGTACACACATTGATATGAGGCCAGGGTCTGTAAATTTGGCCGACTAAAGCTTACATTTCGCAATTGCTAAGTCAAAGGCGGCGAACAAAGTTTACACTCTCTAAGTCTCTCCTTATAATTTTACTTATGCATCGCCCGGAATAATGGGCAGTGGGAAAATCGGATAGCACTTCAAATATTTGAAGCTTTATGGTCTTTTCCGTGATGCCAACGGTTTGTATGGAAGGAAATTCAAAAACAGCTGTCTGGGTCATGTTATGCGAATGAAAAAAGAAGATCCGGCATTTAATTTTTTCAGAAGGCATCTATTCATTTGCTCCCCCCTACTGAAATGGAAAAAACAGATTCTGGGGGTGAGTGAGAGGGGAGCTCCTTCCATCTTCATAGTTCAACAAAGAAAGACTGAGCTGCTCCGTTGGCTAAATCATGTTATGCGACCTTGAAAGTATCCTCATCTTCATTTAACGCTGAAAGAAGAGAACGATTTGAGATCCCTTGGTGTGTCTCCACATAGTTGGAAGTTCAAAGCTATCATATTAAGTCAGTAAGTAAGAACCAGCCTAAGTAAGGTTCGCTTTCACTACAAAGGTTGAGTAAACGAATGAGAAACAAAAGTAGCGCTGCTGAAGGGTCTTAGCAATACCGCTAGTGTCGTTGTTGCTGTTTCTGTATTCGAAATTCACTCCCCGAAGTGTGATACGTGTATGAGTAGTCCTTTGCGGGAATGAGTCCTGTAGTGTCTGGTACTAGCCCGTCTTCTACGTCAACGATTCCTTTGATACCTAAATCCTCCGGTTTGTGTATGAAAGTTGACTCTTACGTCCTGACTTTATTAGTTTATCTATGGATCTTCTTTATGGTTTTATATCATAACATCAATATAAATGGGAGGTAGATAAATATGTGAAGTAAACCTGTATGTACTAAGTACTATATATATATACATACATACTTATTTACATATGTTTGTATATAGAAATCTTTAGATCTCTTATGTTTTTCCATTGCTACCAGGTTGGAAACATTACTTTTTAGCCATTTATGGCGGGGGTTGCGTTGTACATATTGGCTGTCTTTTCTGCCTACCAACCCGCTCCAACTCCCGCTCTCAAGCGTATCAACTCACTCGCTTAACTACCTGCCACCGAACCTGCCAATATCCGGCGTAATTTATTGGCTTAATTTAATTTGAATTGAATTGAGCTGTGCAGGTTGAGTGCAAGACACACGAGTATGATAGAAGCTAAATTCGCATGGCCGGCTGGCTGGTCGTTTGGTTGGTTGTTTGCTTGGCTGGCTTGTTAGCCATGCGATTGTGCGCATGCGCATGCTCAACAGCCGCCACAAAATTCGATGGCTATGGCGGCAGCGTGTTGCTTATCGGCATATCGATCAGCTCCACATATGTACACATGGGCAAATGTGACTTTGTGGCGTTGTGGCGACGAATCCTAGTGGTGGACCTGCTCGCGCCACCAGCAGTTGGAATGACCTTGCCAAAACTAAGGAAATGCAACAAATTAATAGGCATCCGACTATTTGAATATTGATTAGTTAATAACTCAGTAGAAGCATGGGCGATTTGGTATTGAGAGGCATGTGGTAGGGTCTGAAAAGTATCTGACTGCTGTTTTATGACAACTAAAAGAGACAAATATATTAATGGTATATAGTCTTCTTTGCTGGAAGTGTATCTAGGAGGGTAATGGAAAAGTTGCTTTGCTGACACCAGTGGTCGTAGTTGGGAATACCTTCCTAATTACAGCATTTTCTAGAACGAACCGTTATGCTCTGAGCGAGCAGATGTCAGAGCAACTTTAAAGCGCACCACTTGTCTCCAGCCGCATCTTGAGACATCCGGCTTTCAATAAGAGCATCCAAGTAGCTCATCGGAACTTTCTTCGTATACTTTTAATCCGGTTTGAAGTGATTTTTACTTTTCTTTGAAGCGGTGATCAGGGAGGCTGCGATGTTTGGGGCACATTTTCTTCTTTGACCGAGATAGTGAAAGTATCACTGTAGTGGAAGTAGTGAATATATCACTGCAATGCAAATCCATTTAGGCCTATCAGCCGGGTCCTATAGCGGTTTCGCGAGAGCCCCTCGCTGGGCGTAGGTGACCCTGTTTGACGGCTGTCTCAACCACTCGACTTTAATCTTGGGACTGTGGGTGTCTTGTCTTACTAAGCGCCCTTTTTTTGAAACACTCAGTTGTCCTTCCGTCACTTCCTGGCGATTTATGCCTCTTCGGTTACTATTTTTTCTTTGGATTCTTGCCTGCAACGGCTGAACGGACACTGCGGAGCGTTGTTTTTATCGTTGGTTTCGGACGGCTGCAAGTACTTGTTGATTGGAAATCTAGGGCCACTAGAACAGCATCCTTCATTCCGGCTTCCTGGACATTTCGCAAGAATTACGGTCATCTGAGCCCTTTAGATCCAAATCGTTTCATTACTATTTGGATTCATATCGAGTAGTTATATGTTTGTGTGTACGAATATCGATGCCATAACTTCTTACGCCGCGTTCCTCCATTGAGTTTCACGTACTGCCACTTAGCTCATTGCTGCCTTTACTCCAGCCGTCTTACGTCCTATACATATACAATTATGTAAATATATTCATTGGGGCGGTCTTTCGCTGGTCCATCGTTCGCTGATTGGAGCATGACAGGAGCAACAAAAAGAAAACCAATAAATGCAACAACAGCAAAAGCAACAAGTAGTGCAGCAGCATAAAATTGAAAAAGAAAGATGAAGGGGCAACATTCAAAATGAGATCATAAAAAGCGAACATTTCACAAACATACAAACAAACATAAATGCAAAATATCTTCTCTGCGAGCCATGTGAAAGAAACCCGGACGTGCACGGAGTAGGAGATGCTGATGGAAAGACGAAGTTAAATATTATTCGCCTGGCTTCAAGTTTTGTTTTTATTGCATTTGAAGCCTTCTTCATGCCAGTTGGTGTAGTGAGGCTGAGGTACACCTCGGCAAGCTTTTCATAACTTTTGTGATTTCAGCAGTTTTATGGTCGCCGTTTTTGACATGCACATAGCTCGCTCGCTTTATGTAAACAGAAGTAACAGAACCCTCCACGGCAACAAAATCTATCTTGGCTGCTGTGAAGCTCTTTGTGTCTCTGCTTTTCGCATTCAATATCCTTTCGTTAACTGGATAGGGGAAGCTTTGAGCATTAGGAGGTTGGAATATGTCCGCGGTAGTTTTGCTGTCGTGAGATACTACTTAGGTGCGTATCAGATTCATATCTTGCAAAGGACTGTGAGAATCAATATAACACCGATTGGACCGTTAAGTCCCATTCCATAAATGGATGAGCCGACTAAGCCTATAATAATCATAATACAACTGTTGTCCAGAATGATAGAGAAGGGAGCCTATTCAGGTGTCCCACCCGACTGATCTTCCTTTGTGTTAGAGAGCACAAAGTCAAACTCACATATGGTTAAAAAGTGGGGTATGGGCGAAGAATTCACAGTATGGAAACTGGTAACGTTATCCAAAGTAGGATTCGATAGCTGGGTCTCGGGAGCGTACTTTATAGCTTTAAAGAATCTTTTTACTTCCAGCAAGAATTGGAAAGATGTGAAATTCATACAGAAACTCTATATTTCAGTTTTCACGGACGGATCTAAAATGGCCTGTGGAGTAGGAACTCGAATCTTTGCAATACTCCCAGCCAAATCCGTATCTATGCCCTTCACGAGGCTTCATGGAGTGTGGTCGGTCAACACAAAGAGTGTACCATGCACATCGCTAGATGACATGTCGACGCTTTTATATGTAGCAGTATTTTCTCCCCCAGAACTTATCTCTCAACACTTGTTTGCCAAAAGCTAATAACATGGTGAAACAACTGCGTTTCTCTAGTTTGTCTCGGAGTTGAATCAAAAGGACATTTGCCGGTCGATGTATTGTGAACAAAACCACAACAATATGCAGCACGCATGGCACGTGAGGCACCTGATGTGCTATTGTACAACGGAATAAATATATAGTTTGACGGTAATCCAACAGTGGTCCATGAGCATTGGTCAGTTTTCTTACAATATCTTCAATTGAAAGCTCACGAGGTGTTGTATCTAAATGGCGCATTAGCTCTAATTGGAGTCGAGTGGACTTGCCACACTACAAAGCCCACATGTATGTAGGACGCCTTCGATAAGTTCCTATTAGCCTTTGACTATCGTCTTACATTTAACGTTACTCCTTGACAACCATCCTGGCTCTGACTCTATTGCCAATATTAATCATTCAAAGTGAACATTTCATTTTATAAAAAATTTTACTTGAATTTCCTAGTCGAAAATGTGCTACTCCGCCCTTTTTGAAATATTTCGGCGCCTAATTAAGCTGTTGAAATACAATTTTCATATTCCCAACAATGTTTACTTTAACTTGCACAACAACACCAATTAGCTAAGGAAAGCAACAATACATTTGAAATGGCTGAAACTATCAGCGACCTGCCACTTAATGTTATTAATTGAGATCATAACATAAATACACTTGTCGTCTGCTCACATTGCGAGACGATCAACGGCGCACATCGCTTTTTAGTGGCATGCAACACACACACACACACACTCGCATACAGAGGCACTCATCAAAACATAGACCAAACATTTGGTGGCAACAACCAGCACAACCGAATCATGCCACCTTTGCGTGTGGCATCCAGAGTACTCAAGTACAGCAAGTATCACTCTCTAATAGCCAAGCTACTACTACGAGCATCTATTGCCGCCCTACACCGCACTCCTTCATGCAACGCGCCAAGTTATGACAGACACAAATAGTGAAATTTGTTGCATTTAAATGATAAGTTGTCAAAATGGTCTGGAGAGATTAGGTTATGCGCCGCGATGATGAATGCCATGCGACGTACACAACGGCTCAAAGAAGCCTCCAACAACAACAACAAAAACTTCTTGTGGATCTATTGAATCTCACTTCGCTCTCACTGGCAAAGTGTTGATGGTTGTTTTTGTTGCACTACTCCACACTTCAACTGCTTTATTTGGCGCTTTAGCTGGTGGCTTTTGGTTAGGGTAGGGTTGGATGAGTTGGTATTTGGTGGCTGTTGTGGCTACAAATAATTACCGCAAAGATGTTTCATGCTTATGCTTGGGAAACATTAAATGAGCTGCTCAGAGCAGCACGGACTGACAGCGTTGACGTTGCTTGTCATAAATGATGGGCTCGAAGCTTACTAATTGTAGTTCTAAATACTTGCGGACTACTTACCAACAGACATCCGATCATCTACGTAATTTGGTTAAAGGAACATTTAGTGTACTTACCGTTTCAAAAAGATCTCGCAATTGGAAATATTTATTAGAAGAAGATTGGAATTTTAGATTTAGGCTGAGCTTTGTGATAAATTTGCCTTGTGCTATTAGCCGCTTTTAGTATCGACAGGAATCTCCAATAATTTCCGCATGGAACGACAGTATAATCCTTTTTTAAAACCAGCAGCCGAACAATTTATTTACATAATATTTCATAATGTTGTTGTTCTTTTAAACATATCTTGGTTGTGTAAAGCCCGTATCATTCGGCTCTTAGACCCGGGTGTGGTCGGAATGGACTATAGAATATGAAGGGTGTTAATTGACACTCTTAACGACGGCTGCCCTAAGGTTCTCTTGCGTGTCAGACACGCCCTTAAATAGGGGCTCACTTGGGAAATATAAAGGTCGGTTCGATGAGTAAGACTAATGTATATATGTATATCCACCTAGCTCCAACAATGGTCTGAAATCCATCCAGAACCAGAATAAGTTCGCTATCCTTCAAGAGGTGATGTTAAGATATGCTTGTGGTAAGAAACGCCACGTATTGGATTCTTTCCGCAAAGGGCTGACCGCATCCGCAACAATCGCCAAAGCTTGGCAAAAGTGTGTTGAGGTTGCAAACATCATCAGCTTGGTTGGGTGTATTTCCGTTGTTAAAGTTTAACAGGGGTTATTTAATTAGATCCAAATTTGGATCTTAATGATACTATGAAAATATCATTATTAGTCAATGCGACTGAGGATTATCGACCGCTCATCCAAGCCCTGCAGAAAAGTGCACAACGTTAGAGCTAACCTAGACAACAATGCTAGTTTTAACTTAATACCCAACTGGACACTTTTACATGGCGATTCGATTGGAGATGGAAATTGTAGCCCCATTGCATTACTTAGGAACTTATTCCCAACCGGTTCCCGATCGGAAAGTTCTGAGTTAGTATCGCTTTATCTACTAAGCAACAGGTTCCATTTCGGAAATCCAAAGATTTTTTTTCTACCGCTACATAACGAGATGTGTGTCGCTATAAGACCGTCTTTTTTATGGACTTACTCGCAATTTCACTGCAAGTAACTCTTACCAACCCAGCCGATTTTGATAAAAGTCGGCAACTATGTGTGATTTGGTCTTGAGAGATGTGATAATCCTGATTTCGGTTTTTGGAAAAGTGGGTGGTGCAAAACCCCCAAGAAACCTAACGCTCCAGTTCCTAAGAACTCTAAATTAAGCTTTCTAATATTATATAGCGAGATCAGAAGTCTCAAATTAGGGGGAGAGTAAGAACAAGATAAAAGTAGGATGAAGAGCAAAAGAAAAAGAGGAAAATGAAGAAGAAAATTACGAAGAATTGAAAAAGAAAGAAGGAAGACGAAGATGTAGAGGAAAGTTAAAAGGGTGAAGAAAATGAAGTAAGTTTTCGAGCACGATAACGTCTATCAGGTCTGCTAGTATTGGTACATTGTCTGTATGTATATCGATTTGGTGAATAATTGCTTCACTTTCGAGGGTTTAACTAAGTGGTCAGACTGTTGCTATTTTTGAAGCAGTACTTTGCGTTTACTAATCGTGGGAAACTAGCAATTTCAATGGATTTGGACCATATTGAGTTTGCTGTAAGTAGCGTGAGCCGGCGCACTCCATAAGTAAAAGTTTACCGTACTACAATATCCAGACTGAAATTGTGACAGATGGATTGGATTATGAAGTTATTTTGCGCCCACAGGCTGTGCCTTTCCATTACTTGCGAAGGAGCTTACCGACTCTGTGTGTCTCTTAGGGCTATTTTGGCCTTGGTATGGTATTCCAGACTTATGTAACTTTCCGGAAATTCTGCTGGAGCAAGCATATTTTTGTATATCTGCCTTGTTTTGTTGCGCAAGTGCTCGTCTCCCCATCTTACTGCGCTCGTCTGCGAAGAAAATGTCGATAGGTTACAATATGGGTGCACTTTTCTCCTCCTCCGGTCTACAAATTTTCCTCTCTTATTCAAAATATTTCTGAATTGCCAGCTGCCTATAAAAATATCCTCTTTGCCAAATTACTTGCTTGTCTATTTCTTGATTTTTATTATCAACTTGGGATAAGCTTTACATGCAGACCCAAGTCCCTTTCATATCATTTTATGCATATTCGACTTTCGCCGCGTAATGAAGATGTCAGTACAAGAGATAAAACTGAAATTATGGACAAGTGTGAAGAGGCGGCTATTACATACCTACATACGAACTACACTAGCTACCCTTTATCGATATGCAAAGCTTGCCTCTTCTGCCAAGAGGGAAAATAGTTTGATTTACCAGCCGCAAATGGTCAGCATATTCAACACGCACCCACCCACTCACACACGCACAAGCATAATTCTTGAAAATATGCAAGCAAAGGGAAAAACTGTCAAACAATTCTTTGGTGCAAATGTTTTTCTTGGCCCAACTTGTATGTGCATAAAGCCCCTTCTGCCGTTGTATTATGGCTCCTGGTGCTTTTGTGGAAAAACTGAATACGAAAAAAAAAAAAAAAATCAATAACATTTTGCACACTTTTATTAAGACAAAAAATATTATTATTGACCTTTTCCGCACGAGCTGAGCATATGAAGCAATATCAATCGTGCCAGTGTCTCCCAAGGGTGCCCAGATTGCTGTAAGTACTTCAGCACAACCCCAAAGCATCGCTGCTTACGAGTACTTCATAGCTGGCTACCTTTTCGTGCTGATAAAAATATCAATAGTTATAAAAGTTATGCGGCACATTTAAGATTTACCTATACGCCAGTGCCCTGTTAGTGTTATTTGGTACCCTGAGCACCGAGCAGTAGCTTCCTTTTTAAGATTGGAACATATAAAGACAAGCTACAGAGCTCAATGGCAAAATTCATTTTTCAAAAACCTCTGAAGTAGTTGTGGAAGAATATCTAAAACCATCTCACTATTGTTCTTCGTTGTCATCAGGAATATGGAACCCCAAAGGAAGCGACGTATTCCTTCATCTGTTCTCTTCAACTCAATTCAGAGACCCTTTTCTATCAAGACCGTGTGTTGATAATCACAAATTCTGGGCCGGGGCGTCAGTTTCCATTCAGTTTCAGTATAGCTTGTTGGGAAGAGAGATTCTAATTAATGACCCTGAAAACACTCTATGTTGCTTTGGTAAGGAGTACTTTAGAATATGGGGCGATTATATGGAACCCATACTACACAAAGTACTCTGATAAAATAGAGATGATTCAAAGAAAATTTACTAGATTTGCAATGAAAAGAGTGTTTATTGGAAATGATGTTCCAAGCTACGTATCAAGGAGGAAACTCCTTGGCTTACAATCTCTAGCGGACAGAAGGTCATATCTGTCGCTGTTATTTGCATACAACGTTTTATCTGGCAATATTGATTGCCCAGAAATATTTGTTCTTTTTCGAGTACAGGAATCTAATATAAGTCTTAGAAATCCCAGAAAGTTTGTTGAGGGTTCACATAAGTCGCTTTACTCTTATAACGAGCCGATAGCCAGATTCATTCGCCTTTGTAACACATTCGCTCCGCAAATTAATTTTAATGTTAGCCTTTCTTGTTTTAAGTTAAGCCTATTTGTACTGTTCTATTAAATATCAAAACATGATCATAGTCTGTAAGAAATTCTGTTTCGATGACTGAAATAAATAATAATAATAATAATAATTTACATTTATATCTGCCATTTATATCTGCCGACAATAATCCGATCAGATTATAGGTGATGGGATTCAATCAGACGTATTCAGTTTTAGGTGGTGCGTCTGTGAGATTGATGCTCTTGTAAACGTGACAGCGAATACTTAACTTCTCTTAGACTTCGGGTTTGAACAGTTTAGGGGGTAGTCCTGAACGGCTTGTTTTTGCGCCTGGAAATTTCCATCCCCACTTTATCATAGTCGGATGGTGGTACGTTTTTCATGTAGTCAAATGGTGTGTCTTGAGCCATGTTCCACCCATTCTGTGCATCGGTTATAAGGTTTAGTTTACTATAGAAGGAATGCTTCTCCGAGTCGTACGTACTTTGAAGACGACGCTTTGTTGCGAATATGACGAGACCATCGTTAACGTCGTAGTCTCTTTCTCAACCCTACACCTCGAGTTCGCTTCTTCCATGTAAGACCGCTGTAGTATACGTCGCAAGACCCGCTGGAGTCCATTCGATGGTGTTATACTTGCATATACTCAATGTTTGTAATATCCCACACAAGCGCACTCCCACATTAACCCGGCACTGATATACTTGCTAAGGACGCAATCAACATTTTTCTTGTAGATACATTTATTTTATTTGTTTTTGTAAATATTTTGAGCGCTCAAATATTAAATGTATTGCTTGCTTTAGCAGCAATTTGTGCTCAGCCAAGTTCTATTTGCTGACCAGCTGGTTTTATGAGCCTTGCTGATTGGAATATGATATGAAATTCGGATTTATCCGAAAGTTTATTGTTTGCTTATTTATAAGCGCAAAAAGCAAAAGCCAAAAGTGAGCAGAAAATATGAGACTCTTTGGCATGAATGGCCTTGTAGACCAAGCAGCACACACACAAACACATACACATGTGTATGTGTGCATTATTGATATTTTGGTAGGAAAGTTATGTCCATGCAGTAAGTTATTATCCTTTGAGACTTTAAGGCTTATGGTTATGAATGAAGTTATTTAGGTTTATGTTTTTGCTGTTTCTGGTGCTCTGAGGGGGCGTTAAGTTGATTGGAAAGTAATTGGCCAAAGTGGAGTGGTGTGATACGCGCATGCTACATACACACAGACTCAGGTTTTTGTATTGAAACTCATTGCACACGCTTTCGAGTAGTTTCTTTTTACTTTTCTTATGTTCATCATTTAATTTTTTGCTTTGCACGCGCTCTATTTCACTTTTTAAATCGCTTTCATTGAATTCCTTCCTGGCATTTGATTGCTAAATTAAGACATGCCAAGAATTTGTTAGTGACCTTATCAGTTGCTGCTGGGCCTATGCGTTCTGCTGCAGGTTGCATTGAGGCACGAGCTTCTTCGGTCTCAAACAAACCATACTGGGGCATTGCCTGGCTATTCCGCAAACTTATTCGTGGTCTTGTTTGTTTTATAGGCGACCTTCGTGTTTGCGAAAATGCGGTTAAGAAGTACACTAGCCGCTTCTGAATTCAATTGCTTATGAATTGTCCATGCACTGGTGATGAATAAAATAGCAGACCAACATATCAAACAATTAAAGAGCAGTATAATAAAAAAAAAGTATTTATAAAAAGTATTTTGCCACTCAAAACTTTTCATTTAACAAAAACAAAGACTTTCTCGGTAGCGATTTGCGAATAATCGGTAATAAAAAACATCGACGGTAATCTTTATAAGGTAAATAATAGCAATCAAAGTTAATTATTATTGTTTAATCTATATATTTCGGATTAAGGATTAATTATTATTTATAGTTTCATATTTTCGTTTGACAGTGATAATTAAATTTTGGTTTGAATGATCTAAATCCTAAATTATAATTTTATCCCGTTTTAAATACTTTTGATCACAAACATAGTAGTTACCCTTTCATTTTTACCATTTTCTTAAGCCATAATCATTATATTTAAGCTTTATCAATTTTTCCAAAGAAAGATGAGACGATCCGAAGGTACGACAAATTGTTACTGCGCCGGATCCATATCCGAAAAGGGATTGTGAACATCGGTAACACACAATTAAACCCTCGGCCAGTGTTTATGCCGTTAATATAACAACAACAACCAAAGCAAGACCAACACAACATCTTTAAGTATATTAGAATGAACTTGATATAAAAAATTTACACAAATATTTCAATCAGTAAGTCATATTAAGACTAATCAAACACAATTTATTAAGAAATTGAACATTTTCGTTTATTCAAAAGTGATTATATTTGACTAATTAATTTATAAAGTTATGATGATAATAACACTGCGGTACAAAAACGAGCTTTAGTTCTGTCTTATGAATTAAATATACTTTTTCGGAAATTGTAATTATACATAAAAAAAAAAAATTCTGACGTGTACATGAAAATCGCCGATACACGTGTATTTTTATTTTTTCTCCCCTTTCCGAAAAAGTATATTTGGTTCATAGGACAGAATGTGTGTAACGCAGTGTAATTAATTAAATTATTCCTTAGCATGTCCAAAGTTCAACAAATGGTTTAATCATATAGATTGTTTTATTCAAGCATTTGTTTAATAAATAACACTATTATTCAATGAATTTATTTTAACCTTTTCGGACCATTTGGGACACGTACGTCCTAGCAAAAGTTTTCCTATGAGGTCTGAAATTTCCAATGCTCATTAAGAACTATAGCGGCTAGTTTATTGGGGCTTATTCAATAGCTGTATGTTTTTTTGGTGCTAAAATATATAATCGTGCTTGCCTCAATTGCAATTTTCTTGTGAATATTCGGTAGTTTCAGTGAATATAAATTATAAATGTACAAAAAAGTTGGTTTAACTAAAAGAAAGGGATCGATCTAACTATCTAAATATTATTTTAACTTTGTATTCTTATTTGTTACAATTTTATTAATAAAAACTACGTATACCGTTAGGTTTATTTATTGATATAAATATGTACCATTTACACCTTGTCTTTTTTGATTTTTTGGAGCTTACAACAAATTTAGTTAAAAACCTGCCTTATAATAGAAACTTAGCTCTGATTTGAGAAAGATAAATCAAGAGAATACAGTCGTCTTCCTGATTTCTTTCCGGTTCTAAAGGGTTAAGATTAAATTAATTGACTAATGATGTTATGATTAATTGTAAATAAATATCTATTTTTTAGAGATTTTTAAATGAAATATTTAAAACTTACTATTCGATTGTACCACTTTTATTTTACTCTCAACTGCGCTTGTGTAATGTGCTAAGTATTTACACATATATGGTATATGTCCATAGATATGTTCAAAGGAGGCTTTAATAGCTAATCGTGCAATGCTTTTGTAAGCAACATTTCCTCTTCATTTTACATAGTTTTTCGTAAAGAAAATGAAATCTTTAACTGGTGCGAGTTTATCTATTTGCGTGGCCTTGTTGCAGGTGCAAGTGGCTGCTGAACTTGCGATTGTGCTGCACCCAACAAGTGCTGCATTTACCTACGAGTGGGACAATATACACCGCACCACTGATGTAAGTTGCTAGATATGTTGAATTGAGGTAAGAGCTGGAAACAAATACATATATAGTTGAGGATTTTAACTATATTAATAAATATGAAACGGACTTTTTGAAGATAATTTGAGCAATACAAATCTTGAAAAATTAATTTTATAATTATTAGAAAATTTAGATCTGCTTAGAGTGACTGCGGCCCTAATAGTAAATTTTTAAGGAGAACATAATCGTGACTTGGAAAACTCGGCCCAACTCAATGCTCAAAGACAAAACGATACTTTTGTCTGCAAAGTCAAATACTTCTGCTAGAATTAGTGCAAGTTTTGGAACTTTTTTGAACAACATCTAGAAATTATAGATTTTTAGCTGAAAAATTATTATTTTACTCTCTTCTTACCAGTCATTTGTACAAAAATTAGCCAACTGATAACCTTTGGAAAGAAAGTCGGTTTGAATAGAATCTCTATCGAATTTGAATGTGCATTTCCCACCATCTTCAATGGCCGCTTTAAAGTCTTCTACTCAATCCTATTGTTGAAACCTCGATTTGTTTATTATTTGCCAATCCGTTCGTAATAAATGAGAATTACTCACAAATTCCATCATGAATTCTTTCCCCGTTCTGCATCAATCTGATATGTTCGTCATTTGCAACAACAGATATAAACAACAAATAATATACGTGCACCTTTAACGGTTAACACGAATATTCCATTTTCAGTGCGAACACGTGTACCAGGCAGATATTCCACTACCATGAGTAAGCACTCAAAGTGCTAGTAATAGTAATAATGCTGAAACCTGAACTACAAAGCCATGTGCACAAACGAAGGGGTGGTGTGGGTAGGTGCTGCAACTGCATCCCAACTGGCCACACAACTAGGTCGGGATATAATTCACATTTCAAATGTTCATCTCTCCACACCGATCTTTCAAAGAATCGCAAAACTGAAGCATATTTTGTGGTGAACAGAGCTCGAAGTTTGGTTCCTTACAAAAAATGCCTCACTTGCAATAAAGGCCAAACTGGGATACGTTTCTCAGGGCTTAATTACGGTGGAAACATTCGATCCTAGATTCCTTAAAAATGTGATTTACTGTTTGTAAATAAATCCGAGTCTAAACTGGGTCTTCGCTTTTAAGTTTTTTTTTTTGGATGACGCTTTATTTCAGAATTTGGTTCGACTTAATCGAGCTGGAACTTGTTTCATTTGTCTCTAACCGTAACCGCAACTGTTATCGAATAAATGGCCCCGAACGTATCTGCAACCATAGCTGGAACTTTTACCAACTATATAACCGCTACCGTAACCGTCAAACCATTACCGTAATTACAATGGTTATCATATACACACCGCAGCTGTCATGCAAACTATTGGCGTACCGTAGACAGTAACCGTAACAACATCCAACAACAATAAATGAAGAATTAGAACCCTTACATTTACGAGCACGTTTACAGTTACGTCAGCGGAGTGCGGCCTCTACAGTTATGCGTCGGTTGGGGTGTAGGACTATGGTTATGGTAAAGTCAAGCCTGAAGTTTTCGGTTTTTATTTTTTCTGTTAAGATTACGTTTATCATCATCAACATCATGTTTATAACTATCAACATTATACCACCTTTTTTAATTAAAAAAAAAAATCTGCGTGCAGCGTCGATTTAAGGTCACATTACACTGGTTGACTCACGCCGGTCATGCATCATTACTGCTTCGTTTGGCTAGATGGGATGCGGCTTTGTGATCATGGTCATGCGGCAAGTGGCAAGTAGCGCCCAACAGGCGTAGACAACACGTGATGTCTAGGACACAAAAGTGGCAAATGTAAACACCTCGTCCTCCATGCAAGGCTAGTTGGCTGGCTGGCTGGCCAAGCGACTTGAGCGCTATTGTTGCTTGTTGCAAGCTGATTGAAGATTCCAATTGTGAAACAAACGAGCAGAGTAATTGAGGCAAAAATTGAAACGACAAGCAGCCGAAGGTGCAACGCATATCACATACAGAGATGCTACAAAAGCACAATAACAACAAGCACATACAAGTCTATTCACGGCTTTATGTTTGTTTATGGGAAATAATCATTGCGAGTAGGTGTGGCTGGTTAGGCCCGAAACAGGCTCTGGAAAACTGATCGCGGTGATATACAGGTTGCAAGTAGTTGCTGGCTGAGCATGTAGTAGCATGCAAGTAGTTGCATGTCGCACCAGCGTTTTTTGTACACAATTTTTCAGCAACATCAGATAGTTGGCACTAGAAACGATCTAAAAAACAACAACGCCACATGCTAGCACTTGCAACTTGCAACAATTAGCGTAAAATTTGTGATATCAATAAAATTTCATTTGTAGCGCTGCTTTTTTGGTATAGAAAAAACTAAACAGCCCACAGAGTGGTGCGTTCACATGCAACACGTGACGTGCTGAGGCATTTGCAACATTTGGCGCACAATTATCACGCCGCATGCCACAAATGACTTCATCTACTACTTTTTCAATATTTGCTCTTTCTTTTTTCGCGCAAATTTTAAATTGATGCCAAATTAATTTCGCCCAATTACAGACAACTAGGCGCCACCATCCAGCCAATTATGCCACATGCAGCAACATCAAAGCACAGCGCATACATCAAATGTTCCAAAAGTGGCAGACAGATGGCAAGGGCAGCCGCACAAACATCCATATTTTTCATAAGCGCTAAATTGGTTGCAGATACCTCATAATTCGCCGCAGTCGCCCTTAGCCCCGCGCCACTGCACAACTCACTCCATTCGGCAGTCAACGCATAAGTTTGTTGGATTTTTTTTTGGTTTTTACCGACCGCCAGACTGTTAATTAGTCATAAAGATCAAACAAATTGCATGCCACATGTATTAAATGCAACAAATGGTTGCACGCTGCCACAGATTAGAAACTTGAATTTATATGAAAAATATGTGCTTCAGAAAATATGCCAACAACAAAAAATGATGCATAAATTTCTGCCACCTCACAGTCCCAATCAACAGCGCTGTCTGTCCTGTCTGCTGCTCCTCCATGCCCGCGCTGCCCTGTAGGCTGCCTAAACTGCTTGGGCCGCTTTGTTGCGCCTGTGTCTGGTCTGGTGTCACTTCGCACCGGGAGGTAGACTCTAAATACAACTCTTCTGTACTTCACCCTTGCTCCCTCCTACGTTATACTCACAGCACTTTAATCGTTTATATCAACGGCAAGTGGCAATTATGATTGCGTATCTTGTCTACTTGCAACTTACCTCTGGCGTGCACAGTTTTTGTTATTTTTGCTCGAGATGTTGCGCCTCCTTGCTGTTCTCCATGCTTATGAAATATGACGATGAAATAAATTATTTTTCTCGGGAAAAATGCAACTTGGTGGAAAATCGAAAATTATCATGAGACAGATGTGCCACAACAGCGACAGCAGCTTCGGCGGCGGCGGTAGACATGTAATGTGCATTTGCAACGTTTATTCCCCAATTTTGATTTTTTATTTTATTTTTCTGCAATTTTTTTTTCACTTGCTTGATGTAAATTTGCAATAAAACGCGTCGTGTTAAATCTTGCATCGCATAATGGGCTATAATTTGTGTTTGGTGTGAACAAAGGCTATTATGACTCCCCCATGAAGTACTCTTAAATTGGCGTATTCTCCACGTGAAGAGTTCTAAACCCCGCAATTAATAATTTGAAGTTTGTTTAGTTTCACCAAGTTTAGGCCAAGCCTTGGGCAGGGGCTTTGGAATATTTACGTTGTCTCTTGAAGGCATTTCTTTCAAAAATATATTCGGCGCCACCATCCACAGCCGCTCACCCCTACTTACGTAGCACAACACTTATAGACGGGGTCATTTCCTAGTGACAGCCCACTTCCATGCCCATACTCAATACAATCTTCCAGCACATGCACGAGTGCAGGATAAGGCCATCGCCACATGGTCGCTTTCCCTATGAACATCCCACGAAATAATCCATTGATAGCACATGTGAGGGCGGACTCGCTTCCATCAAAAGTTGTGAAGTCAACACCGTAAAACGGCAATGAATTGTACCCGGTCATACTATGATCACCTCGAAATCATTAACATCTACATACCCCTGCAAGCTTTTGTCAGAGATATTAGCCGCAGAGTCAGAGATAAATGCATGCTGCGACCAACTGCATTCCAGCCTGCTCGCCAATAATGTGAAACATGGGTTGGCATAGAGACTAGACTTCATCTCCTCGAAGTGTGGCACCTTTCTTAATTATACAATTCACTGGAAGGATTCCGGGACTTTACGGCATGCACCTTCGTTGTTATTGCCAATCCGTCTGACGTACCAACGACAAGAGAATCTAGTGCTCCAGAAAGTAAAATACCGGAAATTTACTCAAATTCTCCAGCTGAAGCTGTGGTCTTGGGTAACAAACATCATTATGTGTAACATTTGGACTCTGTAAATACTCAAATTAAGAGATCGCAATAAAGAAATCAGAAAGCTGTTTGACCAGCACAAAGGACTCAATGAGACTAGTAGCTAAGGTCCTGTAACGTCTCTTATGGTGCTGGCAATTTTAGGTCAAGTTTTCTTCCCACTCATCTCCTCTCTCTATCTAAAACGAGACAGATCGAATGACAGCCACGACCACTTATTATATAAAAAGACGTGATAAGGTAAACCAAATTTAACAGTGTCGAAATAAATTTCAAGTAGGCGGGGTAGTTTACCTGTTTGGCCCCGAAATTCTTTTTTATTCCTGCTTTTATCGAAGCTCATTATTCCTTGAATTATATACCCACTTTCATAAAAATTGGTGGAGGCTATTCCAGTATTTGTAGCCATTGAATTTCCCAAACTCAAGCCAATAGCTTTATAACCACGCCCACATTTCATATAAAGCTATAGTAACACAGCTGAGCTCAATAAAAGTAGATCTCAAGGCTTTACCTTTATGCTGGCATATCTTATATCAAGGTAAAAACAACTAAAATTTTGTTGTTAAATCTCACAGCTGAGTATATAATGTTCATTTCCAACGGCACTTAGACTCCCTTACTTGGTTATACTCGTACGTTTATTTTTCATAACCTCAAAATGAAAGTTCTAGCCTGATTATGTTTTCCTTCGTTAAGTTGCTTTTCCACTCTTGATTTTCAATTATTTTATTATAATTAAAATTAGATTTCAATTATATATTTTATTTTCTTGTGCATACAAATATTTATCAAATGTATTTTCACATTTGCATGAAAATTAAATTTCCGACTATGCCTTCAAAAACTCAACTCGTAATTCAAATATTTGCTAGCTTTTATAGAGATTCCAATAACAAAAAAATGCTTTATATATATTATGTATCTATGTATGCATGTTTGTAATTGACAGCGCATTAGGGTTGCTGCTTCAAATTTTAAAATAGTATATTCAGTTTCTGGGTATATATTTATATAATTTGAATTATTTGAAGAGAAAATGAATGATATATAATGAAGTCTTGGGGAGGGAAGAGGGAGATGGAGAGATACGAAGATAGGGTTTGGAATCAGAGGAGAGTGAAAAAGTATGACAGAAAGACGAATAACAAGAAGAAAAGAAGGAGGAAGACCAAGGGGAACGGGGGTTAGTAGCAGAACAAGTTGTAAACAAAGGCGTACAAAAAGGGGAACTAAAATAGGAAATGAAAGTGAAAGAATATCATGATTTAAATATTTTCTAATGAAATGTCTTACTTTTTACCGCCCGCTGGCTTGACGGATAAGTTAAGATAGGAAGAAATCCGTAATTTTAGTCTTTTGATTTAAGATCTGTGGTTTTTTTCGACTGTCTAATGCGTTCTCGGAACCTCCTAATTATTCTCCTGTTTATACCTTGTTGCGTATTGGTATTAGCATTTAATTTCGTAGGCTGCATGTCCGTTAAAAATGCCCTCCGAGTTAGTGTCCGTTCTTAGTTTATGACCCATGGTTTTCGACCTAATAAATGTTGTGTGAATATTTCTTTTTAACTTTGTAAATGTTGTGTACATTTTTTTTTGGTATATAAAATTAGAACTAAAATTCTTCCGAACCATTTGTCACACCCTATTGCCTATAAATATTAGAGATACTTCGAATGTGGACTATTAACCATCCGCATTCAAGATACGAAACTCTGAGAGCCAAATTTCGAGAATGCGGATGCGAATTCGAAGCTCAACTAATTTTAATATGTAAGTTATTATAGATCGGCGATTCTTCGGATTCAGGCGTAGTATCTACTCTGATTTTTTTTCCCCATATTTTAATTAAAGTGGATTGGATTCCAATGTAAACTCCTAGTACGCGAAATACTCGAATTTCAAACATAGTACATAGCTCAACATGCGATGTCAATTCTAAATTTAAGGAGAAATTACACACGGGTCAAGATACTTGGAAATTGCCACACATTCGGAACACATATATCCAATAGATAAAGGCAAAAATCCACGAAAAATTACAGATATGTATTTCAGATTGATAAATTCACTTAATGGTATGCTTTGATTGATATTGAAAATCTTGTTCACCAATAGATAACGAAAAAATACGAATTCGGATATTCGCAGCATCCCTAATAGACGCGCACGCCCATAGCCACATACATACAATATCTATGTTTGTATGTATATAAAATTAAAAACAATAAAAATTAATTTTTTTCGTTTTTAATTTGCTCAGACATGAAGATGTCTCGGTCTAGAAATTATAATTTATTCAGTGCGCTCACCCAGAGATCAGCCAGCAGCTAGAGGCAAAAGCATAGACAAACACGAAAGTTGAGCGGACAGGGGATACCAACAACAGGGAAGCCAAAAATAAAATCTTACACATTTTTTGCAGAACACAAATTCAGCAAAATAAAAAAATCCAAAAAAATATTTTTATAAAAATTGCGTGGCACTTAGCACATCTGCTATGCCGAAGCGCTAGAGAACGAGGCAGGCCAGCGGGAACCTGACTGCGGCATAAATGGTTTTTTATGACAAAGTGACGCCGCGCGCCTTAAGAGCGCTTTATTGAAAAGGCAAACTTACGGCCAGCTGGTACACTGAAGTGTTGGCGTAAATTTTTGGGTGGCGAATGCGTAAAATATTTAACAAATACGCTGAGTGTTACATACAGCCAACAAAGCCCAAAGTAAAGCAAAGCTAATGGAGGGGCGCGCAAGGCGTTGTGCTGAGCGTTGATTGTCACTCTGAAGTGCATGGAATGCCGCGCTCTTAATAGTTGTTGAAGATGATGTATGCGCTGCGGTATGCTCATATGCAATTGTTAACTCCAGCTACATGGATGTGTATGTATGTATGCGTGTCTAGCGTTTTATGCGACAAATGCAACCAACTGTGGCAATTTGCTGCTGAAGAAGCATATATATTATAGGGAAAAGGGGCGTTTGGGGCGCGTGCTAAAGTGCAGACAAAATTTTTGGAATATTCATTACAATATAAATGGGGCGCAACTATAATTACATATCTACATATGGATCTATGTATGTATGTATGTTTGTGCATATGCAACTTATAATTGTGTCACAAATGCATGCATAAATATGTTGACTGTAACATGTGCCATTTACCGCATATGGGATGCGGCAGCCAGTGGTACAACGCATCTCCGTCAAGATACGTCCATACATACTTAACATATGGCCATAAATGTACCTACCCATTTGCTGTGTGACACTCATAAATCCATTGAACTTTGTTCGATTGTCAGCTACAAGATTTACGCCTTCAGTTCGTGGCCATTCCATTGCAGATATTCAATTACCCCAATGACGACTTAGTTGTGATCAAACCCCAAATTATTTTTTGCTTTTTCCCAATGAGATATAATTTCCTTACTATTTATTCACTCACATTGCTTTACTCTCTTTTTTTGAGAAGCTTTTTTCATGGCACAAATACACTCGGCGGGCGACCTCGTTTAAGAAAAAACTTATTCAAACATTTTTGATGTTACGAATACCTGTCCCGTCACTTGTGATAGGCCACACCACGGCGCCTTACTTCCCTATACTATATGTACAAAAAGTATTATAAATTATTCATGAACTCTTATATCTATCACTTTTATCTCTTCTTAATGCAACCAAAGCTGCCCTATCGCTTAGGCTGGGTTGGATGGGAGCTGCCCGTGGCAAGGATACGTTTACTAGGAGACGTTAGTAGTCTTTTCGGTCACAAGCTTCACATCACTTCACCAAATAATACAGGCTAGACTGGCCTCGACACTGAATAAATCCAACGGAGAAATGATAACATTTGACCTAGGATAAAACCGTTTTTGCTTAGCTGACCTGATACCAACTGCCAAAGCACATACCGTAGTTCATTGAGACTCGAGGAAAGGGGGCGTTATTTTTTTTATGAAAAAGAATAGCCGCTATTTCCCATTTTGGGAAGAAAAAAAGGCCTCGAGCCTCATTATTATTATTATATCCTTAGCCAGCTTTTTTATTGCCAGTTGTTCATATTATTTTACGGCCCGACTTTAATCGTATACATTTTTTTTTTACTAAATTTTATTTTTAATTCCAAATTTTTATTTCATGTTTTGGAATGACTTAAATCATATTAATTTAGTATTTCAAGAGGCATGTCGAATTAAATTAGGGATGTGTGATTAATCAATTAATCGAAAATGCCGTTTAACCTAAACTTGATTAATTTATTAATAAGAGAATAATAATTATCGATTAGTTCAAACGATTAATTTCGTGATTAATGTCGTTTTGATTAACTTTAATTATAGTCGCACTAGTTTCGTTATACAGAGAAATGAGTAATCACAACTTCATTGACTGGACTTCTAACTTTTTCAATGTAAGTCCTTATTTGCTTTAAAAAAGCGAAAACCAGCAAAAAAAAAAATTTAGAAAAAAATAACGTTCTTCACATTTCAAATTATTATTTTTTTTTGAGCACGCAACAATTACTCGGAATGTGATTCCTAAAAATCTGAACAATCGAAGCTGTGATTAATCAAACAAATTATAAATTAAAAGTTTGTTCAATTGGTCAATCCGACATCCCTAGGCTAAATACATAACGTAGTATAAAATGAAATTCGGAATAAAAAAAGCATGATATAAATTTTTTTTGGAAAATAAAGCCCGTCGAGTGACCGCCAAGAATAAGTTTCATCGAAAGGCCTTGGTGTGCCCAGTCTCTTATCCTGGATCTTCTCTTTGGGATAAATATCATGCCGATCTCGTCGATGGTATACTTACTAAGTTTGAAGCCTCACATACATACATGGTACAATTAACGTGTGGACGATAGGCTTCAGTCTTACGCAGTTGAGTACGTTCTTTACTTCGACTACCTGTTCATTTTTGTTCCTGTTCTTAGGAGTTCGAATTAAAAATGCATAACTGTAAATAATAACTGTTTAAGCTGATTAATAAATTTATTTTATTTTTTATTGGTGTCTTATTTTACGAGTTTTAGTTTTATTAATTATATTACATTATTTCATTTTTATCTATAGTGAATTGCATTGCACGTTTTTTTTTTAATTACTGCACTATATTGATGTGTGATCGCATTAGGGTGGTTAAAAAACATTTGGAATTTTAGTGCGTTTACCCCAAATGACCATTGCAAAATATATGGTTATTGGAAAATGTGAACTTCAGGACTAAACAAATTATATTAACAAAATGGATATCGTCCGCATAGGCTGTGACCACTTTAGTTAAAATGAGCATTAAGATTCCAATTATTTTTTGAGCCCCCTTGAATGCAAAAATGTATAATTATACATATAGTTTACCACTGCCACAAATCGTAACCGTTAATTGCCATTTTATGCTTGACTACATTCATAAATTATATTAAATTTTTTAAGTACACAATCTAGTGTTTAATTAAATCCTATCAATTTCTAACTGTACACTAATTTAATGCCACTTAAATGCATACTTGTCTTTCATATGTATAATTTATGTGTATGTATTATTACTAATTACGGTATAATTTTTTATTTATATGTATATATATATATATTTATATTATTGTGTTAGTATAATTTTTACAAAACCAAAAATTATATTTTTTGATTTCAATTTCTGTTGCTATTTTATGATTCTTCTGTTTAATTCTTTATCTATTTTAGTCGTTAATAAATCGTGTAGTAAAAAAAAAATAGCAATTAAAGCCATGCGAACTAATAAAAATCATAAAATGACGAATAGACTCGATCGAAGTATTAAAGATTATAAACTAAAGATTAGAGCTAATCGAAACATTTAAAATTATAAGATGATGGTTAAAGCCATCTAAAATAGCAGAAGTCGGGAAATAATGATTGATGAATGAGTGATAATATATTGTTAACAATTAAAGTAACGGTCATAAAAAAGCGACTAAAGTTAATCGAAGTAAAAAAATCATGAAACGACCACTTGAGTCGATCGAATTATTAAAGATTTTAAAATGATGGTTGGAGCCATTCGAAATAGTAAAAGTCATAACATAATCGAATTAATGATAATAATAAATAAAAATTTAAGTTAACCGAAGTAATGAAAATCATAAAATGACTATTCGGTGCCATAGAAATAGTAAAGATCATCCACTATAGATTAAAGTTAATCGTATAAGAGAAAATAATAAAATAATGATGCAAGTTAATAAGAATTAATCAAACTCATAATTAACAACCAAAAGTCATCGATTATCATACAATATCGAGTATAGTTACTCGAGTGAGTTAAAACCACGGAATACCGCTTGGAATTAATCGGAATAGTAACAATCATAAAGTAACGATAAATGTTAATCGATATAAGGGCACATTTTTGAAATCAAATCTAGTTATTTTAGACAAAATTAAACTGGAAACACCTTTTTAAGGGTTTTTTTTTAGTTTTTCTTTTTGTGACCTAAAACTATTTCGCATGCTCTTAAATCCATTTAAACTTTTCTTACTATAATCACTGCGTATAGTCTTAATTTTATTTGCCTTTTAAATAATAATTTGCATATGCTTTTATAGTAATTTTCTTTGCTTTTTTAATTCAATATAATCACAACATTAATGCGTGGTCATACTTGGCAAATCTAATAATTCTAATTATTAAGAATTTACGATTTTACGATATGTACTCCACAAAAACCTTGTTTTCATTTTAACTATCCTTAAAAAGTTATTTCACATTTACATTTTTCTTATTACGCCTAAACTACGCAAGGGTCGTACTGAAAGTGCCCGGAAAAGGTCTTCATTGAAGTGTACTTTTGCTTTTCTCTTAGTTTTAGACGTACTCCCGAAAGGAAGAACTTCAACCGAACATATATTTAAGAAGGTTTTTTTTCTGAAAACTGAACACGTAAACAAACAAGTACGGAAGTTCAAACGTTCCCTCGAGATCGGTTCTAAGCACGAAAAGATCACTTACTCTTTTCCGAAAAATGGCTAATGTAGAAAAAATGTATGATGTGTGTGTATTTAGAAGCGAGTCAGTTTTGTTTTTCTCTGAGCATTTGGGACAAATATAGGTTTTTGCTTCTAGAACTCGGAAACTCGGCATAAATGCCAGCTTTTGGAGCAAAATTTTGTAATAAAATGCTAAGATAAAAAACGCCAGTAGCTGGTTGCAACATCTACTGAAGAGCGATGAGGCATTAAAAAAAAGTGGTTTAAGGAGTGGCTTACTTGTTTCGCCAACTTTTATCTTTGAATCGAAAACTAGCTTTTCCGGAACCATTCAGAACATCCCTAGCATTTCTATTTTCTTATTTTTTATTTTTTGTTGATTTTTAATCATCTACTATTTTGTTTTCTTAAACCACTAGACGCTTATTTTAGCCACTATTATTCTACTAAGCGTTGCGTCTCGTTACGCGTTTCATCCAATTTACTATTGAAATGCGTCGGCGTCGTTGATGTCTCCTCGTTTTGATTATTCTCCGTTTTAATTTTACCCAACATTAGCCAAGGCGGTGTAATTTCTCTGTGTGTGCCATGAGTTGGACTCTCTAAACCCTTGGGTTCATCGCTTGCTGGTATTGGCGATTTACTATCCCTGTCTAAAGCACGCTCACCGCCATGGGACTGTGATGGCATCCCACCGAAGCTATAAGGTGGTGCTAGAAAAGGTGGCAAACCCAAGAGTCCGGGTTGATATTTGGCGGCATTAGCGCCATTTGAAAAATGTGGTGGTGTTAGAT